>JAGPOW010003316.1:127803640-127829742 GCA_030014935.1 Caiman crocodilus
TTTCCTTTATATTGTGATATTCCCATGATTCTTATTTCACAAACCTTTGTGCTGAATAATGTAAAGTGAACACATTGATGGAAGAAAACATATTATTCCCATAACTACAAGGGTGTGGGGGCAGTCAGGTTGTTTTCATCTCCAGTCTCCTTCAAATGATACAACAGATTTGGAAACTTTGATATCCTAACACATTTATTTTTTTATATATTTATCTTTTACGAACAGCAGATGCTTTAAATGTGTAGAGATGTACTTGAAAAAAATACTGCTGGCTTTGCATCTGTTCAAATGTTTTTTGAAGGAGCAGAGAAGTTGATGGCATTTTTGAAGATAAAGGCAGGTATTTGAAAACAAATCTAGAATGATGATCTTTTTGCACTGGGAAACCCCCGAAGTCTGATACACTTGTTACATGTAAGGGTAATTTTGCTGTTCACAGTGATGAGTATATCTGAACAACACCTGCAAGATTAATCCCCCTTTTCATGGTGAAGCAAGTTTCCTTTTGGAATCAGGAGGGGATTAACTCCGCTGGACCAGTTTATTTACTTTTCCCTGAATATTCTGAGGATTGCAGTTATGTGGTTCAAGGCCTAGATATAGTTCAATGAAAACTTGCTGAAGGCCAACTTTTCAGTCTTTTTTGGAGCCTTTTTAACCTCTTCATACAGATGAGCAACATTCTTCTTCATCTTTCCGAGTTAAAATGCTCTAGAGGTCCTTTGCAGGGTGCAGTGGTAAAATTATACAGATAAGAGATGAAGAAGACTATTTAGCCTCCCAACCTACCTGCGCCAATGCAGACATTCTTTGCAGTGTCTAGTATTTTTCCAGTACATTTTTAAATACCTTCAGTAATATGCTTTCTCAGCAACCTGGCTTCTGAGCAATATTGGCTTCATTCCTTCAACCCTTTGTGGTTAATTACCACTTTATCAGTCAGGCAGTAAAACAAAAATGTTAAGTCATCAGTGTTTAGGTGATTTGACTTGCCATCTACACAGGTAACTTTTAATTCTCCTCCCATGAAAAGCAAAAAGAAGGCAAGAAGATATGGGAAGATACCAATGGAGGAAATGTCGGAGAGAAGCCAGATCCAAGAAGCAGCCATGAAATTCTGCCAGGACAAAACCCTTCACTGTCATATTACATCTAGATGTGACAAAGTCTTCAGTGACTTTGGAGTCAGGCTTTTGAATGGGATGGAAAATATCCACATAAAGATTTAGAAGAGTCAAAAGCTGATAAACGTAGCTAAGAAATACATGTGTGTATGTAATGAAATATGTTATCATAGTAAATAGGGAGCAGTAACACTCTAGCCTGAAAATAAGACACTAAATGTCTTTATGAAGAAAATATGGTCTGGCTCAGATATTTCCCAGCTCTCATATGTTATCTTGACTTTCCATCCATTGTTTCAGAACAATTTTAAATTGTTTAAACAAAGTGTTGTACTCCTTTGTAAAGCTCAACCACAAGCTGTGGAGTTCTTGGAGAAACTGAGTGACATGCTCTAAGAGTGACTACTGCACTGGACATCACATGAGACTTATGTGAAGGTATGCTTAGTTCCTGGATTCTGATTGACCATATGCAGGAGATGGGTGATGATCTGATCAGACTTGGGGCATTCTGGGTAGGCTCAGGGAAGGTGCTGTAGGATCCTGGAAAACACAAAGGTCACCTTTGTGCCCAGTGAGCTTACTAGGTTTACCAAATTTCCATTTCCAAAAAAGAGGACAACTGTCAGGGGGACACCTCACTCCACACCCACAGCCCCACAGCCTTGCCAGTGCCCCTCACTCCCAACCTGCAGCCCCACCAACCCTGCTACTGACCCTCACTCCTAAACTACAACCCCTTTACCCCCTCAAGCTATGCTGGTGCCCCTCAGTCCCAACCCACAGTTGCCCATCCCAAGTGATACCACTTATTCCTGATCTGCAGCCTCCCGCTCCCCCCAGCCCTACCAGAGAAGGCCCCCCTGCCACTCCTGTCTTGACTGGGCCAGAACATGCAATTTGTGTGGGTAGTGGCACAGTGAATTCAGCCCTCACATGGGCAGGAGGGAAAAAGGGATGCCTGCAGCACCCTTGCAACCTGGCCATTCCCCCTCCCCTCTCCGCAAGCAAGGGCACCAGCCCTGGTGCCACTGGCCTAGCCACAGAGCTCCCCGCTGCCCTCAAAGTGCCCCCTGCCCTGTTCCCCCGTGCCTTGTTCCCCCACTGGAGGGGCAGGCACCATCTCCCTACTCCCTCTGCTCTGCCACAGCCCCAGTGCCCAGGCATACACACACAGACACACACACACACACCTCCATACATCCCTGTCACACACATACTGTCACACACCCTCCACAGCCTCTTGAACAATTTAAAGCCCTGTCCCTTCAGCCCCTGCCCCCCACAGACTTACTTGCATCTAGCTGCCGAAGCTGCTCCCACAGCCTTTCCTGGCTGCATGCTGGCCACGTGTGTGTGCATACTGATGCATCTGTGCCCACTGCCTCAAATCTCCCTCCCCCACTCCTGCCAGTGGAGCAAAGCAAAATCCTGGACATTGGTTCAGATTTCAAAAAACCACCCATGTGGAGAGTGGAGAGCCCAAAATGAGGACATGTCCAGGAAAACTCAAATATATGGTAAACCTAGCTCAGACAGGAGCATAACAAACCATTTCTTTACAAGTGCATTTCTGCACCCTGGGTGGCATGGTGGCCAGGACAGTGGCAGTGGCTGGCCTGGCAGCAGCGGCAGTCAGGCCAGCAGTGGCAGAAGCATCCCCTCTAAAACAGCACCTGAGGCTGGCACCTTGCTCTCCCACTCTTAATTATTCTACAGAGTTTACAAGTTAACTAACATTTGATATGGGATTTTTTTAACAGAAATTTTAGATGCAAGTGCCTCAGTCCTGTTTCAGATGTCTATGGATATGCCCGAATGAGCAAGCTCAGATACCAAAATATGTTCAGGAAGCAAATTAAGACCTTTTTATTGTGAAAGACTTTTAACAAGAGGGGGTTAAGTTTGGGGGCACTGCTTGGGGAATTTGCTGTTTGTTACATACTATTCTCTTTTTAATATTTTATGTTTTTGTAATGTATCTTGCTTTTTTATTATAATGCTGCCCTGAGCTTTTCTAGGGAGGGCAAGATATAAATCTAATAAATAAAATCAATAATAAATAAAAGAGATATAGCTGCATTAGTTCAGTGCTCCAAAAGCTATTAGGTCTGTTTGGGGTTTTATTTTATTTTTTCATTCTGGGTAAAGTGCCATTCAACTAGGGTTATACTGCTTTACTCAAGCTAGCGCAGCCATGTGTTATGTAGGCATGCTGTAACTCCTCAGGGGCTACCTACTTCCTAGTGGTGTGGTTTAAGACACATTCTACTTATTGTTTCCTATTGGCTAGCGTAAGTAGTTGCCTACTCAGTGGGCGCACCTACACAAAGTGTTTAGTGTGGAATAGACTAATTAGCTCCCCAGTAAACGTCTTACATCTACAGATGCAACCCTATTAGTATGTTTACTAGTGTGACACTATTAGTAGCAGTACTTGTAAAGAAAAATACTATCTTACTGAGGAGTTTTTCACTCTGCAGCAGCATACATGTAGACACCGATGCAGCTGGCTAGGGCAAAAGGGTGCTTCAGTGCAGGGCTGCTTGCTGCCTAGCCCCACACTGAATCTCCCTCATGCCCCAGCCAGCCCTTCCACAGCACATTGGGCAGGGTCAGAGCAGCCCCAGGCTGGCAGGCTGACCCCCCCGGAATCCCTGACAGCCAGGGCTGCTCCAACCCAGTTTAATGTGCTGTGATCCTGGGCACACATGTAGATGCAGCACCCAGGAGCAACATCTGGCCCCATGAGTGCTGGAATTCATTGCTTCACCATAATAGCACATGCAGACACACCCAATGGATTCCATTCTTTTGAGCTTGTCTCTTCCCCATTTGTTCTCTGTACATTAGTGGCAAGTTGAAAAGTAATTCATTATTCACCTTGGCTTAGGTATTGCCTCACCTAACTATTGAATACCTGCCCCAAGGCAACAATTCAAAATGGCCAACATCCCCAAAGTCTCAGTAGAAGGATCTAAGCAGCTAAGATTTCTGATTCCCATTTATGAATGTAAACTCACTGTGCATAAAAAGTTTATATCCTCCACTGGCCAGTCCACACAGCTGAGATTTGGAGGAACTTATCTACATTACTGATGACCAGAACAACAGAAGAGTGTCAAGCACAGCATCCTGCAGTTACACGCTAGTGGCTGTATAAAACAATGAGAAGAAGCTACATGGAAGGAGATCTCTATGTTGATACAACAAAGATACTCATTCTTTCTACTCAACTGCTCTATAAGGATACCTGAGTCAATCCTTCTGTCTTCAGAGATCCATGCTTTACTTGATCTTCATCTCCAGTCTGGACAGAGCAAAACCATCATACCAAGCAGATCTGGTCTCTGGAAGCAGGCAGTACACATAAGAGATAGTGAGTGATTATCTGCTGCTGCACACCAAGGGGATAGAAAGACTTACACACCAGACAAATGAGGGAAGTGACAGAAACTGATGTAGCTCAGTGCACTCCACACTAGTGCGTTGTTTCCCCTCTTTTCTAAGCTCAACATATCACCATATCCCAGCTATAGGTCATTCTGCCAGTTGTGTACCTCAATCCCATCTAAAAATACACCCCACATACTTTACAAGTTATGGCTTAGGAAGACACTGCAATCTATTCCTTAAATATACTCAAGCACATGGAGGCCCCAAGATCCTCTGCCAGTGGAAAAGCAGCTTCTCATTCCATGATGCTAGAATGGCACTATACTTGGGTACAAATCATGAACCTAAAAAATTGGTAAAGGACTAATATATATAGGAGTTCCTATATATGTTCCACACAACAGTGAAAGAAGCCTCAGGGTCATCTGTTGACTGGTGATTGGGTCTAGTCCCATAAAACTGGCTTGTGGCCATGCCATTTTAGACCAGAACAATGCGAAGGAGTACAAAGGCTCTCTTTGTGGCATAGAACTTCCTCTCTACTCTGCCCTTTTTCCCTCTGCCTGGACTTCCCCTCTCCACTCCCTAGTCCAGTGTGAGCCTATCCATTTGATTCTGACTTTCTGGGCTTGTCTACTTGGGCTATTCTGTACCTAGTCTGACTCCCACTGCTGTTCATAGCACTGTGTCTGTAATTTTCAAAATTCCCCTTTAATTCCTGCTGCAATACCCTTTTCCCTGTCATGAGATAGCTAACCTAGCTATCATATAGATAATTAATCTTCCTGAAACCTCTTCTGAAATGTCCCTCATCTCTTTTAAAGATGCTTGTGATATACTTGATGCTTACCAGCAAAGGGGAGGTGTGCTAATGTGCCTTTTATAGTTGTTGTATCTCTTGGACCCAACAGTCTCCTATGTACCAGGTACAGGGCATAGGCCAGGTTACAGGGAGATATTTTGTATATTTATTTTTAAACATCAGTGGCCTCTCTAAGGTCTTTGCATGGAGAGTGTTTGGCTTCCTGCATCACTTTGAATCAAAAGGGAACTTAAGTGGGAATGAGCCATGTAAGTGGCTGATCCAAGTTGGTTTTATGTGTGTAAGCCTGAGTGAAGGTATTCTGGGAAATTTGTCGTCCAACATAGATGTGGATACTGCATTTAGAGTTGTATTGAGTTTAGTAGCTGCTGCTGGTTCTGCAACCACTTTGAAATATTCTTTGGTACTTAGGACACTTGTTTCTTTATTGGCACTTAATTACCTTCACTAATTCTCTTTTAGGCCCTAAATCAGGGCTGTCGATTTCAGTAGGCAGATAGCGGCCTAGTAAGGTGCTGTGCTACCCAACATTACAGGACTTATATCCTTTTGTAGGGTACAGCCACCAAGCACCTCCCCAAAATTACAATCTTGATGACAAAATGAGTGAAGTGTGAACTTGCTAGCAAGGCAGTGTCCCTGTTTAATAAAGCACACACTGAGTGAATTAAGCAGAGGCTAATGGACAGATCTCAAGCAGACCCAACATTATCTAATGGCGGTGCTTTTAGTGGGGTTTTTCAGGGATTGATACTAAGTCTGATGCTATTCAACATTTTCATCCATCAGCTGGAGAGAAAAATGTAATTACTGCTGATAAAATGTGTGGATGATGCAAAGGGTTGTGGAAGGTTATATAAAGCTAAGAACAGGGAAGTCATACAGAGTGATGAGTGAACTGAACCCATTCAAAAAAGCAAACAAAAAAATTATCTAGCTAAATACATCATACACTTAGGGATAAGTAAGACAAGTCAAACCATGGAATGGAGGCCTAAATTCTGAAAAGCTGTTACCTTGCAAAGAATTTAGGGTGGTATTAGATTTTTATAGATGCATTTATAAAAAATATAATTTTGTATGGCAGCACAAAGTGAAAGAAAATAGACATCTATACCCGCTGGTGTGCCACAAATGCCCAAATTTGTGGCATCAGCAAAACATAATAATAATTTGTGCCTCTTTATTATGAAGGAGGCCAATCTGCTTTATGGCAAGAAAACACAAGCAGCCTGGAACTGTCCACACTGTCCAGGGGCACCTATACACACGCATTGAGGTTGCTCCGATGTGCTGTAATTACAGCACATCAGAGCAAACTCAATTAATTAAGTCTGCTGGAATAGTATCATAGTATCATAGACTCAATTAAATGAGTCTCCTGGAGCATGGTAATTACTGTGCTCCAGCAGACGCCAGCATCATGTGTATCAGCATCCCCACATTGAAAAATGGCAGCAGGGCCATTTAACTAAAGCTCATTAGATAAGCTTTAGTTAAAGTGCCCTGCCACCATTTTCCAGCATGGGGATGCTGATACATGTGATGCTACTTTAATGTGATTGTGCTTTAATTAGCCTGGCTCTTGGAGTCACAACCTCCTGGAGCAAGTGTATAAACACTGCAGCTGTACCCGGCAGGTGTTCTCAGGTTTGAAGGTCTGATGTTCCAGAAAGTCCTGTGTAGAATAAGGCCCCTTAAGCCCAAGGAATACCTGCCCAGCTTCCCCTGCTTTCAGAAACATGCTCCCAGGAAAGCAGAGAAAGTTGGGTTCCCCACATGTAAAGATTTGCCTCCAGCAATCTCCAGGGTGTGTCTTTGGAAATCAGGAACACATCACCTGATGTCCCCACAAGGTCAGGACAAGGGGTGACGTGTTTCTCCCAGTGAAGTGGATCAGCTATTCCAGGACACATCTCAGCACAGATGATCTGCTTCATTTGGCAACATCTATTTCTAACCTTAGGGTATCACAAGGGTGAACAAGGGCACATATGTATTAAATTCATTCAGGATTCAGTATTGAATATACTCAGAACTAGCCATCCAAGCTCAGTTAGTTAGCCATGGACTAAGACAACACTTACACAAAGAAAGCACCACAATGCTTACCTCACATCAAATTGCTCAATGGTGCTAGTTTTATCAAACAGAATAGTGAAAGTTTCCATAACTTTTCTAAAACAGTTTTGATCAACCCAATGAATAATTTTGGTCATGTTGTGATCCCTCTCCCACAGACTCAAATAATGCAACTCGAGATAACATACCTCGGAAGTGTATCATCTTATCCCACATTTAAGTTGTCAGGGATTTAAGTTGACTCTGCTCCATATAGGTGTGTGTTTACTCTGACTGTTAAGTTGATTTTAAAAGTTAAGTCAACTTAATCGTCAGCAAGTACGTGTATATGCACCCTGAGATGCCATCATCCCTATTTTCCTCCTTATTTGGTAGAGAAAAACACAGCAAGAACCAATCTTAGAAAATAATATCAGAAAAATTAAAATAGGAAATAAGGCACAGATTTTTAACAGTAAGTGTTATTAAGCACTAGAAAAACTACCAATAACCCCTTATTATCAGATCAAGCAAATGCTTTCCTGACTTTAGAGAAACATCATTTATTGGGCTTGGTACAAAATTAAAAATGTATTTTAATGGGCTATATGCAATTGATTATGCAATGATCCTTTATGTCTTCACAATGTATGTATCTGTGAAGTTGTGACATCATATTAGAGCATGGAGGAAGGTGAGGTTAAGTGTTGAAGGACATACAAGAATATGATCCAAGCAACAGCACTTTGAATGGATTTTTGGAGGCCATTAGTTAAGGCTAGAGAAGTGGAGTTTCCTGTGGTCCCGCTACGAGATGTGAAGAGCAGTATGAAAATGGACTAACATACTAGAGATATTATTTAAGATGTTGGAAGATTCATGCTTATATATGTGCACCTAAACCGATTACTGAGTTGAAGGTGATATTCAGATTTCAAGCCTAATAAAATCTAATTATCCTCATTAGCATATTTGGCGTGAACAAATAAATTAGGCAAACCAATGGACAAAATAGACATTCAGCACCAGCTAATAAATGTTACACTGCTGTTCATTGTGCCCTACTGAAGCTGCCATCTAGAATTTCAGTGATGTGGAGATACACTGAAAGCTAGAAATAGGAATCCACATGGATCCCTTGAACAATCTGAACTCATTTAAAAACTGAGGAGGACAGAGATAAAGTATTACCTCCCTGTGAGCTGATCAATAACAAGCACACCTCTGGGAAACAGATGCTGGTATTTCCATTTGAAACCTTTTTGCTGTTAAAAGCCGAGCAAGTTCAGAGGTCAATTTACAAGAAATTTGCAGATACAGTAAATAATGAAAAAGCCAGCATTTATACTCTGCTTCATCCAGGTAAGGTCTTATCCTATCTGCCTTAGCGTTACAACATTGCAAAACTGTTAAGGACCTCCATGGCATCTGGTAAGGAAATAAGATTGGAGAATTAGTAGATGACAAAAAATCCCTTATGAAGAAAGAGAACAAGAATCATTGTTTTGTGCATCCCTCATAATCAAAGATGACAGTGTCTCAGTGCGGGGTGGTTGAGTCAAGTGCAGCAAGTGTGTAGATGACGGTGCAGGCCTATACATGATAAGCATTTTTTGACACATAATTCATGGCACCCCTCAATATGAGGCGGTCTGCTGCTACTACTGCTACCTCCTTTCTCTTGTGCTTCTTCTGCATAGGGGATGCTGTTACTGTTAAAAAAAAAAACCCTATTCCTACCGTCACTTTGGCTTTTCTTTGATGTCCTATTATAGCTAAATTAATCAAAAGGGTAGTAAGCCAGTAGGTGGCACTTGATCAAATGCACCTTTAGGAAATCCTTGAAGTGCTGTCTCAGGCAACCACACTTTTTCTTCCTGTGTTCCAGTTCATTACATAGGAAATGCTGGAATTTTCATGTATTGTCCATTCAACACTTCTGTCCGGTCTACTGCAGATGGGATTTTTGCTTGATGACTCATGACCAGAAAGTGGGCATTTGAATTTACTTCTAGAGACTAGAGAGCGTTAAACTCTCCAGATAATGCATTGGTGGTCCAATGTGGGAAAGTCTTCTGCTGCTGATAGACCATTTTACTGTTCCTCGCTGTAGATGGGCACTGAGAAGGCAAAAGAGTAAATATGGCAAATTTTAGAAAAAAAATACTACCATTAAATTCAAACTTGAAAATGTAGTATATGAATCCATACTTAGTTTAAGTACTAATGAAAAATAACATGTTACTTTATTGTAGTGGAGGGGGTGGGGCAGAGAATGGTTTATCCTTGATTTATGTATATCAGCATAGATTGAATAGTCAGGCTGATTTTCAGTAGTTGCGAATCTTTCTCAAAATGTCAAATATGTAATGATTCCTGCAGATGAACCATTTTAAGGGACTGGATCTGGATCATTTGAGTATGGTTAAGGAAACAAAGTGATACCTCCCCACATAGGTCAAAGTAAAACCTGCCGAGTTTGGTTTGTTTAGGTTGGTTTGGAGGGGATGGGTTGAATTAGATTTGAGTGGAAGGATTAGGTTAGATGGGTTTTGGTTCTGACCAGGACTTCTAGGAGGATGTAATGCCCAGACTCAGCAGTTTGCATACTTTGCCTATATTTTATTCATTGTACTTTATTTAATGGTTAAACATTTACCTTCTTGTTAATGAAAGATGGTTGTGTTCCCATGTACTTTCTGAGGGAAGGAGCACAAAATTGAATATACCTTTTATTCTTATCTTATTAGATCTCATGCCCAAATCTAACTCCCTTATTTACAAATAAATTGTTCAAATTGTTGTTGTAATGTGTGGATAATAACCCACACTTACTGGGAGGAGAAAGGAGGAACATTGTTCCACTTTTGAGCCAATAGGTTAACTGTCAGGTTACTTTTCCTGGAAATTTGAGATTTAGGCATTTTCTCTCTCCCCTCTCCCAGAAAAGACTTGAATCAAGATGTTTTACTACCCAGAAAAGTGTCCCAACCATGAGTAAGACATTACCTAGAGCACTGGTGTCCAACCTTTTGGCATCATAGGCCAGATGACCAGTGAGTGTTGGTTCACAGGTCAGATCCACTCCATGGGCCCAATCGGCTGGCGGGCCAGTCCACTGCATGCCCTATGCACCACATCAGTTCAGTCCTGCACACCAGATGTAATTTGAGGCCCCTGCTCTACATACCAGATAGGCCCTAAGGTCCTGTGTATTAGATCAGGCCTTGTGCCAGATTGCACCCACAGCTTTGCCATGCACACAGGACCATGTCATTTGCCCTGCAAAGCTTGGAAATTGGCAGCAGATGAGCAGTAGGAAAGACTAGGATCTAAAATATTTTTATCTAGTCTGAAATGCTACATAGGCAGCTAAAGTTAACCATGCAAATGTTAATTACCTGTTTAAGGGTGAGTTGGATTTGAGCCTGTAAGTGTAGGTAAAGCTGTAGCTAGGTCAAGTGTTTAGTTTTGAAAAAGATCATAGGTTTAGCTTGTGGTGAAGCCAGTTCTTTTCACTGTTTTTAGCAATGGGCAGAGGAATTACACAATGAACCATCTTTCATTGGAAAGAAGGCAAATGCTTAACTATTAAATAAATAAAGCCTATAATTTTATATTTCACCCAAATGTACAGGAGCTTTAAATGGTGGTTTTTAAACAAAATGCCATTTTATCAATCTCTACATTGAATATGAGCCAGATACAGCAAACTATATTTTGAACAAAGTTTATTCCTTTATCAATTTAAGTAATTTCCTTTCTAATCCAAGCTGGTCAAGTTCAATTTAAATCATTGCATAAATTGTTGGTGAGTTGCTTTTATTTGAATCAGCAAGCATTTGGCCATAGCAAATGAGCCTTTGGCAAAGAAGAATATTAGTACCAGGGGACATCTTTGGAAAACTGTGGTTTGCATTTGTGCTGCTATATAAAGGTTTACTGTTTTTATTTTTTCATGTTCTGTGTAGTGAGTGGGGAAAAGACTCTTCTTCTTCCACTTATGTACAGAACTGCTGGCCCATGTGATGCTTAATAGAGTTGACTGCCAGATTTACTGGGCTATATTCTGACTTTTTCTCAGAACCCCTTCCTGCTGCAGTTTTCTACACTGTTTTTAAACTCATCTCCCACTTTTCAATTTACAGTAGTTTATAAAAGACGTTGTCTTTTTAGTCAACATAGTCTTAAATAAAACCCAGTCTGATCCCAATTTCAGGGCAGCACAGTCAACACATGATCAAAAGACTCAGGCAAGAACAATGGGTAGGTGATGTCAAGGAATGTTCTTCAAGTGTACATTTTTTTAGTTGTGAGGAAAATGCTGTAGAGCAGGACTGGGTAGTTTTGTATGTTAATCCATCTAGCAGACCTCATGATGCTAGAACTCCCAGACAAGTATTATCCAACCAGCTCAGCCTTCTGGTCATCGATACCATACCTTTACTTGTCAATCCCCCTCCAACAAATACACACCTTACTTATCTAAGCCATTCATTCTCTGCCAGTCATTTGTGCATTTTTTCTGTCAAAAATGAAAAGGAAAGTACACTCATTCCCCCTCCATTTACCCCCAATATCTGGACCAGGATTTGAATTTGAGGCTTAAGGAGGTAGAGGACAGCTGTCCTAGCCCTAACTTCAACCCCAAAGTATGATTTAAATTGATTCTGCATTTAACCAAGCTCATTAGGCACCAAGATACATCAGCAGAGATCCTGGCTTTCTCTGATGAAAAAGTACCAAATTTTCAGAGATAAATCAATAACCCAACACATGCACACGTGCGCGCGTGCGCACACACACACACACTTATTAGTGGTGGTTCATTTTAATCATGGAAAAATGTGGAGTTGGGGTTATTTTTTTATTTCTGAAAATCTGGGATTTTGGAGTTCAAAGTTCCCTGAGAATCTGCTAGAGAGTTTTTGCATTTGCTCAGAAGCAATTCAGGTGGTGCACTTGAGCATACCACAGCACCTAACTCCCACCTAAACTGTTTAAATAACACTTTGGGGTTTGGGCAGCAGACCTCTACTAGGGTCCTACTTAAACCCCAAAT
This sequence comes from Caiman crocodilus, assembly GCA_030014935.1. Classification (NCBI taxonomy): domain Eukaryota; kingdom Metazoa; phylum Chordata; order Crocodylia; family Alligatoridae; genus Caiman; species Caiman crocodilus. The sequence continues at coordinate 127,816,110 of JAGPOW010003316.1, forward strand.
TCAAATCCTGGCCCAGATATCGGGACAAATGAGGTGGGGATGAATGTTCAATCATGGAAAAATGTGGATTTTGGGTAATTGTTCAAATTAGTTGCTGGGAAGAATGTAACTCTGCCTAAATCTGCAGACAGGACTCTGCCTATAAATATATAGAACCCATACCAAACTGACATCCACTCATCAACCCACCATTTGTCTCACAACCTGATAGAAATAAGAGTATTTCTCCAGGAGTAAAAGACCTGAGTTATAAATCCTCCTTCTCTGGAGTGGATTTAATCTTTCATCTCCAACTTCCCAGTACAGTGTATGAACCACCAAGCTCTGGGTTGGGTTTAGTCTTCCACTCTTTTTTTTTGAACCTGATATATAGCATTGTGACAATGATAGGGTCAGAAGGAAAGGAAGAAGAGCCTCGCTTCATCACCCAGAAGTACTAGTAAGAGCTGGAATTCCGGGTGCCAATCCCCATGTCCAGATTATTTCTGTTTTTAACTAGTGCTCTTCTAAAGTAAATACATACAAAGTGCTATGAGCAAGCAATAGGGAGCATGACCATATGACTCCTTTGGAAAAGGGGAGGCTTAAGTTCCAGTGCCTGCCAGACAGCTGTACTGTAGCACACCCTGGAAGCCACCCAGCAGCCATTGAGGAATTCTCAAGATATATGTGTAGGTTACTGAGGGGATGGTAGGCGGGGAGTTAGGATCACAGGCCAATCTTAGGAGATTGGAAACACACAGGTGAATATATTAGAATACATACACTTAGGAAAAACATAACAGGCAGATAGAAAAAATCTTTTGCAAAAATCTTGTTGGTCTAATAAAAGATACCATCTCTACTGTGAGTCCTGATTGCCTTTTCCTCTAGACCAATGTGGCTATAACCTGGATAACTGACACATGGAAGATACCAATTTTTTTAAATGAAATCTTCATATTTTACCACGAAGGAAGCAACTGTGACCACCTGAAACCCTACTCTTGTCTTTGTTTCAAGGTAATTTGCCTCATCATCATCACAAATCCTCACAGGAGGTAAGAGGCTCCATACCAGCTATGAACTAACTGCCTAGAGGAGTTTTCCATCTATTTACTCCTCTGTGAAATCCTATGAAATATGAACTTCCATTAGACGAGGATAACGTTTACAATCTTTTCTCCAATGCCTGAGGAAGGGCATTTGTGCCCGAAAGCTTGCAACAAAATAATTGTTTGCAAAAAATCCTGTTGGTCTAATAAAAGATATCATCTACTATGAGTCCTGACTGCCTTTTAACAGGCGGATAGGCATTAAGGGCACCTATATATGTATTGGATGTCTGCTCCCTATTGCTTGCTTGATTATCCTGTTTAGTCCTTAAAAATCCATGAATGCTTCTACTTTGTTATACTCCATCATGTGATCCTTAAATTTGGGTCACAAAAAAGCAGCAAGGAACAGAAGGAACCTCCATCTTTTTTCATCAGCTCTTCTGCAGGGACTTGAGTGATGGGGAAGAGTCCACAGAAGAGCCACCCATATGATCAGGACTGCCAGTGAGAGCCCTGGGGTGGGGACTGGGTAGCCTGGGTGGTTTGCATGCTCCTTCTGCTGTAATACATTAGGAAAGACATTACAGAGGGTAAATTGGTATTTGACTCCCCCTACTGAAATATGTGGGGAATGACATAAGGCTTAACTCTCTCAAAAGCACCATTTGCATGAACACAACTGCTGTGTTGTGCAAACAAAAATGCACTGCACTAAAAAAAAAAAATTTTAAATTTCCAGATACTCTATGTGTTGTCTACACATGCCCCTAGACTATTCCATGCCCTAGTGGTGAGACTAAACAAAGCTTAGAAGTCAGGTCTTCCATTATTGGAAAGATGCACACTACTGTGCTATTTGGCAAAAGGTAGGCACCACCATCGTGTGCATATCCTTAGAACTGAGGCTAAGTGTTGTTAATGGAGATATGTACTTTTTAGTATGTATTACATACCTAACCTCCCCAAAGGGAAGGGATACCTTTAATGTTTCCTTTCACTACTTCCAGGCTTTCTGAAGCATCCTTTACAGCTGCTTAGTTATCCATCTGTTGTGTAAGAGAAATTCTATTATCCCCTCTGAACACATAAGTGACCCCATAGTAGAGGTAGATATGCAGATATCACCCATGATAGAAGTAGATGTTCCCCAGAGACATGCCAGTATCACCCTATTCCTATTATGAGGGCATTTATGTAGCCCAAGAGAAGAATAGAATTGTTCCTTTAGTTGGATTGTCTTGTGTTAGTCTCAAGCTGAACTTTAGCCTTTCACTAGATGAAAAAGCATTTGTCTCTCCTTCTATTCTTTTTCTGTATATTGTACCTAGGGGCCAGATTTTATTCCTCCTACTAGGTGTCTAAGTGGATTTAGGTGCCTATGTGAAATTCTGTTTTATCCTGTTTAAGTCCTTAAAAATCTATGAATGCTTCTACTTCATTATATTCCATCTTGTGACCCTTAAATTTAGGTCACAAAAAAGCAGCAAGGAAGAGAAGGAACCTCCATCTTTTTTCATCAACTGTTTTGCAGGGACTTGAATGATGTGGAAGAATCCAGAGAAAAGCCACCCATATGATCAGAGACTTGCAAGGCAACCTATATGAGGAAAGGCTAAGGAACTTGGGCCTTTTCAGCCTAAAAAAGAGAAGGCTGAGAGGAGACTTGATAGCAGTTTACTGCTACATCAGCGAAATACATCAAGGGCTTGGTGGACAACTGTTCACCAGGGCAACCTTGGGGAAAACCAGGAGTAATGTCCAGAAACTCCTGGAAGACTATTTCAGGTTTAACACTAGGAAAAATGTCTTCACAGTCAGGATGTCCAAACTGTAGAAAAAATTCCCTCTAGAGGTGGTGCAATCGCCTACCCTGGAAATCTTCAAGAGAAGACTGGACAGTCACCTGACCCCAGGTGTGCAGGGGGCTGCCCCAGATGATCTTGCAAGGTTTCTTCCAGCCCCTTACATTCTATGACTTTATGAATCTTAAACACCTAACCTGATCACATTGAAGTCCTCTGGAACAAGAAGTTTCATACTTAGGAATTCTAATGCATTAGTATAGAACAGTCTACACCCATTATTTACACCAGTCTACATCCCCATTTATCCTTTGGTTTATTATTGCTATTATCATTGTTGTTACCCTGCTGTTGTGGTTCAATGGCCAAATCCCTTGCCCTGACAGTAATAGCTTACTGCAACATTAATTAGTTTACTGCAACCTAATACCATTGCCTGTGTAAACAATGAGGCTTTACTCCACAGCCGATTAGTCTACTCCACAGTAAAGCGCATGTGAAGCCATGGCCTGTTACTGTTATCTTCTGGATGTGAAATGGCAATCTAGGAACAGATTTTTAAAAATATTTAGTTTTCAAAAGATGCCAAGTTTGATTTTCATAAGCACCTAGACACCTATTTCTACTATTTCAATCAGTGTTATCTACATAGATTTAAAAAAAAAGAAACTTAACTGTATCTTTTGTTGCCTTGTTAGCTTCAAGAATCTGCCCCGTAGAGTTAAAGGACTGTTGGATAGTGGCCCTGGTGTTAATAATTCTTTCCAATGTAATGTAACAAAGGATCTAACTTTGAAAAGATACTGGGGAAAGAAAACCCTAACTCCTTATCCTTTTTCCTTCCAGGTTTTATTCTCTTACAGCTGTGGCAGTACAAAGCCACTACAACTAAGAATATGAATCATTGTTGCTTTCATCATTAACATAATACCCATGTGTAGATTTATCTGCAGACTTTCAGTTTGATAAACTGTTGGCATGTAAATATTTCCTTGAAGAAATTCCAGTCCAGCTGCTTTTGTTTACAAATCTATCAATGGTTAACACCATCAAATGCAGTTTGCCAGTATCTGAATTATAATTACAACTTGTCTAATTGTGACTTAATTATAAAAGGGGAAAACAAAACTAAATAATAAATATTTTTTGGGTTTTGGAATCATGCCAACTTTGCCTGCATCTATTTTGAAAATGTGCAAACTTATCCTTACATGCTTCACCCTGTAATTATATTTTTTGTATTATTATTTATTTGCATAGATAGTCCTGAAAGAAACTCTCTCTGAATAGTTATTTTATTCTATTTCCAGTGCTTATTCTCTATTTAACTTCTTGACACTGATTAATTATTCCCAGTCTTAAATTTAGGATTAGTTTTGATGTACCAGTCACACTAACTGACCTGAATGCAGTGGCAGCATCTTTCAACTTTTAAAAGCCTGGTATTAAATTCATTCTGAAATCTGATACATATTTGGCAACAGATTCACTACTATATTTGGTGCTGTTTTGGTGAGTGACAGAGAGATTTGCTATGAATGTAAGATAGAGTCCTTGTTTTGCATAATGGTTAATAGTTGAAGCTGGATGAGCCATGGCTTTAACACCAATCAGATATACCAGTGTACCAGGCCTGGGATATATGGAGCGCTGTCCTCCAAAGCTCCTTCTCCTTATGTTGACAAGGAGTGATAAAGGAGCCTTTATCATGGCTTTGACAACAGGATGGAAGGGATTTTGTAGTTACTCAGTTGGTCTTTTGCCACAAGACAGTATCCAACAAATCCAATTTTATTATCTAACTAACCCAATTTGAAAAAGTAACATAACATTGCAAGATAAAAATGCAGTGGTATAAATAAAAACTGGCCAGGTGTGTCAATAGAATAACACTCCTTCTCTCCCCTGCTCAAAAGAGGGGTGGTTCTACTACATCCTGAAGCGCAAAAAGACCTATCATCTCATTTCCAGGATGAATGAGTTATGCTGTAGCCTCAAGAACAGAATAAGAACAGAATAAGCCTCTAAGAGCGGAGCCTGAAAGCTAAACCTGAATTTAGCTTTCCCTCAGTTTCAGATGGAGGTATTTTCCCAAGAAAGGTAATCAGCATTATCTTTAGGATTCCAATCATGATCAATGTAAGAAAGTGGGAAAAAACGGTATTCAGCAATTTCCTATCCAGGTAAATACTTAAGCTTGTGCCTAATTTTAAGCACTAAGTCAAAAAAGTTACTTATTTGTAAAGTTAAGAATTGTGTTAAACTACAACTTTAATCCTTATAAGTAGCCTTTTCTGAATAGCAAAATTATAGAAACCAACCCATAGCTATCTTCCAGTCATCAGGACTACTAGTTCCAGCATCTTTAGGTCAGCTACCTTTTCATCATAAGCATAAGACTCCATCATCATTGGTATTTTTACTATAATTAAATAAAGGTGTTAATTTAAGAATGCTATTTGAGCACCTAGCATGCTCAAATATGTTAGCAGACCAAAAATTTAAAAGGGCCTTTGAGTAGGTAGGTTAGTAGGCTTGGTTACATCTTTAACTTTCAACTTGTGACAATTCAAATGGCAAATTGGTTAAAAGTATGTTTCAGTCTTCTTGTTAAACAAGAGAGATGAAGGAAAATTTAGGCACTATATATTGATAGACTTCAGAGGCATTAGTAAGTGGCAGCTGTAGTCAGTATTCAACTGGGAACTGTAATTATTATTTACATATGCTTTATTCAGGAATGGTTATGTTGCTTGCTTGCACATTTTTGGTGAGCAGAAGGACATTCAGAAGCAATGAAGGCACTGGTAATGTGTGGAATATTCTGCTGCTTTGATTTTTTCTCAAAATTATGAAAGAGAAAACCATTTAAGCCTTGATAAATTTTTGTCCTGTGATTTGCAAGTATGTTTAATAATAAAGAAATAATTTTCTACAGATAACTGTTCATTTTGTTCTGAAATTGTCAAGACAAACAATTGACTTGTGCTTTAATTCAGTCCTTGATATGTTGACCAAAATGGCAGCTGATCTTTAAGTAGGACCCGCTTCAGGACTGAACAGGGATCCTCCAGTGGTAAAAAGCATGAGACTGTACACTCTGAGATAAAGAGCCAGAACCGGCAGCTTGGAGGCAATCTCAGGGTCACATCCTCAATGGACTGGCACAGAACAGAGCACATACTTAGTATTAGTGGTTTACAACAATGTATGTTTAACCTTTAAACTTTCCAGTGTGTGATACAAATCACAGAAATATTCAGGATCCCAATACTGAATGCATAAATTTCAGTGCTTCAGTGCAGTCTCATCATGGCAGACTGTTGTGACTAAAAGTAGAAAACTATTTAAGGGTGGGTTTTTACTATGTAAATAAAATAACCCTTTTATTAATCTTGTCACAGATTACAGAGGTGGTTTATTTAATTTACACAGGCTGACAGCACTATTAGAATGGGTTTTACCATTAACCATCGTAAATGCTGGTTATATTTTGCCATGCAACAAGCTATACTTGTTCCACAGTTTGGTTACTTAGAGCCTTAAATGGGTAGGGGACAATTCCCCAGTTTTTCCCTGTTCATGTTGCTCTTAATTCTTAAATGTCCTTAAATGTGGAAGTCCCACATAGTGCAATTCATGAAGGTGCTATGCATGCACATGCACAGTTCCCGCCATCTGCACCCTCAGTTAGTAATGCCTGTTCCTCTTCTTCCCCACAGTTAATACAGACTTACCCTTCTCCCAATCTCCCTTTGCTAATACCATTTACTTTCACACACTATTAGAGCAACTTTATGTAATACTGGCCACCTCTGTAGTCTTATGTTACAGCTAGTTCTGCCGCCAGCTTTCTGCACCATATACATGGTGGGTTACGCTCCCTGCACTTTTCCAGGGAGCTGCTAGCTGTCTGCTAGACGAGATAAGTCTTTTTGCCGTAGCTGGTAGAGAAACATGAAGGAAATAGTTCATATTCAACTCACCTCTTCCTTGTGGCCTATTCAGGTACTCTATCTTCTGACATTACTCGGTCAATTTAAACAGCGAATTTAGTGGTTCTGTGACTCCAGGGGTGCAATGCGGAACACATTTGGGCTCTCTATGCTGCTCATCTTCATGCTGAGATCGCAGACAGGTCTGGGAGAGAAGCTACTCAGGAGTGGACACAAGATTTAAGGTAAGGTGTTAGGGATAGGGAGCCCGAGCCAACTCATTATTTGAAAGAGTGGAGAGGATTGAAAGAAAATAAATTGATCTCCAAGGTTTCTCTGCTCCCCTCTGTCCCTCATCCTCCTCTCATAAATAATATGTCCTCCCAGCAGATCTGCTCCTTCATTCAGTCCCCTATTTGATATTTATTGCTATCTTCTGCACAGCTCTTGTCATTACTGGACTTTGCTGTGGATCTGATGCAGAACAGCAGAGAGGTCTCAGGGGTGGATGCAGGCTCTTTTGTTCCCTCCATAGGTTCTGCTGTAATTATATTTATGTCTCTTTAAAACTTTTCCTGAATGAATTCACTAGACACACAGGGCCTTAAGCTCTTCTTGATTGTACATAAAAGTGATGCAAGAGATAGTTAGTTCCTATGCAGGTGTCAAAGGATCCTGTTATGTATCTAAGGCTATGTGCATATGTTACATTTCAATTCAACTGACAATCTACCTTGCAATGTAAATGTAAACCAGGAATGATACCATCTAATTCTATGGCACATTTCTGAGAGCCTATGGAATGGCGATACACACAAATTCATTACAGTTATATGAATGTGATATGACACATCGTTTAGACAGGACATGGTATTGATGGATTTTTTAATATAAAGACTATTTGAACTTGAGGCATATTTGAACCTGAGGTGAACTAAGTTAAATTGGGAATGGGTTAGCCTGCTCTACCAAAAGTTATTATAAGCATGGCTCCAGGGTTGGGAAAGCCCAGCTACTAATCACAATCCTAGGGCTGTGCTTTTCCTACTCCTCCACCCTGACTGGACTACTGTTAGCCACCCCAAAAACCCTCCAACCCTGGATGCACAACACCCTCTGCAGACCTCCCAGCCTCCACCGATCACACTAAATGCCCCACTCTCCCTCTGAATTGACCTTCCCTTGGGTCACACTCCCCCCCCCACAACCCCATTCCCACTTGTCCCACCTGCCCCTGTCATACTCACTCTGTCTTTTGAGCTGACCGCTTCTGTCTTGGAGCTTCACTACAAATTTTAACACCTTTAGTAAGAGATGTCCACTATCATGGGACTAACTTGTTTGGCTGGTAGTCACTAGAGTAACTAAAATCAAGTTTCATAATATATGTGTGTGTACGGGCATGCGTATGAATAACATAATGTCACTTAAATGTGTACGTTTTCTATTGATGCTCACTGGGTTTGATGTATTAGAAGCTTCCAAAGACCAGCCAGCACAACAGTGTGTGGATTTGGTAAAATCTCTCTCAGGGACTCAGCTCTGCGTTCTGCTTTCTTCATATTATTTTTGCTATGCAAATAGCAGAAAGCACAACAATATGAATGAGGAAAACCAGCATCTGTTCTTTTTTATTTAATTGTCTTTGACTACTTAAGGACAACCATTTATAGATTTGGCTGAAGAAAATCTACAAAATGTTAGGATTTAAGACAAAATGATCCCTTTTTTCAAAATGTTGACACTTTAATTCAATATTTCAAAAATCAAAACATTTAAACAAACCATAGCTAAGCACTATTTTTTTTTTTCAGCTAAATTGGCTGTTTGGAAGTTAGGATGTTTTGTGTTTCATATTGTGGCGCTTGCAGCAAAATGGGTAATTCAGATTAATTTTATTTTATTGTTCTTTTAAATTTGTAGTGACAGCAGCACTTGTGGGGTCACTGGATTGCCATCAATGGAAAAACAATGCTATACATCCTGTGGGGCATACAATAGGTCACTTTGGTTCTGATCTACAAAGGTGCATAACCTTTCATGCATAAATTCCAATGAAACTAATGAGTGTTAGACACTTAAATACCATTGTAGGTGTCATATTCAATGATAATTTGCTATTTCAAATATGCCTCAAGTTCAAATAGTCTTTATATTAAAAAATCCATCAATACCATGTCCTGTCTAAAAGATGTGTCATAGCTGAATACATGGAAGAGATTAGTTTACATACATGAAGGGAACATGAGCAGGCTTGAGGAGCTGAACTCATGCCACTATATCGCATTCTTTTAACGCTAATGAATTTGTGTGTATCCCCATTCCATAGGCTCTGAGAAATGTGCCATTGAATTAGAAGGTATCATTCCTGATTTACATTGCAAGGTAAAGATAAGACACTGTTTTCTGCTGCTCATTGTAGAGTCTTTAGAGGAAAATGGGTAGGATCTTTCCTTATTTATCTTGAATGTATAAACATTGCTCTCTCTTTAACCTTAAGTTATCAAGAAGGTTAGTTTATTAACAGAAACACTTGAAGATTAACTCTGGGTACATTATTGATTAAATCCATCATTTGGAAAGTCGCTAGAAAATATGTATCCATTTGATTCATTGACTTTGCACATAATCAGGCTATGAATTATAAGAATAAACATGAAGGGCTGACAATATGAATGATATATTCAGTCAGTAGAGTATTTCTGATGCATTTTATCTTTCTCCAGTCCAAAAAATAAATGTTGTCCATAACATTTATAGTATCTCCTGTAAGCAGTTGGCCATCTAGTACCAGTGCTCATTTCTACAGATAATAGGGTAATACTTAAACTTTGGAAGGGAATGTGTTTCTCTCTATTTGTAATGCAGTCACATAATGTCACGTCCATATTGGTAAGTAAATAACAAGCCCTGACATGAATGAACACTTCAGGCAATCATAAGAATAACTCAGGGTGGTAGAGAGTTTTTGGAGCATGTTGGGGATAACTTCTTTATGCAAGTGCTGAAGTGGCCAATTAGGGGCTATGCTCATCTTGACCTGCTGCTCACAAACAGGGAAGAATTGGTGAGGAATACACTGATAGATGGCAACTTGGACATCAGCTAACATGAAATGATTGAGTTCAGGATCCTGACGAAGCAATGAAGGAGAGCAGCAGAGTAAGGACCCTGGACTTAAGAAAACAAAACTTTGACTCGCTCAGGGAACTCATCAGCAGGATTTGCTGGGAAACAGTCTGAGGGAGAGAAGAGTCCTGGAGAGCTGGCTATACTTAAAATAAGCCTTACTGAGAGTACCGGAACAAACCATCCCAGTGCATAGGAAGACTAGCAAGTATGCCAGAAAATGGTTGACTCAGCAGAGATCTCTTTAGTAAACTAAGTCATAAAAAGGAAGCTTATAAGTGGAAACTTGGACAAATAAATAAGGAGGAGTAGAAGAGTATTGCTTGGGTATGGAGGGATGAAATCAGGAAGGCCAAAATGCAATTGGAGTTGCAGCTAGCAAGGGATGTGAAGGGTAACAAGAAGGGTTTCTACAAGTTAGTAGCACCAGGAGGATCAGGGAAAGTGTGGGCCCCTTACTAAATGGGAGAGGCAACCTTGTGACAAAGGACGCAGAAAAGGCCAAAGTACTCAATGCCTTTTTCACCTTAGTCATCACAGGTAAGGTCTGCTCCCAGATTACTGCACCAGACAACACAGTTTGGGGAGGAGGTGAGCAGCCAACAGTGGTGAAGGTTATGGACTATTTAGAAAAGATGAACATATACAAGTGACAAAGAACTGTGACAAAGTTGTGGTGATACTGTAATGCACACAAGTATGGTAAAAGCTTTATAGAACACAGGAGGAAAAAAAATCCTATCTCAATAAAAACACAGCCTTCCAGAGCCCGGATGCACTCAAGGTTGCTGACAGAGTTGGCTGATGAGATTGCAGAGCCATTAGATATCATCTTTGAAAACTCTCCTGATAATCAGGGGAGGTTCTGGATGATTGAAAAATGACAAATATAATGCCCCTATTTAAGAAAGAGAAAAGGAGGATCCAGGGAACTACAAGATTCAGGAGGATTCAAGAGGAAAGGAAAGGAAAGGAGGATTCAGCCTCACCTCAGTCCCTGGAAATATCATGGAGCAGATCCTCAAGGCATCTATTTTTTTCTCTTTCTTGAAGAAGAAGGTGATTAGGAATAGCTAACATGGATTCACCAAGGGCAAGTCATGCCTGACCAACCTGATTGCCTTGTATGATGAAATGACTGGCTCTGTGGATGCAAGGAGACCAGTTCATTTGAGATACCTTGATTTTAGCAAGACTTTTGATATGGTTTCCCATAACATTCTCACAGGCAAGCTAAGGAAGTACAGGCTGGATGATTGGACTGCAAGCTAGATAGAAAACAGGTTGGAGCTTTGGGCTTAGAGGGTAGCAATTAATAGTTCTATGTCTAGATGGCAGCCGGTATCAAGTGGAGTGCCCCAGGGGTTGGTCCTGGGACTGGTTTTGTTCAATGTCATCATCAATGACCTGGAAGATGGCATAGAGTGTACCCTCAGCAAGTTTGCAGATGACACCAAGATTGGGGTGGGGGTGCGGAGTAGTAGATATGCTGGAGGGTAGGGCTAGTATTTAGAGAGACCTAGACATATTGGAAGACTGGGCCAAAAGAAATCTCCTGAGCTTCAACAAGCACAAATGCAAAGTCCTGCACTTAAGACAGAACACTCCCACGTATCAGTACAGGCTGGGGGTTGACTGGCTGAGCAGCATCTCTGCAGAAAAGTAAAGTATCTGGGGGTTACATTGGGCAATAAACTTAATATGAACCAACAGTGTGGCCCTGTTGCAAAGAAGGCAATAGCATACTGGGCTGCATTGGTAGGAGTGTTGCCAGGAGGTCAAGGGAAATGACTATTCCCCTTTTTTCAGCACTAGTGAGATCACATCTGGAATGTGTTCAGTTTTGGGCCCCCCACTACAGAAAGGATGTGGACAAATTGGAGACAATCCAGTGGAGGGTAATGAAAGTGGTGAGAGGTCTGGGAGACATAACTTATGAGGAAAGACTGAAGGCACTGGGCTTGTTTAGTCTAGAGAAAAGGAGACTGAGAGGCGCTTTAATAGCAGCCTTCAAGTGCCTGAAGCAGGGTTCGAAAGAGGATGGAACTAGACTGTTCTCAGTGGTGGCGGATGACAGAGCAATGGCCTCAAATTGCAAAAAGGGAAATTTAGGTTAGATATTAGGAAGAAGTTTCTTACTAGAAGGGTAGTAACACTGGAACAGGTTACCCAGAGAGGTGGTGGATTTTTGATTCTTGGAGGTTTTTAAGATCCAGTTAGGCAAAGCTTTGGCTGGGATGACCTAGTTGGGGATGATATTGCCTTGAACAGGGGTTTTGACTAGATGACCTCCTGAGGTCCCTTCCAACCCTAAATATCTATGATTCCAAGATAAGAAAAATTAAGATAAATTTCCATAGAAATTCTTTGACGGCTACATCTTCATTCAGTGACATCTGCTAATTCCTTGCATGCATGCTGAGCATGATGATTTCATCAGGCTCAAGCTCTGGAAGATTGTGTATTTACTTTGATAGGAATTTTTTTCTCTTGTGTTCTATAAAGCTTTTACCATACTTGTGTGCATTACAGTATCATCACAACTTTGTCACAGTTCTTTATTCAGTCACTATCTTGGTTTAAAGTTCTAGATCCTGAAATTTGACACAAAAATTGGGCACTTCAAACTGTTTAAAAATCTTTTCTGATTTTTAAATCACTTGCAACTACCCTTTAGTTCTGTCATTTTAGAAAATCAGGTTATTTACATACATAGCCTGGGTGCACCCAGGGATGTGCCCTGTCTGCAAGTGGAAGGGATGGGGTGGTCAAGCAAAAGTGCTGTGAGAGGAGCCTGCCACCATAGAGCAGATCCTTCTTTTCTCTACAGAGCTAACCTGGGACAAAGCACTTCACTACTTACAAAATCCTTAAAAAGGCATGTTCAACATCCTTTCCTTTAAAAAAAAATTTATTGCTATACAACTAATATAAAGATTTACAGAGTTATAAAAACATAGATAAATATATACAATAGCCACAGACAAATATAGCTAAGCAAATATACACAGGTATCCACAGATATGTTCAAGCAAGAACAATAACACAATCAAACCTCAAATTGTTGACATAACCCACAAAAATAATGAGAACATATGTATATATCTATCTATATATAAATACAACTATTTACAACATGGGAGGTGCAAGTCTTTCCCCTCCCCTCCACTTTTCAGGTATGCTCATGGCAGAGACTATTTACCTTTCCCCTAAGGTGGCAACACTAGTATCCCCCCAGGGGAAGGAGGATCACAGTACCTCCTCAACCCTAGATGGGTCTGCTTGGTCCCTGATCCTGCCAGATTCCCCTTTCAGCACCCCCACCCCTGGGGATAGGGACCCACTCCCTGGATACTCATGGATCCCAGGGAGCAGTCTGGGAGAGGTTCCTGGAGCCACAGTGCTTTGTCAGGGCTGCCCGGGGTCCTGCCATCTGTCCTCCATTGGCGCTTTGGCTGCCTTGTGTGGGTCCCAACACCCAGGCCTTGCCTTCTGCCTTCTGTTGGGGCTTGGGCCACCTCATGTGGGTCCCAAAACTGGGACCACTGGTCCTTCGTCACGCCTCGCTGATACCTTCTGGGTGTCCAGCCTCATGCCAGGGAAGAGGTTGCAAATCCCAGTGGTGTGGCATCCAAGTCTGAGAGGTCCCAGAGGTTCCTGGCAGAGCTGCAGGACCTCCACTTGGTCCAGGAGGTGCATGGCCCCACCAGGGGGGATGCGCTGCTGGATC
>JAGPOW010003316.1:127829842-127854842 GCA_030014935.1 Caiman crocodilus
ACTTGGCTGGGGTCCTGTGACCCCAGCACTTGTTTCCTGCCATTGGCAGGGGTTCAGACTAGATGGCCTGCTCTAGGCCCCTTCTGACCCTAGTTACTACGAAACTATGAAGCTATGAACTTTCAGCATTTGGGATGCTGTGCACCGCTGTGTGTACCAGGGTTCTTGGCTGCACACTGAGGGTAACAGACCCAAGCCATCATGTGTGGCTCCCAGGGTCTGGTGGCCCCATGCACCACTATGTGCATCAAATGTCACTAAACCTGAGCTGCCTCCAGAAGCACACAGGGTTGGCCCTGTGCACTGGGCTATGCACCATGTGCGGGCTCCAGATGGCTCTCCGTGCTCACGGGGCTGGGAACCAGTGGTGGCTCCTCTAGCAGCGTCTTCAAGAGTCTAGGGCTATTGCCTGCTAGGGCAGCTCTCCCTAGCTTTTCTCGGTTCCACTTTTCTTGAGTCTCTTGCCACGTCTGCCCTGTATTCTGAGCACACTCTTTTTATATACTTCAGGGGCTCTTCCCCTGAAATCCAGTGGACCTGCCATGCTGCAGGCTGCATTCAGGTCAGGGAGCTCCTTTCCCACTCCCTTCAGGAAAGAGGTGGTGCCCACTTTCCTCAGCTTCTTCCTGATTGGTGGATTGGCTCCAACAATCAGAAGAAAGGATTCTTGAACATTGGAGCTCAGTTGGGTAAGTCTGGCACACAGATTCTGTAATAAAAATTCAGATGGTTCCATCAGGGACAGCTAATTGGGAAATGTTGACTTTAGGTGGCTCTATAACATTTGAGTTGAACTTTCTAAAATGGAAAAATGTATTCTAGAAACTCAGTCAGCTTCATCTGAAACTTGCATAAAAACAAGGAAAATGGAAAAAACCCAAACAATAAAACAAGAGAGAGAGAAAGAGAGAAGCAACTTGGATAACACATTCCACTTCATTCCATTTTATTAGTCTATTTCTTTTTAGCTTTTCTTCCATAGCCCTGGCCTTCTGTTTTCTGAATTTTCACATTGCTCAGTGTGAATACTGTTGATTACACCATAAAACTGCAGAGTGGATAAAATGGAGTGCAGTAGGAAATGAGATATACCTTTTGACTTCTATCTTTTCCATCTGTAATATACACACATTTCATTATAGCTAAGCACAACCTGAACTAACAAAAAGGTTCTACTCTATCCCCCAGGACTTTTACAAAGCAAAAGTTGAACTAGTTTTGAAGATGATGTTTAGAACTTTCATTTCAAATACCAGTCCAATCAAATGTTAGGCTATTTTTTTAGGGTCCTGGAGTATTGCTACATCATGGTCCCAAGAAGGGAGTACTCTTGGGCATGCCTAGTCACCTGCTTCCACTTGCATAACCAAACCTAGAAATGCAGTAGAAAAGACATTTTGAAGGTGCCCCACACAGGTGCTGTCAAAAACAATAGGAGTTATGTTCAAGATGATTACAGTGAAAATCATAATCATTTAACAAGCTAATGGTATTTACTATGCTTCATTATAAGCGCAAATCTTAGACCATGTTCATCAAAAGGTGTACTATGGTTCATGAACCAAAAAAAGCAGTCTGGATTACTGTTGGGGCTACTGTGTAGTTTTTCTTTGATAATATACAGAATCTATGCAGCTTCACTTGATTCAAAAAGGAAATCAATAGAAACACTTCACTTTCATCTCATTTTACCTTTATATCTTGAGTGTTGTTGGTCCTCAAGATACACGGTGAAATCCAGACACATTTTAATGTAAAAGGAAAACTTTAGGTGACCATGGATTTTACCCTAAATATTTCTGTAGGGTATGAGAGAGTATGAACTTCATGTGTATAAAAATGAGGAGAAATATTAATATAAACTACTTTAAAAAGGGTACCTCAAAATTTCACGTGACTTCACTATTTGCTTAGACAAAATTGCAAGAAATGTTCAATGAACTATGGTTTTAAAATTAATTTTACAGAGGGTTTAGGAAATCTATGATGAGGTCAGATGCATTGAAGTAGACAATGATTTCCTATCCTTTTTTCTTACTACTTTATTCTTTCTGTAAAGCACATATGTAAATATAAATAGGGACACAGGATATAGAGGCCATAAGATATAAGACCATATAAGGAGCCAGATATAGATATGGCTTATATTCTCATTCTCAACCACCTTTTATGGATGGGATTTTCAAAGTGGTTCTTTATGCCTTCATATCAAACTGAGTTGTAATGTTTGTTCCCATTTGCAGTTTTGAGCATCTTCTCTGTATATATTTCCAACTAAAAAGTAAGCATAAACTCTTTTTCTCACTCGATTGCACAATTATTTATTGAGATGATAGCACTTGAGAGAGACTGAAAAGAGGTGAGACTACTGAAACTCAATTGCCATGAAAATGTTAAATGCAAGCTTGAATTTAAAGACATGTATATGGCAAAATTGTATAGCATGACAAGCAACGAAATCAATACAAGAACAAATTTGCTCTTTATTCTAACTAATTGTACTTTTATTAGATATTTGGCATATGTGACTATGTTTATTTATAAATAGCTGAAAAAACCTACTGTATTGATTCACAGCAGTGATTGATTGACATGGTTTGAGTGTAGTATAATTACTATATCCATGAAATGATTTAAAATGTACTGGAAGAAAATTAAACTAGTATGAGGGATATATTAGTCAAGTAAGTAGCCAGTTTAATGACAAAATATGCTAGTGTTCTCTGTCTTAGATGGCTTACTTGTTAGAAGATACGTGTGTGGAACATCAACATTGTGTGTTCTCTGACAAATTTGTTCTGCCCCACAGACAGATATAATTTGGAGTACTGGTTGGAAGAACTCCATAATGGAGACAGAAAGCATTTATCTGGAAGGCTTTTTTCATTTTTTTAAACGGTAGTTCTCAGTGATTTCAAATGTTCTGTATTGATTGGAGTGTAGGCGGAAGGACGTTTATTGCATGGATATAAGAGGTGATAATACAGGCAATATAAATTGGTTTGGGGTAAAATTATTCTAAGGAAGGATGATAATGAGTGTCAAGAACTGTCAAGTCTCTATGGTAGGCCATAGGGACATATTAATGAGACAAAGGAAGTAGAAGAGTATGAGTCCATAAGCTGGTAGGTGGAGAACTCATATGAGAGAGTGCAACCTGGGTTCTAGTCATTACTCCAGTGCATGCTTAAGTATTTTATATTAAAAATTCACTGGAGCAGGAACTGAAATCCAGGTCTCCTTCCTCCACCCCATCCCAATTACCCACCCCTCCACCCCACATTAAAATGAATATCTTTATCACTACTTATAGACTCATGCAGTTATTGAAAGACCCAGACTTAGGGCCAGCCTCAGCAATTTTACTATTACTTCACAATATACCTCACTTTTGAAACCTCTCTCTGTCCCTGCACATCCCCAGGCCTAGTTTCCAGATCAACTCTCATCCTTGTTCCCCATCCCTACATTAAGCTTGTCTCTGTTCTTTCCTGGTTGCCCTAGTATCTTGGATTCCCTAGATCCTGGTCTCTGGCAAGATCTTGACCAAGACAGCAGCCTCCAGCTTGATTCCTGGCTAATATCTATTAGTCTTACACCAGCTCTGCAACTTGATCTGGTCTTCATGTCCTTCATTGACATGAACTCTGGCTCTACTCACTCTAACAGGTCACTTACACCTTGGTCCTAAAAGAGACTGAACTGGATGTGCAAGGAGGTTCCTTCCCATGCATATAAGATCAGATGCAGCTTCATTGATTTAGCTAAGATCTATCCAAGTGACACACACTTATTGTAAATATGCAAAGCCTGTTGTAAAAATGCTGTTTTCTCTTTTTAGAAGTTAGGTAAAGAAACCCAAAACTTCTCAATATAACCTTCAGGTGGATACATTAGGCACATCCCCATGAGTGAGAATGTGCCACCGCATATTTGTGCCACTACTAGTTGTCCTTGGGGAATGTTCCTGCATGTGCACTCTGGTTCATGGCAAATTGCCCTGGGTGGGGCTGGAGCCAGCACCTGAGCTGGCCCCAGCATCCTTACCTGGGGTCCTGGCTTGCCTCTTGGGACTGCAGAAGTGGTAATCTAGGTATGTGGAGCCTGCCTGGCCAGGCTTTGGTTTTGGGTGACACGGACTGCTGTCACATGTGCTGTCCTGCTTTTTCTTGTATTCAATTTTTTAACACCAGGATCTCCTGGTGTCAAAAAATCTCCACCATACTTCAAATTAGCAGGTCAGTAAATGTGTACAGGTCTGATGCAGTTCATGGTTTGAGGTACTGCAAATGGGTTTGGAGTACTGCAAACATGGGTTTGAGGTACTGCAAACTGCACGTGTGCACTCATAGAGACATGCCTACTATATGTAAAAGTCAATTGGGATAGACACAATATAGCTAAAGGTGCTGAGGGAGTTGGTCAATGTCATTGTAGAGCTGCTGGCCATCATCTTTGAAAACTAGTGATGATTAGGAAGGTCTCAAACAATTGGAAAAGGGCAAGTATAGTACCCATCTTTAAGAAAGGGAAGACAAAGGAATTGAGGAACTACAGAGTGGTCAGCCTTACCTCAGCCCCTTGAGAAATCATAGAGCAGGTCCTCAAGCAATCCATTTCTAAACACTTGAAGAAGAAGAAAGTGATTAGGAAAAGTCAGCATGGATTCACCAAGGGCAAGTGTTGCCTGATCAACCTTATTGTTTTTTTGTGAGGAGATGACTGGTTTTGTGCATATGGGAAGTGTGGTGCCATTGTGAGGGGTTCGACTTCTTCGACCACAGTCTGCACTTCAGGGAGAGAGACAGTGGCTTGTTGGGAAGGGATGGCCTTCAACTCACCCTGAAAGGGAAGAAGCTCTTCTCCTCCAGAATGGCTGACCTACTTGACAGGGCTTTAAACTAGGATCACTGGGGGGGTGGGGGATGGACAGTCAATTAACAGTTCAAGCCCAAATCACATCAACCGTAATATTAACAGGCTAGACAGCCCAAGGGAACCTACTCCAACAACAGCTCAAGGAAAAGTCACATCCCAGTGCTCAGGAAACCCAGGGCTTCCCATGGCAGGGTCAACTGCCTATACAAATATGTCAGGAGTTTGGGAAACAAGAAAAAGGACCTGGCTTTTCTCTTGAGTGACAAAGATTATAATCACATAGGGATAATGACTGGTTCATAGGTATAGGCGGCTATACCTTGTACAGGAGAGACTGTGTTGGGAAGAGGGGTGGAGGTGTAGCTCTCTACATGAAGAAGCAGTACATTTCCCTTCAAAATGAGTTTAGCAACCAAGGAAGGTGTCTTGAGACCCCTAGGTTAAAATACAGAGAGAGAATGGGGAAGGGGATATAATTGTAGGATTCTACAACAGGTCTCCCAACCAAGAAGAAGAACTGGATCTTGAATTCAAAAGGGAACTGGATGAGGCTGCATGTTCATGATGCATGGTCATCATGGGTGACTTCAACCTCTCTGACACCTTGTGGGAAGAGCACAAGGCCAAATCTGACTGGTCACATAGCTTCCTCACTTGCATTGATGGACTCTACCTAATGGAAGAGGTCTATGGGCTGACTAGGGAAGAGGCATTGCTGGATCTGGTTCTGGCAAAGAGGGTGATCTGGTGAGTAATCTGAGGATCAAGAGGAAGCTTGGTGACAGCAACCCTGAACTGATCACTTTATCTGCCCAATGCAGGGTAGGAGAATCTCTCAGTAAAATAGAAATCTCAACTTTGGGAAGCCTGACTTTCACAAACTCAGGAGACTGGTCAATCAGGCACTAAGAGACAATGGCCCCTCAGAAAGGGGAGTCTACAAGGAATGGTTATTCTTTAAGGATGCAATCCTCAAAACACAAGGAAAGTACATTCCATCCCTCAGAAAAGGCAGTCAGCAGGCTGGGAAAACCCCTTAGTTCAATAGGGAACTCTAGGACCTCCTGAAACTAAAAAGAGAAACCTAAACCAGATGGAAAATGGGAATCATCACTAGTAATCCTCATTTTCTCTTATTTAAAAACAAATCCAATTTTCATCTGCAACCTGTATGGTACTCCAAGAGGTACCCCCTCTCCAATTGAAGGGATCAAAGCAGGTGCACAAGCACTATGAAAGGTGTAGAAACCCTCCTCCCCCTACAGAGCAGAGCCAGATCACTAATGGGGATTTAACCATTTACCTTTAATTGAAAGAACAGTAGTGGGAACATAACAACTTTAAACCGGGGGGGCGGTATAGGGGAAACTACAACGCCTCAAGGGGGAAGGATTCAATAAAGGTTAGACATTCAGAATCAGAGACATATTCATCCAGTTCACAAAAGACAGGGTTAACAAAATATAAATCACAAACATCAGAACAAACAATACTGATTGGTGAAATATAAAAGGCACAAAATACAAAACATCAAATAACAAGGAGTATAAGGACTAGGTATCTGGAGGGGGGGAGTGAAAAACACAATGAGCCCTTTCCACTGCAACAAGAATTTCTCTGTCACTTCACTCATCCTAAGTCATCCCAACTGAAACTTGAACTCAGATCTCCTATGTGGTAGGCAGAAACTACCACACAGCCACCAGTGCCAGTACTGCTCTAAGATGCTAGGGGTCTTGACCTACCAGGAGCCCCTGCCTCATGTCAAGCTTCCTGGCCTCTTATTGGAGGAGCTAGAAGCAGAACTGGGAGCCTCTCAGGTTGCTGCTAAGATCCTTGCTGGATCTGGGGAACCTCTCCTGCTGGCGACAGCCTCTCATAGGGGATCCTGGAGCCCAGTGGGGAGCCTCTCCTGCCAGCCACATGCTGCACTGCTGAGGGTCCAAATGCTGTCTGCAGGTCCCATTCCTGTAGGTTCTTCTGGGGCAACTGCTCCCACCCCGCTGGCCAAGCTCTTGCCAGCTCTTTGAAACTCCTTCCTTATGGTCCCTCACTGGCCTCCCCTGAGTCAGCTGTGCTGCCCCTTTTATCCCCTCCAGGTGACCCAAGGGACCAATCAGGGGATATGGAGGGTGAGTCTCTGGGGCCTGATTGGTGAGGAAAGGGAATCACAAACCCTCCATCTTTTACCCTTTCAAAACCCCTGGGTTAAATCACTACCTGCTACCCCATCACACATTTTTTTTTTAAAAAGGAACACAATATCCATATTTGTCCATGACTGAAACACCACTATCTCTCTATATTACTGCTGTTTCATTTTAATCATGAACAAATGTGAATTTTGGGTTCCTTTTTTAAAACTGAAAATTGGGATTTATTTTCTTTAAATCAGAGAAAACCAGGATCCCTGATCACCATGAGCACTATCCCAAACCTGTAGAGAGTGGACCAGAAAAGCCAAGGCAGAAAGAAAATTCAGGCTAGCCATGGGAATCAATGACAACAAAAAGTCCTTCTTCAGATGTGTGAGAAGCCGGAGAAAGAATGAAAGCAACATTGGACCCCTGCTAAATCAAAGGGGGAAACTGTCATCTGATACTCAGGAAAAGGCCAATCTTCTAAATGATTATGTTGCATTGGTCTTCCACTTGCCCAAGGGAATTACTCTGTCAGACAGGATGAAAAACATCCATGATGCAGGAAATGGGCTCACAATTGATATAGATCAAGTGAGGGAACACCTTGAGAGGCTCAACAACCATATATCCATGGGACTGAATGGAACGCACCCGAGAACCCTGAAGGAGCTTGCAGACATCATAGCATGTCCTGTGATGAAGATATTTGAGCACTTGTGGCACTCAGGAGAAATACCAGAAGACTGGAAAAGAGCCAATGTGGCCCCAATCTTTAAGAAAGGAAGGAAGGAAGACCCAGGGAATTACAAACCAATCAGTCTGACATCCATCCCTAGAAAGATCCTGGAGAAACATATCACAGGTTTCAGCAGCAGCAGACTAATGGAACTCATCTTTCTCAGTACCAGCCAATATGGCTTCATTGCTAGAAGTTCCTACCTGACCAACCTGGTCTCCTTCTATGGCCAGGTGAAGCATTGCCTAGAAAAGGGCGATGAGGTTGATGTCATATATCTGGGATTCAAGAAAGCTTTTGACTAGTCTCCCATGATGTCCTCATGGTTAAGCTGGGGAATGGAAGCCTCAACCATCTCACAGTCTGGTAGCTGGGGAACTGGCTCTGGGGTCAAAGCCAAAGAGTAATAGTTGACAGGAGCAAATTAACATTATGCAAGGTGACCAGTTATGTCCCTCAGGGCTCAGTATCCAGGCCAGTACTCTTCAACATCTTCCTTAATGATTTGGATTTGAACATCAGATGCAGACTGGTGAAGTTTGTGGATGACACTGAAATATGGGAGAAGGTGGTCACACTGGGGGATAGGTTGGAGATACAGGCTGACCTGGACAGGTTTGCAAGGTGGGTAGACCAAAACTTGATGGCATTCAACATAGAGAAGTGCAGGGTGCTCCACCTTGGGAAGAAAAACTAGCATCACTCTTACAGTGCGGTCACTAGTACCACAACCACTTGCGGGGTCTTAACTGACAACAAGATGAATATGAGCCACCAGTGCAATACCATAGCTGGCAAAGCAAACCAAACTCTGGCATACATCCACTGATGCATCTCATGCAAAACCAGGGATGTTATCTTCCCACTTTATTCAGTCTTAGTGAGGCCACAGCTGGAGTACTGTATCCAGTTTTGTACTTCAGGAGGGACATGGATAAGCTCGAGTCCAAAGGAGAGCTACCCACATGATCAAGGTTCAAGAGAGCAAGCCATATGAGGAGAGGCTAAGGGACGTGGGACTCTTCAGCATGGAGAAGAGAAGGGTCAAGGGGACTTGATGTCAGCCTATGAGTATATAAGGGGCGTGCATCAGGATCTGGGAGAACCATTGTTTATCTGGGCTCCCCAAGGGTAAAAAGGTCTAATGACCACAAACTTCTGGCAGGGTGATTTAGACTGGACATAAGGAAAAACTTCTTTATGGTCTGAGCGTCCCAGATCTAGACAATCTCCTCCCACAGGTGGTCCAAGCACCTACTCTAGACTCATTCAAAATGTTTATCTTGCTGGGATCATTTGACCCCAGCAGACGTCCTGCCTATGACAGGGCGGCTAGATTCAATGATCTCGTGAGGTTCCTTCCAGCCTCTAATATCTAGTGATATTTCATACGAAGCATGGACAATGTGGATTTTGGGTGACTGTTTTAAATGGAAAATTGGGGATTATTTATCAGAGAAAACCAGGATCCTGGCTGATGATATGACCTAAATGTAACAAGTAGTAGATGCAATTGAGAAAAAATAAAAGGACATTGTAGACAGAATGATTCTTGCATAATTTTTCAATGGGTTACCAGAAGCATTATATATACAAGATCTTAAGATCCTTTGGGGGTACTCAAGAAAAGAAACTGTGTTTAGAAAATGTGTATTTTCATAATTATATTCCATGTTCATCGAAATTCTGGCACATCATTTGCTTTTCTTCAACTAATCAATATTAGCCAGATTAATTCTTGTTGCTCAATCTGAATCATTTTTTTCCTGTCAGAAGAGCATTAGTTATGCAAAAATCGTCAGACATTATCAAACTGAGAGACTCATCTTGATTATTCTTGGTTATTTTGAGTATAACTACAATCCACCCTGACTGTAAGTCTACACTTGGGAGTCAAGCAATTTGGCTGTTATTATAATGAGGTGTGGCTCATCATAAGGGTGATTATAATGGAGTCTAAGGGAATAGGTAGTCAAGCCTACAGTATATAATCTTTCTTTCTTAAAGACTGTGCTTTGGAATAATGGTTGAGTATTGTAGCATTTTTGATCACTGCATGTCTTCAGGGGTTAAGATATCCTCCAACAGACTGCTTTGATACTAATAGGAATGCACGGTTAGAACATGAAAAACCCTGTATCTGTTCCTTCAGGCAATTTGTACAGAGTGTAATTCACATCTGATGAATACTTGGTGACACTGAATGGTCCATTGAAGATTGGTGCTAATTTTGAAGTAATGCGCTTTGCTGAATATGTGCCAGGGTGAGAAGGTATTTTTCACCAGGTCATGAACATTTAAAAATCACTTGTATCTGTTCACAATCATAGTATTGCTTACCATCCTGTAATTTCTTACTGAAGTTGCCCTACAGTAGTTGTATGTATTCTTGTGACTCTGAGCTGTGTTCTTCTTTATAATCTGCTACCTTGTCAGAAGAGGGTCAACTTTGTAAGGAATGCAATATCTCACGTAAATCATGAGGTGCAGTCTTCAGGGAAAGAACTTGTCTTAAAAAATTCACTTCCAAATGTTCTCTTTTCTTTTCTTTCTCAACAATGTTGCCAATATATTATTTTGATTAAACTGTTCACAGAAAAGCCTCACTAAAAAAAAAAAAAAAAAAAAAGCCTCATCTGTTTAAGATGGGTATAAAAATGTGATTTTACATGATTTCCCTCTAAATATAGTGATTTTAATATTATACGTATTAAGCCTTTGCAAAGCTGCTAGTATTCACTTGTGATTTGTATTCAGCTGATTCAGGAAACAGTGATTTGATCTGGTGATTTGAATCATTGTCCCGAATCAATTCAGATGAATCTGATGCAGAGATTTGGCTATTGCTGGGCAGAAGGATCACCCCCTGCTGGACAGGAACTGTGAGTCTGGGGTTTGGGAGGGGGGTTTCTTAAAGGGCTGGAGCTGGAGTGGGTGAGGCAGTCATGTGGGGTGTAGGGGAGGGAGGGGGGTTGGGCGGCTTGTGGAAGATCCACCCATGCAGTGTGGGGGAGTGGGAGGCAGCAGGGATTGCCCCCCACCTGGCAGCACCTAGTGAGTGGGGTTTTTTTTAAAGGGGAAGGGGGTGGGGGAGTGAGGGAGCAGGCAGGGTATTGGGATCTGGCAGGGGTCCCCCCATGGTCTCCTCCCCCCTCCTCCAGCCCCCCCCCAATTATCAGCTCTGTGTCCAGCTCCCTGTTGCAGTGGGCAGGAGCTTTCTGAATCATCATGCTTCCAGGTGTCTTTGGGATCTGTATTCAACAGTTGCAGCTTGCAGTAAATTTGAGCAGAGGAAGGGGTGTTTAACCCTGGCCCCGGACACCAGCTAGGGTTTGCCGGGTGGGGGAAGTCCCCCCACCCCGCAGACTGGACTGTATCCTCAGCTGGGCTTGTTCCGCTTCACCCCTTTGTTAGCCAGCCCTCACTGCTTCAGCTAGGGAGCAAAGGGGTGGGGACAGCCCTGCTCTTTGGCGCAGACAGCACAGCACAGCCCAGGGCTACAAGGCATGCTGGGATGCTGGGGGAATGTGATTTACCTTGAACAAGGAAAGGGTGTGAGACAGAAGTTTTATTGGTTTGACCCAAATCAGTTAAGCCTGATATAGCATTCAACCAGGCTTATCTTAAACTTCATACATTCCCACAGACTAATTTCCTACCTCAGAAGCATATTTTGTGCAGTATCTTAAACTCAATTAATTCTAAAAAAAGATTCTTTTTAGGACATTGTCACTGGCACTGCAATTCACTATATTCCTAATGAACAGCCAATTTACATGAATGGTTTGCTCTCTGTGGATAGAAAAACTGCCCAGGGTAACATGTTACCCCATGTATGAATGTGTTTTTTCATATGGGGTAACAACTTACTGCAAGACCCCACTAATGCATGGGGGTAACTTGTTATCCAAATGCAATTTCTATATAAATCACAGGCCTAGATCTGTTTGGCCACTTTGGATGGATGCATCTGAACAGTCAACATTCATTCATTCACAGCTTATTCATATCCACTTCAGGTACCCATTATAACTAATGGATGGCTATCATCCATTCTGCTTTTGCTTTTGGCAATCTCTTTTGCTAACCACTTTGTTTACAGGCTGCAAGGTCATCAAAACACCCTGTCCTTTGCCAAAAAAACCTTTGTCACACCCAAATCCACCTCTGCTCTCTTTTCTTATGGCAAAACTCTACCTCACCTGGCCCTTTCATAACATACAAGCTAGTTTGCCCTGCCTTTGTTGGAAGTGAGGACAAGGAGCAAAGGGACAGCAGAAAAAAAAAACAGAATAACATCATACTTCAATATAGCGTATACTATGGAGTCCCCTTCAATGGTAAGGGCTTGACACCCCATTCCCCTTTTACCTGCTCTCAGTAAGTCCTTGCATGTGTGGTTTTCAAACAGTATCCACTGACATTTGGCTTGCCTGTAAAGGGTGGATGCTGATCTCTGGCTTCTATGCCCAGGAGGACAGGGTGCTATTTGCACTGTCATAGGGCAGGGCAGAATTGCTTCTGTGACAGCATAGGTGGACAGGCTTGTCTTTGATTGATATTTATATGCAATCAGAAGTAATCATTTTTTTCTTTTTTTTCTGCAGGCTGGGATGAGAAGGCAGCGCATGTTTAATGCTGAAGCCTGTCTTGCACAGGTAACTGGGGATGACAGTGATGTATCTCCTGATGAAATCTTATCTTAAGGCAGTGAGGATGCTGACTTTGTTCCAGACACGGGAGATTGTTTAGAGCAAGAAGACTATGTCCCTATGTAAGCTTTATCCAGCTCAGATGAGGAGGAGTTGGTGCCACAAACAGAAGTAATGCCAACACTTCCAGTGGGAAAGTGAAAAGGACCAGCCCAGAACTTCTGTGGAAGACCGAGGAGAGATACAGCAAGACATGGAGCAGAACCACTGCCATTACTCCCAGAAAACACTGCAGATGAATATACCTTTAAAGGAAGGAATGGCAGAGGGTGGGCAGGCCACAGCTAATACATCATTAGAGAACAGCCAAGGACATAGTTCATGAAAGTGTTGGGCCAATAAGAGAAAGTAATAAAAACACAGTGGTGGAAATGTTCTACCTGTTTCTCTCAGAAGATATTCTGACTGTTAATATAAGAGAAACAAACAGAGAGGCAGAAAGAAGGTTCAGAGAGTGGAATGATAGCCATCCTGAAAATAGAAAGGAGTGGAAAAAGCTGAATGAAACAGAACTGAAAGCCTACATTGGCCTCCTACCGCTAAGTGGTCTATACCATGGTGGTCACAAGGCAGTAGAGGAGATGTGGGAGAAATGTACTTGGCGTCCTTGCTTCCATGCCACCATGAGCTTAAATGATTCTGTTAAATCACCAACTACCTGAGATTTGACAATAAACTGACACATGAGAAAAGGAGAGCTGTGGACAAGCTTGCTGTCTTGAGAGAGATTTTGATGCAGTTTATGGAGCCACTCAGGAAATGGTGTATTCCAGGAATACACCTGATGGTTGATGAGCATTTCATTGTGTTCAGGTGCTACTGTCCCTTCAGACAGTATATTGCCAGCAAGCCTGCAAAATATGGCTTGAAAATGTGGTGCTGCTGTGATGCAACATCATTCCTCCTCTCTGAAGACATCTACCCGGGCAAGCAACCAGAAGCTCCACGCCAAGGTAATTTTGGTACCCAGGTCACTGAACAATTTTGTACCAGGTCATCCCTGGTACAAAACAGGAAGGAATATTGTGGGTGACAATTTTTTTCACAACTACTCACTTGGCAGAAAGACTGCTACAGCAGGACTTGATCTATGTGGGAACAATTTGGAAAAGCAAGGTCGATATCCTAAACAAAATGCAAGCAAATTGAAGATGGGAAACTTTTTCACCCATTTTTGCTTCTGAAGAGGAAGTGACCCTGGTTTCCTATGTTCCAAAGTAGTCCAAAGTTGTGCTGTTGCTGTCAAACATGTGCCATTACCTGTCAGTGGGTGGAGAGTAAAGAAAGCCGGACACGATCCATGACTACAATAAAAACAAGGATGAGGTGGATAACCTTAACCACATACATAACGTATGACAGGGGTGGGAAATTATTTTGGGTGGAGGAACGCTTACTGTGTTTTGGCAAGCCAATGAGCGACGCATGACAGGCAGCCAGGGACAGATAAATATTAATTTCCTAATTGTTTTAGGGGCCCCGCAGACCAGATAAAATGGCCTGGTGGGTTACCTTTTGCCCACCTCTGACATATGACCACCTGCAGACAAGTAGCCAATAACACTATTTTTTAATATTCTGAATGAGGCTGCCATTGCCAGCCTCATCGTTTGGCTAGGCAACAATGAAGACTGCAAGCAAAGATCACATTTTAAGAAGACGGCATTATTTTTTGCAGGAGCTTAGAGAACAGTTGATCTATGGGCAAATAAAATGAAGGATGATGGATACACATAATCTGTCCAAGGACAGTTTACCACAAAATCCAGAAAAAATGAGAAGACTGTAAGCAATTTGGTTATGTGCACCACAGTACAACACTGCTGCTTTGCGAGGAATCCAATATTTAGTTAAAACAGGAAATGTTTTTGGAAGTAATTGTTAGTTTGAAAACAGTGTGAACTGCAAATTTAGCAAATGGTTCATTCATGTTTTGAAACTCTAAAAAAAGTTTAAATTTTGTTCATAGTTCTAGTTAAATAATATTTTGGGTTGAAATCATCATAAATACTCTTTGAAACAATCTGTACATTTAATAAATAGTTTTTGCTACATTTATACTCATCACTTGTTCCTTTTTGTTTATGTGGGTGACAATGTTGAATTGTGAGGTAACAAATTACCCCATGAGAACAACAATGGTTACAATTTCATGAAAACAGATGAGGGTTAAACCAGTTTCAGCCATTTTGAAACTGGTTTATGTGCACTGTGTACTGTGTACAGCCCCAACTCTCCCACAACCACATCATCTGGACATCTTTTAATTTGAAGAAATATCCCCAACCCTGCTAAAATGGAACTTTGCTTTGCAAGTTATGGCAGTAAATACTGGTTTTGAGGTGAATTCTTTTTTCAGAGGTTGTGTAATCACCTGACTAGGGTATGGGCCTGCAAATATGGTGACTGAAACTTTATGGCTCTGCTGTTGACCTGCCCTGTCACTGTAGTTAATTCTTTAAGTGACCAGTAATCTGAAGCTATTATAAAATATTTTATCTTCTTGATGTTCATTGTCAGAAAGGATTTACTTCACTACCAGTAACTGCTTGTCTACATTTTATATCTGAGTGGCATAGGATGTTATATGACACATTTCATTGTTATGAATGCTAAATCAACCAACTGTTTGATATGGTGTCACAGAAGTCTTAGGTATGCCAAAATAGTTTTTAAGGGTGACTATACACATGTTTGGCACATTCGAATTAGAAAACATTGGAACAGACCCAATTAATTGTGTCTAATAAGATCATTCTAGCATCACCACAGCGTCACTTGTATAAGTCCCTGCAGGTTTAAAAATGGCTGCTGGGGCACTTTAACTGAATGAGCTCATTGAATGAGCTTTAGTTAAAGTGTCCTGCAGCCATTTTTAAGGGAGCTGGGATTTAACACATGTGATGCTGTAGTGTTTTAATTAGAGCAGCTTTCTGAGAATCACTCTAATTAAAATGTCCTGTCCTTCCCCAAGCACATGTGGAGGCAGCCTAAATGTTCAGATGTTCAAGGAAATATATAATTATTCAGTTATTCAAGCTCAAAATACTTTACACTTCTTCCTATAGATATTTTGTATTTTTATATCTTAATGAGTTATGAACAGAGATCTTGGTTTTCTCTGATTAAAAAAATCCCAATTTTCAAATGTAAAAATATAATCCAAAATCTACATTTTTTCATGATTAAAGTGAAACACTACTACATCTCTATCTATGTGTGTGTGTGTGTGTGTGTGTGTGTACAGATCTATATATAACTATATATCTATATATAATATTAGTGGTATTTTATTTTAATCATGGAAAAATATGGATTTTGAGTTACTTTTTTAATCTGAAAATTGGAGAATTTTTTTTATGAGAGAAAACCAGGATCCCTGGTTGTAAGGTTCTCAAAACTGAGCAATTTAAACATAATATTTTTTCTAATTCTGGTCAAAATACAAATTTTGTCATAGGTAGAAAGTAAAGTGATCTTCAAAGCTGCATCTATTTCTTGTTATTCTTTCAAATGATTAAATCTGAATTGTTGTGGTAAACAATAGATTTCAAAGTTGACAATTTACATGTTATACATATATGTGTGTGTGTATGTATATAACTCTAAAATATGTTTTTTATTTCTCTGGAAATGCATTTCTGTGTAACCAAACACTATTTTGCAAAATCTCAGGTTTTTTCTGTCATTTGAGTGCATGATTGCAAGTGAGTGTTTGAAAATACATTTCATCCAGAAATGTGTACAGAGCACATAACATCCCAAGACAGTCCTTTTTTAAAGCCAGAAAGTCCTATCTAGCATGTTCAGTATTCTGTTGCCATATGCTAATATCCTGTCATTTCTCTGAGCCTCTTTCTGCATGAATGCTCTACCAAGGCCCACATGACATGCTTCTATGTGAACTATAAACACACTCTTAAAGTCCTAGAATGCTTAAAAGGGGTTGATGTCTAGTGCTTGCTAGAAATATTGTAAGATCTTCTAATCAAAGTAGTCTCTTCAAAAAAGACATGTTTACTTGCAATACTGTGTAACTATTCACTGAGCTTCAAAATAGTCTTCCATGAATTTATGGTGGAATATAATGAGTTTTCAGGTATGCCTAGATATTTAAGGTATACCTGTGATTGGAGAAATTACTTACTTCATAGCATATTGTCTTTTATTTTTCAAAGAGCTGGCTGAACATATTTCCCAATATGTTCAGTCAAAGGAAGCAGGGTTTCATACAGACTTTGATTTAAACATCAATAGATGCTGTTCTTCAAATTATTGCTAAAAATCCCTGACATTGCTGAGAGAGGGTGCATTGGCTAAGGTGGATTGCTTAAATGAAATTCCTCATTTATTATCTATCCAAAGTCATATGTATTTTGAACTGAGTTGGAAGAAATGTTTTTTTCTATCTTCATTATTAGTCTAATGGCATTCAAATCAATAAGCACCTCCTGAAATTATTACTAGAAGACGTAATTTAGGGCACCATTGTTGATAGCCAACTCCTGCACATGAATGTTCTGAACTTAAGGTTTGAGTTCTCTTACCCAACCTTATTTGAATGATTCCTTATTTTGTAGCTGATTTCAAAAGGACAACTAGTGGAGAAATGTGCTATTTCACATGAGTAAGGCCACACCTACACAAGACGTGGACTGCGCAGTTATTACTAAGTGACTGTGCAGTAACCAGAGTTATTGCACAGTAGCTCATTACTACTGCACGGTAGCATCAAGTCATGCTTCTTACCATATGACGCTACTGCACAACAGTAACAAGCTACTGTGTAGTGCGTGTCTCATGTAGATGCAGCCTAAGTATAGCAGAATCTGGTCTTGAACTGACAAGTGAAAAAAAGAGGGTAATTTTGTATTGGGACAATCTATGAGGGAAGGAAATAAAGTTATTTTTGAAGGTTTTTCACAATCTCCAGTTATAGCTTAAAAGGATCAAAGACTGTGCATTATGCTTTGTGTGAAATCTGCTTATGGATATGTAGAATTTATAACATGTGCCTATAGTGCAAAATACCTACACTATCAAGTAGCATAAAAATATTTTCCATGATTAACAGTCCTTTATAGCATTAATAGAAACCTCTTTTCCACAATCTTATCCTTCTTTCTTTCCTCCCTTCTTTCCTGATCAAGTGTCAGCAGGCCTATAATTGTGCCTTTTCAACATATGTAAATTGGGCCAAAAATGGCACATTTCTGTTGAGCACGTGGAGCAACACTCAGCCCCCAGACCTGCCTGGAGGTCTGTCCTTGTACCACAATGGCTTCAAAATCCCTGGTCCATAATCTGACTTTAAAGCAGGGGCACTGAGACTCACCTCCTTCAGACCTGATTGCTTCCTTGTGCCATCAAGCTGACCAACCTCTTTAACTTAA
The DNA here is from genome assembly GCA_030014935.1 of Caiman crocodilus. Taxonomy (NCBI): domain Eukaryota; kingdom Metazoa; phylum Chordata; order Crocodylia; family Alligatoridae; genus Caiman; species Caiman crocodilus. Next base: position 127,847,703 of record JAGPOW010003316.1, read on the forward strand.
CTTGGTTCACCTAGCTCTTGGCTGAAGCCCTGGCTGACTATCTGGCCCTATGCTCTGTCTGGTTTGCTTCACACCTCTTGGCTGAAATGAAAGCTGCCTTTCTTGCTAGTGCATTTGCCACACTAGAAGACTACTTCTCCACATGATAAGACCTCCCCAATCATATCTCGCTAGATTGACCCCCTCTATTGCTTCCTGTTTCTCTGACTATCTACAGCAATGAGAGTGGTGGGCCAGGTACTCTGTTTTCCTTCCCTGCACCTAACGTGAACAGTGATGGGATGTGCATTAAGATTCTATTTGAATAGGCACTGTATATGTGGCTAGTCTATGTACATCATGCATGTGTCCTCGCTGCTTGCCCTGACATGACTTGGAAACAGTGCCAATTGGCAGCAACACCGGAGCAAGTCTGCCCAGCATGGTAAATCCTGTACAAGCTACCCATGCTAAGAGAAATGACAGCTTCCACTGAAGGTTTCTGCATGGGGCCCTCTTTGGCACACTGGACATGGACTTCTCTAAGACTGTGGACATCTTCTGTATTCCATACTGAATGGTCAAAAAGAGTGTGATCCACCTGTCCAATTTCCTGCTGAGCCAGGCCAAGAGGATGACTCTAGAAAGCCACAGAAACCAGCTTGAAGGAGTTCACTCCAATGGCACCCTTCAACTCTTCTGCTTCTTCTGCATATCACTTTTGAATTTGGACATTTCACCTTGCAACAAAATATGGACACATTTGTGTCATGCTGGGCCATTAAGGGAGCCTTTTGCAAGATGGAAGACAGCTGGTCCTACATGTGTAATTCCATGAGGGGCTAAGGAGAAAGGGTTTCAATCTCCAGTGACATGGTGTTTTTTTGTTGCTAACAAGTATTTAATGCTCAGCTCCTGGGAGAACCACATACCTTTGCACTTTCACCACTTATTTTTAATATTTGTATCATAAAGGCTTAAAAAGTCAAAGTCTTTCTCTCTTCCCAGCTCTGGACTTAAACAAAAGGCCTAGTAATTCCCTCTGAAGGCCTCTTCTGGATTTATTTCTCAGTAATGACACTTTTGGGAGCAATTCTATAGGGAATGAGATTGATCACCCATCACTGCTGCTGATGTGCTGTTTAACCAAGTTGGTGAACCATAAACTGTCATCAGAGAGGGTATCAAACTAACAGTGTGTATCATGCAGCTTACTCTCCTGTGCACCTAACAATAATGATAATTCTCTTAGTCCATTAGACAGCACAAGGACCTGTTAAACAAAGTACTGGAGTGATACAGTTTATGCGATCCAAAAAGGAAAGCAAATCCTGCTAGATGGGCTAAGTGGTGACACAAATTGAAGCAGTGGGTCACAGAGCAACAAGTTTACTGCTTCATATCTTAATAGGATTTTGACATACAGAAAAGATTGCTAAAACTGGAGCTCCTATTCAAAGTGTATACAAATGTTTTGGAAACAGCTTAGCTTAGGTAATTCTTTTGCTATGTCTATACAGTGAACAGTAATTAGAGCTTTTTTTCCACAATCTTTTAAGCATATTATGCTTTGATAAAAGCAACCTAGGACAAACAATAAGTACTTGCATGCTATGGATTTATTAAGGTATTGTATTTTTGTTGTCAAACATGGTGTCAGCATGTTAAAAGTGATTAAAAAGACATGGCCCATGAATTGCTACAGACAGTTTACAACTTGGGGCCTCAGTCCTTGAACACTCAAGGGCAGAAACTCAGGTAATGCAAATAGCCTTCAGTGTATTGGTGACAGTTTACATTACCTGAGGATCATCTTTTCATGTTCTCCCTTAACTTTGTATGTATAAGAAGTCCCACTGAGTTCAGAAGAATTATGTTTTTAACTCTCTTCTCATTTATAGAACCAGGGCTTAAATCTGCCTTGATTTTTGCCTTTTTTTTTTTTTTGTACTGCTTTTTAAACATGTTCTTCAGTGAACATTTCTGATTTCCCTCTCCTACTTTCTATACAGTCACACAGGCTATATCCTTGAACCCCTTCTCTTTTTTTCTTTGCATTCCTTTATGTAACCACACCTCCAAATACTCATTCAGCTACAATCTCTGTGGTGAGACAGACAACTTTGCCTCTCTGTTGCAGACTTCCATTCTGTCCAAACTAATATTTCTATCTGTCTGTTTAGTAGCTCAAGAACATAAACTCAACATCAACATAGCTAATTCTTTCCGTATTCAGTTTCATCAAGTGGGGACCCAAAATGCAGCTTTTCAACCAACTCTGAATTACCCTATTAAAGTGTAGGAGTGATTCTGATACATCCTTGAAGAACATACATGCCCCATTGTAAAAATAAGGATACATCTGCACATTACTGGAAGTTGATTTTATTCCTACAACAAGGGTAATTCCACACCCAAAGTAGATAATAAAAATAACAACTATACTTTATGTTTATAAAATGAAGCAGTGGACAATAAAATACAACTCTTATTCTTGATCCTTATTCTATATGTTAGCCAGGTAACTCAGAGTTGATTGTATACTGCTCTTTGGTCATCCACAAAGTGAAGTAGAATTCTGCTCCAAATTTACACCCCTGCAAACTCTTTCCAAAACCTTCTGTTGTAATCATCTTGCTTCTCACATAGCCTGGAAATAATTTTTCACATGGATCTCTCTCTAGGACCTCATGACCTGGTTATGTCTAAGACATTCAAATTCTTTCTGCATAATGTGTATAAAATATGGTCTTTCTTGTCATCCATATGCTGTAGCTAAAATTCTTGTCGGTGATATCCTCATCTTGTCTTGATTACTGCAACAGCCTTTTCTCTGGCCTTGATAAATGAAATCTGGATATGTCCTACTCATGCCTATCATTAATACTACCGCTTCATGATTCATCACCCAAATTAACTATCATCTCTGTTTCAATATTAAGTGGTTCCAAATCAGCCCATGACATCAGGGTTCATCCCCCACTTGTTAAAGTTTCAAATAAGCATTTTCATGCTTTCTCCTATGCTATTGCTAACACTTGAGAGGGGACTTCTGTAAACATAATTAAAGCTTCTTCATCTTCTTTTTCTCCTCTTAAAAATATCCTAGAAATACTTAACAACAATTAGGCATCTGGTGATACCACTGCTTACCATGTTAAGCACCATTATTTCATTCTTTCCCATAAGTTTTCATTCTTCTATTGTCTCTTCTCTTAAACTTATATTGTGGCACTATGGGTCCATACATACTGAGGTATTCCTATTATTACTATTGTTACTCCAATAAATTAAACATAGGGAATTTCTACACATGATACTATGACAATGTAGTAACCATGTGCATCTACTGGTAAAGCATTGCTGGACCTGGTACTGGCCAAAGAGGATGACCTAGTCAGTGACCTAAGAATCGATGGGAAGTTGGTCAATAGTGACCATGAACTGATCAGCTTTACTATACATCACAAAGCTAGCAGGTCAGTCAGCAATACAGAAGTCCTTGACTTCAGGAAAGCTGGTTTTGACATGCTAAGGAGGCTCATTGTTGAGGCCCTAAGGGGCCATGACTTGACAGGAAGAGGAGGTCAATAGGAGTGGTTGCTCCTCAAGGGAGTGATCCTGACAGCACAAAGAATGGCCTTCCCATCTCAGAGGAAGGGTAGCAAAAGGGCACAGTAGCCACCTTGTCTCAGCAGGGAACTTGAGGACCTCCTGTGCCACAAAAGATAGACTTATAAAGAATGGAATGCTGGAATTACCAAGAAGGAGTTCTCAGCACTGGTCTGTACCTGCAGGAAGCAGATAAGGAAAGTCAAGGCTGAAACCAAGCTCCATCTGACTTCACATATCAAAGATAAACAAAGTCCATTTTCAGATATATAGGGAGTCAGAAAAAAAGCAGGGGTAACATTGGACCCCTGCTGAACCAAGTGGGACAGCTGATAACCCAGTAAAAGGCCAGCCTGCTAATAGGTACTTCATATCAGTCTTTCATCAGTTCAGTGGGGCTGCTCTGCCTAGCAAGATGCAGGATGGCTAGGGTGAGAGTGTATTTATACCAAGCATCAGTGTTGATCTAGTAAAGCATCACTTTGAGAGGCTGAACACCTTCAAGTCAGCTGGTCCAGACAGATTACACCTTAGGGTACTCAGGGAACTGGCAGGTGTCATAGCCCAACCATTGGCAAAAATACTTGAAAACTCATGGTGCTCAGGTGAAGCATCTGAAGACTGGAAGAAGGCCAATGTGGTATCCATCTTCAAGGAAGGGCAGAAAGTGCATCCCAGGAATTACAGGCCAGTCAGCTTGACCTCAGTTCAGAGTAAGATTCTGGAAAAAAATTATCAAGGAGACCCTTCTAGATAAGCTGGTTGAGGGCAGCATCCTGTGGGATAACCAGCACAGGTTTGTCATTGGTAGGTCTTGCCTGACCAATCTCATCTCCTTCTATGACAAGGTGACATATCACCTGGACAAGGGAGAAGAGATTAATGTCATATATCTGGACTTTAAAAAAACCTTTGATCTGGTACCCCACGACCTTCTCATGGAAAAAATGTCCAACTGTGGCCTCGGCTACACCACAGTCTGATGGCTGGGAAACTGGCTCCAAGATCAGACCCAGAGAGTAGTGGTCAGTGGTAGCGAATCATTATTTAGCATGAACTGAACTAATGTAACTTATGTTAACAAAGCCTGTAATAATAGTGAAATGTAACCATGTTAATCTTGTTCTGTAAGCAACTTGAAAACTCCTTTTTGTTTTTGCTTGGCATAAGTGAATGAACTCTGCATAGCCTTTATGTATGGGTGTGTGTAAAAGGGTGCATGGTGAGAGAATGGCATAGAGGCAGGAAAAGAAGATTTAACTGTTTATGTAAGCAACAAGGCACCAAATGCAAGTTACCAGTCAGTAAACTAATTCATGAATGGCTGAAAAATCCCTTTGAGGTATAGGGCACAAAGAAAATAACAAGGAGAAGAAATGCACCCACATCCTGCCAGATCGGCAGCAAAAACACTCTAAGGCTAAGAAAAGCTGAAGACAAAAGAAGAACAACCACAAAAACAGAGGCTGGGTATGAAAAAACCCCAAAGCACTGGAAACAAAGGATGCCAATCCCTATAAAAGAACACTTTGAAAATGCCAAGTTGGGTGAGTTTCTTTCCCTACTGCTGTTTCATCGGAGCACAGATACATCTGTTCACCCTGCTCCAGCTGTTATCTTCAAATCTGCTATCTTCAAATCATCATCATCATTTCCTGAATAAGCCCAGGTTAGCTATCCTGGGCGGCTGATATTGAGCAACTATTGTTGGTAACTGTATCTGGTGTATGTGTGGATGAAATGGTTGTTTTGTGTATGTGTATGCATGTGTGCAATGGATGTGTATGATGATTGGTGTGTGCTTGTATGAATGGTGTGTCTGAACCTCTATGTCTAACTCATATTATCAATAAACACGGCACCTTGGTTTATTCCCCTTTATAAAGTCTTGCTTGTGATTTGAGCAATTGGCAATCTGTGTAAAAATTATGGCAGGCCATGACCAGTGGCATCCCCCAAGGCTCTGTCCTTGGATCTGTTCTCTTTAACATCATTATCAACAATATGGACATTGGTGTCAGAAGCACACTGGCTAAGTTCGTCAATGATGCTAAACTTTGGGGCATAGCGTCCACACCTGTGGACAAGCTAGTGATCCAGGATGACTTGGATAAACTTAGTAAGTGGGTGGATACTAACTTGATGATGTCCAAGACAGATAAATGTAAGGTATTACACATCAGGAAAAAAAGCCTGCAGCATACTTAGACAGACAAGGTTCCTTGGGTGAATTTGCTATCTTTTATTAGATCAACCCAAATAGTTGGAGAAAAAGTTATTAAGCAAGGTTTCAGGTTCAAAAACCCCTCGTCAGGCTAAGGAAGTTTTCCTGACAAAGGGTCTGCCTATGTCCTTAGACCAACACGGCTACAACCTAAACCCCTGCAGCATACTTACAAAGTCAGCAGTGCTACGCATGCCAGCACCACTGCTGAAAGAGTCATGGGGGTCATAATTGACCACAATTTGAACATTAGCCACCAATGGATGTTGCAGCTGGCAAAGCAAACCAAACTTGGCATCCCTAGATGCTTCTCAAGTAAATCTCAGGATGTTGTCCTTCTGCTGTAGTCGGCCTAGGTGAGGCCACAGCTGGAGTACTGCATTCAATTCTGGGCTCCTCAATTCAAGAAGGATGTTGAAAAGCTTGAGAGTGTCCAGAGGAGAGCCACATGCATGATCAGAGGGCAAGAGAATAGGTCTTATAAAGAGAGTCTGAGAGCCATGGGAATCTTCAGTCTGGAAAAGTGTAGGCTCAGGGGGGGGCCTGGTGGCTGCTTATAAGTACATAAAGGGTGTGCTCAGGATCTGGAAGAACATCTGTTCACCAGAGTGCACCAAGGAAAAACAAGGACCAAAAGTCATAAACTCTTACAAGATTGTTTTTGGCTGGACATAGAAAAAATTCCGTTATGGTCTGAGCCTCCAAGACCTGGACTAGACTCCCTCCAGAAGTGGCACAGTCACCTACTTTGGAATCATTCAAGAAATGCTTGAATGGGATCCTTAGATCCTAGCTGACTTCCTGTCACTGGGGCAGATGGTTGGATGTGACAATCTTCGAGGTCTCTTCCCGCCTTAATGTCTATGAACCTATGAATCTACACATGACCAGAAGCTACTTCACCGTAGCAGCACACTCCCTCCCTCATTATAGCATGACACTTAGGTGAAGTAGCAACTAAAAATAACAGTGCACCTGGCATACGGCGCACTTCAAGATGCTACTATGCCATGCTTTAGTACTTCCAAAAATAAGAACTAAAGTACGGTGCAGTAGCAACATCACCATATAGGCATGTATAGATGTGCCAATAGGTAATAAAGATGACAGACAAAAAATAGATGTTTTAAACCTAGCAATCTCATGTGCTACTGTATAAGGGCAGCAAATTACATATTGATCCCAGCAAGCACCATGATTAGAGAGTTGTCTTATGTTTTTCATATTTTTGGTAAGTTCTTGACTCTTGAAAAATGTCATACAGTGCCCTGCGCATTTGGAATAGTGTCTTCCTTTGCTGTACCCAGACTGAGGTAGTCCTTTAA
>JAGPOW010003316.1:127859842-127879532 GCA_030014935.1 Caiman crocodilus
AAAAATGTTCTTAGCAAGCTTTTGGGTTTAAAAAACCCTGCGTGCTCTTCCTGGATATAAAGAGGCCAGAAGCTGGTATGCATGCAAGAAAGCCAGTCAGTGAAAATGTAAATTAAGGAGTCAGTGGGTGAGAGACAGGCTAGGGAGTGAAGGGGCAGCAAGGAAGACAGGAGAAGGGGATGAATGTAGCACATAAATAGGGGAGAGGTGCCTGGGAAGTCAGATGTCAGGCAGGTTATAGTGTGTCATAAATACAATGTCTATATTTAGCCCATGATTTTTAGTATCCAGTAGCTTGATTAATTTGGTGAATTGGATGAGATATATTACATTTCTGGAGGTGCATCTGTAAAGTCCATGAATGTTGATGGTTCTGTTGTAGTAAGTGTAGGGGTGCTGGAGATATGTCAGCAGGTTTTGCATTTCTTGTTATGACATGGTCTGGATCCATTCAGTGTGTTTTGGGCCATAGAAAGTTTGCTTCTGGTGATGAGGTTAGTGAGGTTCAGTGTTTGTTTGAAGATTGGGATGGGTGATTCTGGGAAGATCTCTTTAAGAATTGTGTCTCTTTCTAGTATGGGTTGCAATTGTTTGAGGGTATAGGTTTGGGAAGGGTATAATATGTCATAAACAGTGGTGTGCAATTCGTGGGGGTTTGCTTTCTGTACTGCAGCAATTCTTCACATTGTATCCGGGTAGCTCTTTCAAATGTGTGATCTATGTCTGTGGAGGAATGCCTTTGTTGCATGAAAGCCTTGGAAGATTTGTGAGGTGGCAATTCTAGGTGTTCTCCTCAGTGCAAATTCAGTGATATCTGCAGACATAGCTGTATATCACAGCTTTTTTGGTGTGTTTAGGGAGATCGCTGGTTCTCTGCAGATATGTATGTTGGTCTGTGGGTTTCTTGTATAATGTGCTCTGTATTTTACCATTCTGGATACTGATCATTGTGTCTAAAAAGGAGATGTTGGTGCTGGAGTACTCAAGAGATAGATGGACAGAGGGGTGATGATTGTTGAATTTCCAATGGAACTCAGTCAGAGATTGCAGGTTTTCCATCCAAATGATGATGTCATCAATATATCTTAAGTATAATAAAAGATATCAGATTTACCCAAAGAACCTTGTCTGCCTTTGCCCTTAGGCTAATATGGCTACAACATACACCCCTGTTCATAGAGCCTACTAACTTCATTTTATAAAAATCTACTAGATACAAAAAATCATGGAATAAATATAGGCATTGGCTTTTGGCATATTATAACCTGCTTGCCATCTGATAACCCCAGGGAACTTGCCTGTATTTTACCAGTTACATTCTTTCCCCCTTTCCCTACCCACCTATCTTTCTCTCAACTATTGTCTCACAGGGCCTCTGATCCTCCCTGCCATGCATTTGCATTTTAACAAATCTGAATTTTGCATACTGACTTGCTTTCTACCCAGGAGAGAACACAAAGAAACAATATACTCTCCCTGTGCCTGAAGAAGGGTGGTTGTACCTGAGAACTTGAAAAGAACAATTTTTTCAACTACTTAGGTGGTATCTAAAGAACCTTGTCTGCCTATGTCCTTAGACCAACATGGCTACAACCAACAACTGTAAAGTTATTTTGTGCATGGAATATAGGGCTTTGGCCCTATATTAGACTAAGGTAATAGATGATGATGGAAAGTTAGATACCAGCTAAGGGGCAGAATAAATAAAGACAATATTTTATATAATTATTTATATGCTATATAAATTGAATATAAATTCTTTAGTGAGGTTTAGCTTGATTATAGGATTGCTCATAAGATAAGATAGGAATACTTGGTAACATTTCATTGAATGTCTATGGCAGAGGGAGCTAAAAGACATCTTTGGAGATAGGGAGTGCAATGGAAGAAAGCTTGAACCAGAAAGCTCATGTCAGGGAGCATGGAACAGTATGAAAAAACAAGAAGATTTGTTATGCCCATTATGCACAGTTTGGCAGGCAGTTTCTATTCCCATTGAAATTAGTAGCAACAAAAGGAATTTGCACCTGATAAGTTTTAAGAGAAGTGAGAAGAACCAAGCAAGAACTGTAGTCAAGAGAACCGGATGCTAAAGAAGGAACAGGAGATGAAGATGGAGAGAGTCTAGAACCTGCAAATTGCAAGACACAACTGTACATCCCAGGTAAGTACTAAGGGGCCCTCTGGGCATCAGAACGGGGTGGGGGGGGGCACCAAAGCACCATTTGGAGGGCTCAAGTGCCTCTATATCAAGCAGGAAGAACTCACACTCCTGCTTGCAGATAATAAGTTCGATTTAGTGGGGCTAATGGAAACCTGGTGGGACCCTACCCATGACTGGGTGTTGCATATTGAGGGCTACAGGTTGTACAGAAGGGAAAGAGTAGGAAGGAAAGGGGGTGGCGTGACTCTTTAATGTATAATGTATAATGTAAAGGAGCATTATACATCTACCCTAATCAAAATGGAATCAGAGGAGGAGAGTTGAGGCATTGTGAATTAGGATACATGGAGATCAAGAGGAAAGGGACTTGGTAATGGGGGTCTACTACAGACCACCACACCAAGAGGGGAAGCTAGACTTGGAATTCTTGAGGTAGCTCTCAGATACCATATAGTCTAGGAGGTATACATTTCCACTAGGGGGAGTGACTTACTGGACTTGGCGTTGGCTATGGGTGAGGACCTGGTAGGGGAGCTACAGATTTGTGGTCACTTTGGAGATAGTGACCACCAATCAATCAAATTTACCATATGGCATAGGGTGGGTAAGATCACTAATAGGGTGGAAGTACTTGACTTTAGGAAGGCTAACTTCAATGTGCTCAGGAGTCTAGTCAACGATGCACTGCAGGATAGGAGTATTGGTGAGACAGGAGACTAGGAAGGGTGGTTGTTCTTAAAGAAAGTGATCCTTCTGGAGCAGAGGGAGATGAGCCCAGTATGAAGGAAAAGAGGGAAAGGAACCAAAAAACTTCTTTGGCTACACAGGGAAATCCAGGGGAGCCTAAGGGCAAAAAAGAAGGCATATAGGCGGTGGAAGCAGGGGGAAGCTATGAAGGAGAAGTATACCTACTTGGCTTGCACTTGCAGGGAGGCAGTTAGAAAGACCAAAGAAACTACAGAGCTGAGGCTGGAAACACAAATTAAAGACAACAAAAAGGGTTTTTTTTAGGTATATAGGGAGTAAAAGGAAGGTGCAGGGCAGCACAGGACCCCTACTGAACAAGAAGGAGAAATTAGTTGGGGGACAAGGCTGAGATATTTGTGACGGCGGCGCGCCGCCATTAGGAACACAGGAAGGGCCCCAGGGGTCAGTAAAAAAAAGAAAGTACGCTTACCTGAAGAGAGGGAGCATGGAGGAGAAAAACAGCAGCAGCAGTGGCAGACGCCATTACGGCCACGTGAGCTGCTTCCCTGCCGCTCGTTTAAGCGGCTAGTGCTAACAAGCCAGAGAGCAGAGCCAATCGTGGCAGCTGTGCCGGCTGCCGCGGGAGAGTTTAAAAAGCCTGGCAAGCATTGAGACCGGGGTGGCGGAGAGGAGCTAGGGAGAGAGAGTGAGCAGGAGACTGCGGCAAGCTGGTGCTGCGGCTCCTGAGAGATCTGCGCTGCTTACAGGAGGAACGCTTCCAGCATCGTGGCTGGGGGAACTTAATGCAGCATCAGGATCTCTGGCTAGGTTTGCTACTACAAGCCAGCCAGAAGAGGACTCTGCCTCGGAAAGTCCCTTTGGGACAGCAGAGTATTTTTTCTGAAAGAAGAAGAAAATTTTTTGGAATATAAGTTATTATTTTCAACTGATCCAATTGATCCGAGCAACACCAATCATGAAGGATCCGGATACCACCAGGACCAAGATCTTTTCAAATGATGGACCAACAAGTGACCGGTTGGTGTGTGGACGAGGTGTAGGGGTGGCGGAGCCTCGTGGAACATCAGACCTCACATTCGTGAGTACCCTTTGGGTATATCCCTACAGTATTTAGATCTACGCTGAACACCCTCTTTCTAAAAAAATATATATATTTCATCAAAGTCGTGGCAGGGGGGATGAGGGACTGGGGTAGCCCGAAGTGGGTACTGGTGAACCTGAAGTCCCAACGTCACAATATTCAATAAGTTTTTTGCCTCAGTGTTCTTGAACAGGGACACCATCTCACCACCTGTCGAAGCTGACTTGGTGCAGAGTCACTTTGATGGACTGGATGTGTTCAAGTAAGCAGGCCCGGATGAGCTGCATCTGAGAGTACTAAAGGAATTAGCTGGTGTCATAACAGAACCACTGGCATGGCTGTTTGAGCACTTGTGGTGCTTGGGTCAGGTCATGGAGGACTGGAAAAGGGCCAAGTGATCCCTATTTTCAAGAAGGGGAGGAAGGAGGATCTGAGTAATTATAGGCCAATCAGTCTCATCTCCATCCTTGGAAGGTCTTTGAAAAGATTATGAAGATTCATATTTCTAGGAGTCCAGTAGAAAAAATAATGCAGCAGGGCAATCAGCATGGATTCATAGGAGGTAGATCATGTCTGACCAATCTTGTTTCATTTTATGACAGGGTCATAAATCACTTAGATGCAGGAATAGAGGTGGATGTCATTTTCTTGGATTTTAGCAAGGCCTTTGATACGGTATCTCCCATTTTCATAAATAAATTAAGAGGCTCTGACATAGGTGTTTACATGGTCTGCTGGGTGGTAAATTGGCTTAGCAGTTGGACCCAGAGAGTGGTAGTAGATGGGTTGGTATTGACCTAGAAGGATATGGGTAGTCAGGTCCCACAGGGTTCAGTCCTTGGACATGTACTCCTCAATATCTGCATCAGTGACTTGGATGTGGATGTGAAGTTTACTCTGTCCAAGTCTGCAGATGATACTAAATTGTGGAGCAATTCCTGGAGGGTAGGAAATGATTGCAGGAAGACCTGGACAGGTTAGAAAAGTGGGCAGGACACAATACGTTGCAGTAGAATAAGGACAGGTATAGAGTGCTGCACTTAGGATGCAAAAATATATAGCACACCTACTGTCTAGGAAGTGACCCTCTAAGCAGCACAGAAGCAGAAAGGGATCTTAGAGTCATAGTGGACTCCAAGATGAACATGATTCATCAGTGTGACAAAATCATCAGCAAAGCTAACCACACAGATTTATTTCACCATTTCCCTCTACGCAGAATTGGTCAGACTGTAGCTGGAGTACTGCATCCAGTTTTTGGTGTGATACTTCAAGAAGGATGTTGATAGACTTGAGAGGGTCCAGAGGAGGGTCATTTGTATGGTTAGGGGCTTACAGGACAAGCCCTATGAGGAGATACTGAGGGACCTGGACCTCTTCAACCTCCATAAGAGATGGCTGAGAGGTGATCTTGTGGCCACCTACAAATTCATAAGGGGATGCAGCAAGGGACCAGAGATGCTCTGTTTACCAGGGCACCTCTTGGGGTGACAAGGAACAATGGTCACAAACTGGCAGAGAGCAGGTTTAGTACAGCTATCAGGAAAAACTTCTTCACAGTAAGGGTGGCCAAAATTTGGAATGGGCTTCCAAGGGAGGTGGCTCTCCCCTACCTTGGATGTCTTTAAGAGAAGGCTGGATAGGCATCTTGCTGGGGTCATCTGACCCCAGCAGTCTTTCCTGCCTAGGCAGGGGTTGGACCCAATAATCTGTTGAGGTCCTTTCTGACCCTAGCATCTATGAATCTACTAACTTATGAGCCAGTAGGCAGAAACATGCTGAATTGATGTTGATGACTTGAAAGTGATCATGAGCAATCCAAACCTTTTATGGAAAGAGACTTCAGAAAATTGAAAAGAGCCCCTGGTAAAAATGGTGGTAAAGGAAGATAATTTTTATAATAAAATATTAGGTGGAAGAGAGAAACATTCAGGAAAAAAAACATAGACTATATCTTAGCCATCATTTATTTCTTAATAGCAAGCAGTTTTCCTGGAGATTAGCAAAATAAGTTGTGCAATGTCAATCTATTTTTCACGTTAAATTGTAATTTATAAAGACATTTTAATTTTGTGGTAGAATGAAATCTATTGTATAAATAGCTCAGGTTTTGATGACTTTTGTTTATGTTTTGTGTGTGATATTTACTTAAAAATTGATAAACATAAAGTTATCATCAGCTACAAAAAGCTAGTTGCTCTTAAAGTAAAATGCAAGTTAAGTAACCAATAAGTGCCATGTTCTGATGCTAAGCATCACAGGAAAATAAAACCTAGCTGGAAAAATTTCTGGAGTATTTTATTATAATTTTTCAAACATTTTTCTTAATCTTTTCTTCATAACATAGCAACTAGGTTCTGAGGTTTAAATATACAGGATATAATAATGTATAACACAGATACTGTAAGTAAAAATATATAAAGATTTACACCTACAACCATATAAACCTGTAAATAGAGATCTAAGTGAGCTGAAAATGTTTTTTCATGATACATATTTATTCCTCCTCTGTAGATTTTTTTTTTGCTTAAAAATTCATCAGATCAGGTGGGGTTTTTTATGTCAGAATAGCTATGAACCCCTAGTAAGTCAATTTCTTGAATGTTATTTGAGTAAATTGGAAGAAAACAAGTCTTTCATGACTTACCAATTGCTGAGCACAACAATATAAACCTCCTAACATAACAGAAAGCATCTGATAGAATTTTCTTTGGAAGATTGAATTACAAATGACAATAAATTGACTCACATCCATGTGAATACATCTAATGAATTCATAAGTATTTCATTTTCATAACAAAGAAATGCATGAAGTATATCTATAATTAGGAGTCCATTACATGATGTATAAATTAAAACAATGTTGCATTGGTTGCTTCAATTGGTTTCTGACATAGGCTTCCCTAAGAAAGATGAATCCATTTCAAAGGAAAAACACAGGGCCATAGATTTTTGCTCCCTATATACACAATTCATGTTGATATGCAAGATAACTTCTCATGTACATGTTGGGTTATTAAAAAAAAAACTTAAGACTAATATTTCCATCAATTGGACATTTTACCCCTATTATTATTAGAGAAGCATGAGTATAACTAACAGTGTATTTTGACTTCATTGTTTATGAAAAAACAAATGCAGGGTAAAAATGTATACTTCCTATTAAAACTGTGCCTTAACACAATGATCAGTGTGCCTTAACATTTGTGCTAAAGTTTTCATAAGCATTGATGGTGTGCATTGTTCAAATTCCCCCTTCACTTAGACTTGTCTACTTGTCTACAGCAGATCATTAACTCTTTATCTCACCATTTGTAAACATCTTTGGAGGTATCATAGAAAAGATCTGGCTGTTCCCAGAACTTTGTAAAAAAAAAAGTTTGTTAAAAGCAATATGGCCTATAGAATATATTTGCTTATGCTGAAGATAAGCTATAGTCCATTATTCCATTGTTAATGTGTAGCATTAAATATACGGACCAACATAATATGTAATTGGAAAAAAAAAGATATCATAATCAAAATGAACAAGTGCAAAAGAAAGTCTTGTATTTAGAATTGTCATTTTATTTTAAGACATCACATATTGCCCTTTTAATTGATATACTTTACTCAGATATCATTTCATTCAATACTAAATTATCTCTGGGAATGAAACATGCTAAATGTTTAGGAGCACACAGCAGGAGTTACACAGCATTTAAAGGAGGAAATGATTAGTGCTGCATTCATTTTAAATTGAAAGAGATATTAAGTTGGTCAGAATGCAAAGATCTGAGTTGGTAATTTGGTCAGACAACAGGATTAACACCTCAGATCTTGCAGAAAAATGCCAGGGGAATTTTGAATAAATGCAGCTGGATAGGGCTTCATTGTTTTCCCTCTGAGAAAAATGCTGCCTCTGTGGACCTTGTCAGAGTATGGATTAATACAATCATTGATCATCAGGGATCCTAATTTTCTCTAATTAAAAAAAAAATCCCCATTTTTTGTTTAAAAAAAAGTAACCCCACATCCACCTGTTTCTATGATGAAAATAAAACATCACTTTTATATTGTATATGTGATGTGTGTGTGGTATTTTGTTTGAATCATAGGAAAATTTGGATTTAAAGTTACTTTTTAAAAACTGAATAATCCAGAGAAAATCAGGATCCCTGCTGATCAGTGTGTATACAGCTCACTCATAAACACTGCTGGCCAACGCAGGCCTTACTGAGAACTAGGCATCATAATGTATCATTCACATTGGCAAAAATTAGAAGTAGGGTTGTGTGACGCTTCAGGTGCTGATTCAATACAGAGGAGATTCGGCCCAATTTGGTGGCCGAATCTCCAAATCCGAATTGAATCAGGGGACTAATAAAAAGTTCTGAAACTATTCGAAGCTCTGTGAATCTTTGGGAAAAAAATCAGAGACCTTCAATGATTTGGGCAGTCCCTGCCAACTGTAGCAGGAAGCTGGAGGCAGACTTGAAGCTGATAAGTAGGGGGTGGGGAAGGGGGGCTAGAGGAGGGCAGAGGGGACCATGGGGGGACCCCTGCCTGGCCCCATCCCCTGCCTGTTCCCTGAGCCTCACTGGTCCCTGTCTGCTGTCCTAGCCCTGCCCCCATGGCTGCCTTGCCCACTCCAGTTCCCAGTGCTTTAAAAAAAAAAAGCCCCTACTCACTGGGTGCTGCTGGGCAGGGGGGCAATTCCCACTGCCCCTCACTGCTCCATAATGCATGAGGATCTCCATACAACCGTGCTCTGACCCTTTAGGAAAAACAAAAACAAAAAAGCCACGGGACTCACCAGCCCCTGCAGCAGCTTTGGAGGGCTCATGGAAGAGACCGCCCCCCATGCAGCATGGGGTGCGGGGGGGCAGCAGCGATCACACCCTGCCAGGCAGGAACCAGTGAGTTCAGGGTGTTTTTTTCTCCTTAAAGGGCTGGAGCTGGGGTAGGTGGATCAGCCATGTCAGGGCTGAGGCAGCAGCAGGGGAGTCAGGGGGCTCATGCAGAGTCCCCCACACAGCATTGGGCAGTGGAGGGCAGTGGGGATCACCCCCAGCCTGGCAGCACCTGGTGAGTCGGGGCTTTTTGTTCTTCAAAGTGCCAGGATCTGGGCTGGGTGGGCAGCCATTGCTGGGGCTGGGAGAGGGTGTCAGGGGGGTGGACCTGTGTGATTCATCAGAGATTCATCAGCAGCCTATTTGGGACAGTGATTTAAATCACCAAATCAATTCATTGTCCCCCAAACCAGCTGGGAAAGGACGGCTGTGGATGATCTTCCTGCACAGTTACAGTCTAAATAAACAGACAGTTGGCAGTGAAAGTTTTGTAACCTTCACCTGCCCTTCTGTTGTTGAGCAAAGTAGTAGAGAACTGGAGTGCTTTCAGACAAAAGTTTGAGTGGTACCTAATAGCCACAAGGGGCAGAATTAAAAAATGACTGGCTAGGATGCAGTACTGCAGACAAGGAACTGGGGGTTGTAATGAATAAAAAGCTAAATAAGAGCCAACAGTGTACAAATAAAAGCCACAGCATACTAGGTAGTATTAACAGGAGTGTCATTTGCAAATCAGGGAATATGATTCTTCCATCTTATTAAGCACAGATGAGGCCTCATCTGGAATACTTTAATCCTGTGTCCAGTTTTGGGCCCCATACTCCAAGAAGGATCCTTATGTGCAGAGCAACAACAATTATTAGGAGCTTGGGAAGCCAGCCTTATGAAGAAAGGCTAAAAGAACTAGGTTTATTTAGTTTGGAGAAGACAAGACTGAGGGGATATTTGATAGCAATCCTCAAAGAATAGAGAATTCTATTTCTATTCTAGAATAGAATATTCTATTCTCTGTGGCCATAGGGGATAGGAATAGGAGCAATAGCCTCAAGCTGCAGCAGAAAAAAAAAATAGACTGGAGGTTAGGAGGAATTTTCTGACTTTGAGTGTGGTCAAGCATTGGAACAGGCTACCTCAAGAAATTATGAATTTCCATCTTTGGAAGCTTTCAAGAGCAGATTGGACAGACTCTTAGTTTGGATGGTTTAGTTAAAGATAATCCTGCCTTGAGTTAGGGGGTGGATTAGATGACCTTTCAGGTCCCCTCCTGCCCTACTTTCCTATATGATCCTATGACCTTCTTCCATGTTATACAGGAGGAAGCCCTGGCTGTTTGTAATACCTTTACTTCTGAAGAAGGCCAAAATATGCCACTAAGTATAATACTGTCCAAATCTGAGAAGTACTGCATTGCAAAAAAAGAATTAGACCCTTGAAAGACACTGAATTTTTTATTTGCAAACAAAAAAGAGACAGTATATATCAGGATGTGCCTGAACTAAAGAGACCGAGCAAGAACTCTGCTTGTGGGAACTTGCTAGACTCTCTGATTAAAGATAGGATTGTGCGTAGCATTGTAGGCACTGAATTACCAAAAATATTATTGTGTGAAGGAGACACGTCCCTAGAAAAGACTGTTCAAATGTATTAGGGGACAGAAATCATGAAGGCTCAGGCTGCAGAGTTAAATACATAAGAAGGGGTCATCTACATAGCAGGCATCAAAGAAGTTGTGCAAAAAACCCCACAATACCACACAAGTTGAAATGTTTTCCTGGTAAAAAGCCATCCCACCGCATGAAATTTTTGATTATCAAGGAAAATGCTAAGGAAAGGAAATGGGGACAGGAAACAATGAGATGTACTAAGTGTGGAAGGCAACACGGCCCCCAAATTTTGTGCTTCTTCTGGAAAGACCTGTTTAACAGTAACAAAGGGAATCATTTTGTGAAATACAGCAGATCCCAAACAAAAAGGGCATTTATACACATACTTTTTTTCTAGTGATGCACCAGAGATCTGCTGCTTCAGATCAGGCTTGATTAACCCAGTCTGGCCCGCATGCAAGCTGAGGCAAACTGCACTGCACCGTGTGTGGTTGTATAAGTGGCAAAATGTGCATCAGCACACAAAAAATGGCAGTGGTGCACTTTTGAACTAAAACACCTCTGAGTTGTTTTAGTTCAAAACCACACTGCCACCATTTTCTCAGCACTGACATGCATTTTGCTGCTTATGGAAGTACATGCATTCCAGCACCGGGCACTTTTCAAAGTGCCCGGTGCTGCGATGCATGCATGTGTAAAAAAGCCCAAAAACCTCAAGTGCAGTCAGCTGAGCATAGAGTGGAGATGAAGGCTTGTTCTTTTTTTCTAGATATGGTTAAATCAAACAAAATCAGTAAAAATGATTGGCTGTTGGGGATGTTCATGTGTAGGGTGGGGGAGGGAAGGCAGCCTACACCAGATGATGGGAAGTGGACCCCACTTGGGAGACTCCCAGGCTCATTTTGGCTTGGGGTGAGAGTGGAGGGGTTATTAGGTGCTGATGGGGCTGTGTGACCCCATGCTAATGTGAAACAGGGGACTTGGTGCTTTGGGTCACCCAAAATCTCTATGACTTTTCAATCCATGTTTTAGAAAGGAGCTCCAACACCATGTCCCAACATTTGTCAATTTAAGCTCCAACACCATGTCCTCTAATACTGTGCTTGGGTGCTGGACACTTCCATGGATGATTAAATAAGACACTTAAAAATATTTAGCCTCTTTATCTTTTTTGCTGACAACCCATCAGTTCCTGAAAATTTATCTAAGAATTTCAAAATCTGTGCTCTTTTGATTAATCGGTGAATCTCGCAAATGCTACAAAATCTGTTTTTCTCTGTTTTCTGACTGGACAAGCATAATGAATCTTACCTTCAGGAGGAGAATCTGCAAAGATCCTGAAACCTTAATGTACTGGTAAAAGTTTGACTATGTGTAGACTGCAAAGGTACTGTGCCTGGGAGCACAGCTCTCAAACATATTGCCCAAGCCTGCACAAGCTGCCTTACCCACAGTATCGCCTCCTCTAAATGGTGGTGAGATAATTAGCTCTGCTGAATGTGCTTTCCAGTTGGCCTACACACTTGTTAATTAGTCCACCTGAACTGCTATGTGGACATGACTACAGGGTTTTCAGTCCAGTAGGTGGCCCACAGAGAGCAACATAAGGTGCTGCTCCCAGGGAGAGCAAGTTTGTGATCTAGGTATACATTATTGCATCATATAAATTTTACCAAGGCATTTTTTTTATTTTGAAAAAAAAACAAACTTCTTTGTGAGTTAAATATTTTTTGTTTGGACTATTTAGAAAGTCAAGATTGTATTATATGTGTATTCTCTCTTCTAGTTTTGAGGGGTATGGTTGGATTAATTTAATTGCCTTGTGTCAGGACTCTGGTGACAGACTGTGGACACCTCTGTCTCCCTTTGTCAAGCAGTGTCCCACTATAAAGTATTCATGGGATTGTAACACATCAAGCCAGATCGTTTAGTCCAATTTGACCTTCTGTAGCACTCAGGCCACAGAATTTAAACAAGTATTTCTTGCGTCAAGATACAAGTTTTGGTCACAAGTTAGATTTAATTTTTCAGAAAGACATCCAGTTATTTTAGAGTGTTAATGTGACGTTGGGACTTCGGGTTCACCAGTATCTCCTTGTGGGCCACCCCTAGCCCCTTGTCTCGCCTGCCATGACTTTGATGAAATATATATATTTTTTTTTAGAAAGAGGGTGTTCAGTGTAGATCTAAATACAGTAGGGGCATCCCCAAGGGGTACTCACAAACATGAGGTCTGATGTTCCATGAGACTCCGCCACCCCTACACCTCGTCCACATGCCAACCGTTCACTTGTTGGTTCATTAGTTGAGAGATCTTGGTCCGGTGGTATCAGGATCCTTCTTGATTGGAGTTGTTCGGATCAGTTGGATTATTCGTAAAATAATACTTTATATTCCAAAATTTTCTTCCTTTTTTTTTTTTTTTAGAAAAAATACTCTGTCGTCTCAGAGTGACTCTCTGGGGCAGAGTATTGCTCTGGCTGGCTTGCAGTAGCAAGCCTAGCCAGAGATCCTGGTGCTACACTAAGTTCCCCCAGCCCCTGTGCTGGGAGCGTTTCTCCAGCAAGCAGGGCAGATCCTTCAGGAGCTGCAGCACCAGCTTGCTGCAACCTTCCTCTCTGCTCTCGCTCACTCTCTATACCTTGCTCCTCTTTTCCACCACCCCGGTCTCAATGCCTGCCGGGGCTTTTAAACTTTCCCAGCTGCCGCGATTGGCTCTGCTCTCCTGCTTGTTAAAACTAGCCACTTAAATGAGTGGCAGGGAAACGGCTCGTGCTGCCGTAATGGCGTCTGCTGCAGCTGCTGCTGCCGTTTTTTTTCTCCGTGCCCTATCTCCTCAGGTAAGTGCTCTTTCTTTTCTTGTACTGACCCCGTGGGCCCTTCCTGTGTCCCTAATGGCGGCGCGCCACCGTCACAGTTAAGTTACGAAACTTCTACCACTCTCCTTAGTAAACTATTCCAATAGTTAATTATTTTCCCTGTTAAAAATCCATGTGCTATTTCTATTCTGAACAGCACCAGGTTGTAGCCATTGAATGATAGCTATCCTCTGTCTGCTTGATTAGACAGCTCTCCATTATTTGAAGCCATTTCCCCCCCCCCCCAGGATGTTATTTGAAGACCTTGTCAAGCCATTCCTCAGCTTTCTGTTGGAAAATATACTATTTATGTACAAATGTAAAATTCAGTGTCCATGGACATTCATGAAAGTAAACGGCAGTCACTGGAATGTTTGTGGAAAAAGAACACAAAGGAGACACTAGTACAGCCAAAATGAGTTCGTTTTTAAAGTCAAGAAAACATTCACAGAAAATGTCCAGCAATATTACTTTCATTCTACCCAGCACTTGTTGACGAGAAGCGATCTTACTAAATCTTCAACATCACTTCCTGGTTTATCTGGATTTCACTGAGTTTTTCTGAACCAGCCCTAATAAGGGATCACAATGACTGCAGACGATTGGTGGAAAAGTTAGATAATTAGCAAAGCCACATTTCCAAGTTAAAGTGAAGGCTTTTTATGGAAGTCAGAGTTCTTCAGATTCCTCTATGGATCTAATATGTACCCAAGATTTCCCATATAGGTCCTTTGGAAACAAAAACATTACCATCCTCATAGAGGGCTGCACCTCAGGGATGGGAAAAGGCAAACCCTTTTCAGAAAAATTCTGGTTCAAAAGGTACAAAGCCAAATCAAAGGCAAAAATCCTCTTTTTCCCTTAACATATTTTCTTTCATCTTGTATATTCCTTCAACATCTACCAGAGACATAGAGGTTCCTTGGGGGTTCCCCAAGGTTGCTTGGGGTTCCTTTAGCTTTTAGACTGTACACAGCGGAGGAGACAGAGAGTTTCTAGAATTAAAAAGCTAGGGATTATCTAATCTATCTTCCTTTCAATAGACAGTTGTGACATATTTTCAAACATTTTTAAGGTTTTGTGAGAGACAAGGATTTTTGTGGGCAATACCTTTCATTGGACTAACTGCATGGTTGGGATAGATTTGTTTTGACAGGTCTCATTTTAAAAGTACTAAGAGCTTCTGTTACTTCTGGACAACCTAATACTATCTCAGGCCAAAATCTTGAGATGCTATTTTAATACCCTTTCCAAAGGGTTGAATTTCTGAGAACAAAGTCAGTGATGACTTCAAAGAAAGCATCTCATGACATAGTTCAGTGTCATTGTTGTAGTCAATCTTATTCAGAATATTAAGCACTATAAAAAAAATAAAAAGAAGCTTGATTTTTCAGCTGGTTCACTTTTCATAGAAATATCATAGATCCTCTGCAACATACCAAATACTTTTGTAGTGGCAGCAGCTGCCATATCTCAATTGCTACCTCAGTAACCAGGGTCCAATTCTCAGTTCCTTTACGTTTATGTTATGCCAGTATAGCATCAAACCTGGTGTAATGGACTTGAGAATCTGTCCACAGTATGTGATTGTAGTTTTGATTCCACTCTAGTCCTGTAGGGGTAGAGTGTGCCTTAGGCATAGCTCTGAGCAAGAAGCAGTGTGTAAGTTGTGCCATCCCAAGAGGTCTAATACCTCAGAAATACCCTAGTTCCGTCCTTGTTTCCCCCAGGGTTTTACATCAGGGGAGGTGGGAAAGCTGTGTGGTGCTTTGTTTTGGGTTTACAGTGGTAGTAAATTACAACAACCTCCAACACAGCTAGTCATCATATTAGAAAGCCAGCATCAAAGCTCCTCTTATTCCTAGCCTTTCAAACCCATTTTCGATCCATCAGGTCTTACATCCAAATGTAAGTAGTGACCTCAGTGCACTTGGGCCCATGATCTAGATTAGTCCCTACTAAGGTTAAAGATAGGTTCTTCTTATTCATCTGTTTGGGTGTGCATCCCAGAAACTAATCTATCCCTTCATAGTGATTCAATATAGAATGGCTGTAATGAATCTAGTGTTGAAAGGACTAAAAGTAATCAGAACAAAATAAGTTGTTGGGTGCTGCACTTGGGCAGTAGTAACCAGCAGCACACATATAAGATGGGAAACTCCCTTTTTGAGAGCATGGAGGTAGAAAGGGATCTTGGAATCATCATTGACTGCAAGAGAAAAATGAGCCAAAAATCCGAGGTCATAATCGGCAGGGCTAACTGGACCTTGTCATGTATCCACAGGTACATTTCAAGTAGGTCCAAGCAGGTGATCCTCCCCCTCTACGCCACACTGGTCAGGCCACAACTGGAGTGCTGTGTCCAGTTCTGGGCACCCCACTTCAAGAGGGATGTGGACAACGTTGAGATGGTCCAGAGGAGGGCCACCTGCATGATCCAGGGACCACAGGGCAGACCCTACAATGAGAGGCTACAGGACCTGAACCTGTTCAGCCTTCACAAGAGAAGGCTGAGGGGAGCCCTGGTGACTGACTATAAACTCACTAGGGGGGACCAGAAGGGTTTGGGGGAGATCTTGTTTCCCCTAGCGCCCCCCAGGATAACAAGGAATAACAGCTACAAGTTGTTGGAAAGTAGGTTTAGATTAGACATCCATAAAAATGACTTCACAGTTTGGGCTTCTAGGATCTGAAACCAAATTCCAAGGGAAGTGGTGCTGACTCTTACCCTGGGGGTCTTTAAGAAGCTGCTTGATGTCTACTTGACTGGAGTCAATTGAGCCCAATTTTCCTCCTGCCCGGCAGGAGGTCAGACTTGAAGATCTACAAGGTCCCTTCTGACCCTACTTCTATGATTCTATGAAACTAACTTGTATATATAAAAACAGAAATAGATGGCAGTAATCAAATAACATGGAAATCTTAGAAAACATGATTTTACATAAAATTCTCTCATAACCAATGGAAAACAGTAATCTCATGCCTGTGTTTCTTGACAAATTAAGTTTTGTTAAGTGTAATCTAGAGTTTGCATACAAAATAGATGCCCTAAAAATACTCTGTTAAATGTCAAGGCATTTGCAAGTAGCGGACCTTTATTCCAAAGTAAATATTTTCTAACTTACTGTCAAAAGAAACATGTCTTAGTCTATTGCCAAGGGTTTATGCCTCAAAACCAAACAAAGAAAAGTGAATATTTTAATAAAAAGAACATACTGGATTCAAGTTTATTTCAGAACTTTTAACATTTTGTTTAAATATCCTATAATTTGGATCCAATGTCTTCTAATACACAGGCCCACAGCTGAACTCCCTTCTTTTATGAATGAATGAGATGCCAGATGAAGGCTACCTTCATTAGTTAAGTACCCAAAGAATCCCAAATTAATATATCTTGAGAGCAGTCCAGAGGTTAACTAACAGCTTCTTGGATCTGGCTCTCGGCTGCAGGGGCTGCCTCTCCCTTTTTCAGGCTCTGGGGCCTGGGAGCATGGTTCCCTCCCCTTGTGGGTTCTGCTCCCTTTTGGGGTCTCTGGCACTCCAGCTAGAGGAGCTCCAGGCCACAGTCCAGAGACTGCGTGCCATCAGGGACTTCAAGCAGGAGATAGACTCCTACTGCCAGGCCCTTCTCCCCTGGGAGGCCAAGGGTAGACCACAGTTTCCCTGTAGACCAAAGGCTGACTCCGGGACTTCCTGCTCTGTCCAGCCAGGGGCATAGACCCAAATGGTCAAGGGCCCCAAGGCCCACTGCATCAAGGCCTCTGCCCTGCCAGAGCTGAGCAATAGGTATGCACCTCTTGCCACCTCAGCAGAGCCTGCTGAGTTGCCGGCTCCCACAGGCAACATGGGCTCAATTGCAGCTACCGCCCCTGCTCTCCCCAAGACAGGTAAGATGTCTGTTGTGGGAGACTCCCTCCTGAGTGGGACTAAGGGGCAATCTGCTGCCTCAACCACTTAGTCTGCTACTTCCTGGGGGCCCACATCCGGGACATTGAAGAGAGGATCCCAAAGCTCCTCAACCCACAGACCACTATCCCTGCTCCTTATTCATGTGGGCACCAATGACACGGCTCTGAGCACTCCCAGCTGGATCATGAGGTGCTACAGGGATTTGGGAGCGGGGCTAAAGGGTCTGGAGGCACAGATGGTGTTCTCGTCAATCCTCTCAGTCTCAGGCTATGGGCTGAGGAGGGAGAGGAAGATCCGTGTGGTCAACCAAAGACTGCAGCTCTGGTGTCATCAGGAAGGCTTTGGCTTTCATGACCGCAGCCCATTCTTTGGCGAGAGAGGCAGCAAGCTGCTGGGAAGAGATGGCTTCCACCTTTGTCCTCTAGGGAGGAGGCTCTTCTCAGCCAGACAAGCTGACCTGCTCCACCGGGCTTTAAACTAAGCCCATTGGAGGGCAGGGGACTACCACCACTGCTGGCCCGCTGAGCAATCCTTGCAAAACCAGCGGGTCAAGACACTTAAGGGAGCCCACCCCCTGCCCCAACCCTGGTAAAATCTGAAGGCAAGGAAGGAGCACCCCAAGGGACACTTGCCTGCCTGTACACAAATGCCAGGAGTTTGGGTAATAAGCAGGAGGAGCTCATCCTCCTGCTCAATGCAAATAATTATGATGTCATAGGGATAATGGAGACCTGGTGGGACTCTACCCATGACTGGACCATGAGTATAAATGGCTATACTCTGTACAGGAGGGCTCGTGTAGATAAAAGGCGTGGGGGTGTAGCTCTCTATGTTAAGGAAAGCTACATGTCCCTGCAAGCCAATATTGGCGACCAGGGTGGACGGCTGGAGACCCTCTGAGTTAAACTCCATGGGGAACACAGCACAGGGGACACAATGGTGGGAGTCTCCTACAGACCTCCCACCCAAAATACTGAGCTTGACCAGGAGTTTGCCCGGGAACTGGCTGAGGCCACATACTCCAGGACCATGGTTGTCATGGGTAACTTCAATTACCCAGACATCTCATGGAAGGATCGCTCAGCTAAATCTGAGCAGTCGCAAAGCTTCCTTTCATGCATGGATGACCTCTACCTGACTCAAGAAGTCTATGGGCCAATGACAGGCAAAGCGCTGCTCGACCTGGTACTGGCTACTGGGGATGACCTAGTCGGTGACCTAGTGATCGATGGGAAGCTGGGTGACAGCGACCACGAGCTGTTCACCTTCACCATCTGCTGAAAAGCTGGCAAGTCAGTCAGCAACACAGAAGTCCTTGACTTCAGGAAAGCCAACTTTGACAAGCTCAGGAGGCTTGTCAGTGAGACCCTAA
This sequence comes from Caiman crocodilus, assembly GCA_030014935.1. Taxonomy (NCBI): domain Eukaryota; kingdom Metazoa; phylum Chordata; order Crocodylia; family Alligatoridae; genus Caiman; species Caiman crocodilus. The sequence continues at coordinate 127,878,371 of JAGPOW010003316.1, forward strand.
GGGACCATGACCACAGGGAGAGGGGAGTTCAAGAAGAGTAGTTGCTCCTCAAGGGAGCGATCCTCAAAGCACAAGCTAAGTCTATTCTATCTTGGAAGAAAGGCAGCAAGAGGGCACAGCAGCCCCCCTGGCTCTCCAGGGACCTAGCAGACCTCCTGAGGCTAAAAAAGAAAGGCCTACAGAGGATGGAGATTGGGAGTCACCTCCATGGAGGATTATTCTGCACTGGTCCGGTCCTGTAGGGAGAATACCAGGAAAGCCAAGGCTGCAACTGAACTCCAACTAGCTTTGAACATCAAGGACTCAAGTCCCACATCTGTGAGGGACCGGCAAGAGAATTTATGCTGAAGGAAAACCAGCACGGGTCTGTTAAGGGCAGGTCCTGTCAGACCAACCTGGTCGCCTTCTATGACGAGGTGACCAAATCCAAGGATGCGGGAGTCCCTGTCGATGTACTCTATTTAGACTTCAGGAAGGTGTTTGACACTGTCTCTCACCCCATGCTCATTAAAAAGATGGAGAGCTGTGGCATTGACCCCTACACAGTTGAGTGGGTCAGAAACTGGCTGACGGGGCGCTCCCAGAGAATGGTGGTGGACAGGTCGTGCTCGACCTGGAGAGATGTGAGCAGCAGGGTCCCCCAGGGCTCGGTCCTTGGGCCTGTGCTGTTCAACATCTTCATCATGGTTTTGGACAAAGGGGTGGAAAGCAAGATATCCAAGTTTGCTGATGACACCAAGCTGTGGGCTGAGGTGTGGACACCAGAGGAGACAGAGAGGCTGCAGCGGGATCTGGGCTGACTGCACGAGTGGGTGGACAAGAACAGGATAGGATTCAATGTGGAAAAGTGCAGGGTGATGCATCTGGGGAGAAGCAACCCCCAGCACACATACCGACTGGGAAGCTCCCCTCTCACTAGCACGGTGGAGGAACGGGATCTTGGCGTCATTGTTGATGCCAATATGAACATAAGCCTCCAATGTCAGACCGTGGTTGGGAAGGCCAACCGAACCCTATCATGCATCCAAACGATACATTTTGATCCGGTCCAAGGCAGTGATTATCCCCCTTTATGCAGCATTGGTCAGGCCGCAGATGGAGTACTGTGTCCAGTTCTGGGTGCCGCACTTCAAGAGGGATGTGGACAGCCTCGAGAGGGTCC
>JAGPOW010003316.1:127879632-127889695 GCA_030014935.1 Caiman crocodilus
GGATCCTATGACCCCAGCTGACTTCCTGCCCTTTGGGCAGGGGGCTGGACTCAATGATCTTCCAAGGTCCCTTCCAGCCCTAATGTTTATGAAATCTATGAAAAAAATCTACTACTTGACACAGTCAGTACCTATGCTAGATATGCTATTGCAAATTACTAGCACTTCTCCTGCTGGCTGAAATGAATAGCCTGGGAGCTAAAAGAAAGGAAAATGATCTCTTTGGGCAGCGGATAGTTTTTCACTGTTGAATTATTCCTTCCCAAGTTCAAAAAGTGATTTGAAAAGGACCACAGAAGTGCGCCACACACAATATCTGTGGCCAGTGAAGAGACAAGGACTGTTAAAGGCATCAGTGTATAACCCCCAGCTTAGGAGGGGCTTTTAAAACGCACAGCTGTACTGACCAGTCAGGTTACTTGACCCATTTGACCTGGCTTATGTCTTATAGCCTCCTTAGGAAGTACAGACAATGACTTGCCTTCTCTGCCCCAATATTTCTTCAACAAGTTCCAACTGTGAAGTTGAAACAGAGAGAGGAAGGAGCCAGGAAGTCAGAGAGAATGACTATTAAGCAGCTGACAGACGTTAAGTTAAAGGTGTGAAGGAATCTGTACTGTGATCCCAACAAATGCCTCCTTCCATGCCACACATGCATAGCAGGAAGAGAAGTGAGATCAGGCATCAGATTGCACCATATTGGTCACTCACTACAGTAGCTTGTGATTCCTATATTCCATGCAAAATGTGAAGCTGTGATCTAATAATGGAAAGACATCTTTTACATTCTCTTGCTATGGGATACATCTAGCAGTCTAGCTAAATGGAACTCTAGAGCATTTTCATTTGATTTTTAAGTTTATGCAAGTGTTGGACTTTGCAGTGTTGCAAGAGAATTCATTGAAACCCCCGTTCTTAACCAACAAGAGCTTCACAGATAGAGGACAATAGTTGTATCAGAAACGATGACTGAAAATAACTGTTGTGCAGAAGCCAAACACAACACCAAGGGCCTTATTTCTCATTTGGCCCTTTGCCTAGGGATGATTCAACTGGTCAACTACTGTGAGCAGCCATAGTCAAACTAGGACCCAATCTTGCTGATCTTAGTATCTATCCATGACGTATTAAAATTAATGTGGCTGTATGGTTTTATATGGTTGAAATACCAGGATCTGGACCAAGGTGAAGGGTCACAAAATTAGACAGCAAAAGATAAGTGCTGCATCTCATAAAATTAAATTAATCAAGATAATTTGGAAAAATATCCCTATCAAAGAAATGACTTTTAAGATACATTTTGATTACATAAGTAAAGAGGAGGGTCAATTCAGTTGTGCAAATGGTAAAGCAAGTTTATTTTTTCTCTTCAGAGATGCATTTCATGGAAACCTTTTATTTATTAGTACTTACAAGGGTTCAGAAAAGCCTTTTATTATGTTAATGTGTTTTAGTCTCAAATCAAGGATATCATGTAATTACTTTTGTAAATGGTGTGTGTGTGTGTGTGTGTGTATCCTTTACAATAAATTTTCCACGGGTTAATTTTTCAAAATAAATAACAGAGCTGTAAATAGGAGGTAGCAGATTTTTTCCTGTCCTCTCTTGATTTATTGCTACTGAGAGTAAACTGATCTGGTAACAAGTGAGAATTCCCCAGTGAAATATTCTAAAATCCAAATTCCTCATGGAGAAAGAGAAAAATATTTGAGCAGAAACAATCATCCCCATATGTATAAGCTTTGAATAATAACAGCTTGGTTTCTACATTTCTTTTGTTGATGATATATCAATCCAGTGTGAGAGGAAACATAAAAACAGCACATATATAAACCAAATGTGCAAGAGCAAAAGCTTTAACAAACCCTAATTATTCAGGTGGTTAAGGAACAAGCTAAATAGCAGCACTACTACACTGTAAATTCTCGAGGCTGACATAGAAGTGGTTATGACAGCTTTCACATTATCTCATTGCAGAATCGAGGCAGTAGTCGCAGCTGGCTCATATGTCAAAATGTGTCAGGACTTAAATGGTAAAACAGGAGTGCAACAGCAATTGGCTTTTCAATCAATAATGCAATCAATATATTTCACAGATATTTTCCCATATCTAAATTACTCTGCAGAGATGAGGTAGCCTGACTGAGTGTTTATAAATCAATAAAACACACTGCTAAAGGACATCTGCTCCTGTTCTTTTACTTCAATGTGCAGTTTGCCTTTTATTTCCAATATCTCTTATTTAAGAATGTACTTTTGAGGGAAAACAGTGCTCTTCACACAAATGAGTTTTGTCCTACATTTAAGTGCATGCTATTTTTTAATAATTGCGTGCTTCAACATTCAAAGAAGTAGACTGCTTCTACTGCAAGGCAGATGAGAAGTAATACATTATCTTTCATAGTTCATATAATGTATATTATATAAACTACAAATAAATAATTTCTGAATACAACATACAAGCACATTTATTAAAAGGCATTATGATAAACACATACACATTCTAGCTAGAATACAATAACAGTATTCTGGGTTATAATTGTCTAAAGCAGAACCTTCTCAAAATAATACATTATTATTTCTATTATTCTGCTTGCTAATTTATGTTTTATCACTCACTGAGGTAGTATTTATACGAGGTATTCAACATAAAAAAATCTAGTATAGGAATGTTATTGTAGAATTTATCTCCTATGTCTCTTTCTGTGAATAAGTGCAAACAGATGTTTCATGTATGTGTATGCAAGTACACATATACAAAAGATTCAGCTATGTGCAATTATATATATATGCATCTATACACACATATATTATTTTTTCCATCACATATTTTAATATGCACCGTTCAGAACTGCACAACACATTTATGTAAGTATGCACTTTTAATATAAAATCATAATATGTTAGCATTTTAGATGCCTCCTTTCTTCTTGTTGAAATTGTATTAAGTATGAAATGGAGACAACCAAAAACAAAAATATTTTCCAGTAAGCTAGCCATATTTTATAAAGATGTATGTAGAACTGAGCAAATTTCTAGGCGTTCCATTAACAAGAGGTTGTCATATTGGTGAACTTGCACTAATCTTATCATGCTATATCTTTAGCTCATATCACTGAATTATTTTTTTTCCATGGCATGTAACATCTCCCAGCATTGTGAGATCCATTCTTAGAGGACAATATTTGCTGAATAGTAGAAGCGCAAGTTATAAGCACTGTGACAGCATTAACTTAGACACTCCATGCATTTGATTGATTTTAAGGCTTATGCAGCAAAGTGCTATTGCTATTTTATAGTATTTTTAGAGGTATATTGTTTAATATCCTTTATGATTTTCTTTTTCAACTCATAGGAGAATATAACTACTATTTCTACTGGAATTTGAAATAAATATTATGTGGCAAAACTCTCATTAACTTCAATGCAGATAGGATTGCACACATCTTATTTACAAATTAGTAAATTATAATCTGCCTCAGTATGAATGGCAATGGTAAACCTAGACCTGAAGGTAGGTTTTGACACAAGCAGTTTGACTGGCTATAGCATAGCTACAGAAGTCTGTGTCAGACTATTATTAAAGAACATTGGCTTATGGGAGGAAAAAAATAAAAATGAGGCTACTTTGAAGGGTTGGGCTCACATCAGTATTTTCACAGCTTTGATCCCTGAGATAAGGAGCTTTAGATGACCATTTTTAAATTCCTTTTTCCTCTTAGGAAGTAACAAGAAAAGTTCATATGAAATTAAGATACATAATTAAAAGCAACTAAAAAGATTGGGAGGGCTAGAAAGGAGCATATTGCTGTACAGTAAGTGTATTTACAGTGCATTTTGAATTACGGGAATTGCTTCAAGTAATTCCCATTATTCTTAGTCTGTTAGAATGATGTTCTATTTTTACATTAGTGTAAATTGGGGGTGATGCCATCAATTAATGAATTTTGTCAGGTATTAACATAATGTAAAGCTAAGACCACAACTTGCACCAGGGACTTCCCACAATGCTAGATTTGTGATTTCATAGCTATTGGTAGGTGATTTTTTCTTTATAGTCTATGCACCTTTTATATATTAGAATGTAATAGGTAGAATATGGGCACACAAGGTTCTTTGGGTAAATCAGGTATCTTGTATTAGACCAACTGAAATAGCTGGAAAAATGTCTTCTTTCAAAGCTTTTGGGTCCAGTTATCCCTCATCAGGCAGAAGAAGTATCTGCAGATGATCTGTGCTTTTCCTGGATGAAGTAGTAAAGCAGCCAGAGGCCAGTAGTATGAAAGAAAGCCAGTTAGTTAAAATGTAAATTGAGGTGGTCAGTAGGTGAAAGACATTGTGGGGGGGAGGAATGAATGAATCTGTAGTCAATGGATGAGAGAGACCCCCTGAAATAGGTATAATATGGCTTTTAAATCTCATCATTCCAAATGATTTTTTTTTACTGATGACTGAAGATTACTTTTTCATTTCAAAACATTTTTTTTAAAATCACTTTCAACAAAAGAAAAAATTATCCTTTGCTGACATTAAAATTTACCTCCTCTATGTAGCTGTAGGCCTATTTAAAAAGGCATTCAAATGGTTAGGTGTGTCTTTTACCCTTTACATTTTGCCTTGTTGGGAGTATACAACAGCCTTGCTCTGGCTTTAATGAAACATCTGGACTGGGAAAAAGAGCCTTGCTCCATAATTATTTTGGGAAGACCGTTGTAGTGATTTAAAATGTTGGGGGGAAAAATACTTTTTGAAAACACTGTTGCTTCAGTGTCTGAGCTCTTTTGAATTCTGAGTAACAAATTCCTACAAGTGTTGTTAAAGCCATTCTTAACCATTGTGTGTAAGTATCAACAATATTTTTAGAGACTTAAAAATCTTTTAAATTTCCAGCTGAGAATGTATCTTAAGCTGCTAGTCAAACTACTGGCAACCATAAAGAAGTTAACACTTTTATATCTGAGGCCGTAAACTGAGCCACACTTGATGGGAACTTGAAATAAGAATAATTTTAGAATGCCCCATGGACTTGAACTTAACTTTGAGTTAGAGCTGGTCAAAATGCATGAACTCAGTTTTGCAAAATCCAGTTCGTTAAATGATTGTAGTTGTTTTATGAAAGCTGCTTAACTACATTTTGTTCTAGAAAATGTAGATAAACTCCTAACCTTTGACTTGCAGAAGACTACACAAAATATGATTGCATAGCATTCGGAAAATATGTAGGTGCTTTGTAATTATGGGAAAGTACTCCCTAATTACAGGTCCTACCTTTCCTATTTTTAGTTTCCTGGCTTCAGCAGGCTTGCTGTGGCTGGTGTCATCTTTCCAGCTGCTTGCCTGTCCAGAACTGAGTTGCATAGAAGAACTTTATGATGATAAAAGTTTGGTAAGTGATCGACAGTTTTCTTGAAAAAGGTTTTCTATGTTTTTTAAAGTTTTTTTTTTTTAAATCTACATGTTGCAGATTAGAAATGGAGATTAAAACATAAGCAGGATGTCACGAGAAAAAAATCATTTTGAGGTTTTGAAAGATGCTGAGTAGACCACCCAAGAGAATGATGAAAGTCCTTGTCACATATGATTTTAAAACTAGACTGGGAAAAATAATATACAGATGACAGCACTCCACTGAATAGGAGATGGAGTCATAAATCTTTTCAGTCTAATTATACAAATTTGTTGGGACCTTGGAAAGCTCAAGCCTTACATGTGGGGCAGATGTAGTAGTGGAGAAGATGTACATGCTCATTTCAGTCTTTTAAAAATCAGTGTTTATAGGGCTGAATTGGTGTTGCATAGTCTCAGCATTGGAAATGAAGGATCTGCCTTTAGCTTTAGGCAGAGTATTGACAGTAGCAGGACGAGTTTTCTTCTAATACATCCTAATTCATGCCTCTGTTGAGTACCCACGATCATCTATTCCTGTGTCTACTTATGTTACTTTTTCTAATAGAAGTTATTAAATAATCTCTTGTGAATTGGATCTTAATAACAATTAACTGAGACTTTCACCATATTTAATATGCATTTGTTTACATTTTTGTAGAATATAATACTTTGAATAGCTTAAACAATGTGTACTGAGTTTGTAGGTAGTATTGAAGGTACTGTTACATGTGAGAAGTACTCAAATGGATTGTTGCTTCTGGACTGATGAATAGAGTTAAGATAAACAAGTTGAAAACAGCAGGATAACCCTTCATGGGTGCGTGCAGATGAGCTCTCATGTGCCTCTTGCAGCATCTCAAATCCCTTTGATGCTGCAGGAATGACAAAATTTTCCCTGTGCCAAAAATTTGTAATGTGGGGGCAAAATTAGACCCGTGGATATGTAGGAGTCAAAAAACCCTGCAGAGAAAAAATGTGGTGCAGGCAACCGGAGGCTGAGTCCTCCGTAGAGGTGCTCTAGCTGCTAGAGCTTCTCTGTGGTTAGTCCTCACCCTGGTGCTGAAGGACACTAGCTGCCCGTGCAGGGCAGGCAGCATGCCAGCAGCAGGGAGCTGGACCCAGGCTCCACTGCTGGTAACTAAGGGGTCGGAGGGCTGGAGGAGGGAGGAGAGCCCCGCCCCATCCCCTTCTGGCCCCACCCAGCCTCACCCTCTTCCTGTCCCCCAAATCCTTCTGATCCTTTGTCTACACAGCCCCATCCCCCCATCCCTCCTGAGCTCCCTGATCCCTGCCCCCCACCCCAGCATCCCCGGGGGGGGAACAACCCCCTCCAGCACTTACCAGCAGTTCTAGCTGCCTGTCTAGGAAGCCCTGCACAGGAAGCCCTGGAGTCCCGCTCTGTGAGTAGACCCTTTTTTTTTTTTTAAGTGCTGGAGGCTGGGGTGGGGGCAGGTAGCTGTGGGGGACTGCAGGTGCAAGTGGGGGATGGGGCCAGGTGAGGCAGCCATTGAGGGGGCTACAGGAGCTGGCAGGGGATGGGACCAGGTGGGGCAGCAATCCAGGGAGCTGGAAGAGCAAGTGGGGGTGGGGCAGAGCATGTAGGCCCTGCGGTGGGGTAGCCCCTGTGGTGGGCTGTAGTTCCTGTTAGGAGCAGCAAGGCATATATTCATGTGTTCATGAAACATGTTGTTAGAATTCATTTTATTATGATGATAGAGATACTGGTAGGCTTCCAAACTTCTTTAACACTGTAGATATATCAATAAAAATTTGCCCAAGTGAATCAGTGTCTTTCTCTCTCTTTCTAGTGATCTTTTATTTTAATTGTAGAAGAACATGGATTTTAGGGTATTTTACAGAGTGATTTGGGTTTTTTTTTTATCAGGGATTTTTCAGTTTTCCAATAGGGAACACCAGAATTTCTGCTAGGAAGGCCAGTGGCTGGACCCTGCTTGCTCAGAGCTGGCACCTTGGACCCAGCTGGCTATGGCTAACCTCCTGTCCATTTGGGGCCCGGAGGACATGCTTTGACAGTTCAAAGCAGGCCACTACACCTGAAACATCTTCTGGGCAATAGCTGCCCACATGGCCGGGCAGGGGGCACACATGGCAGTAGTGCCGCACAAAGGCCAAGTCTGCAGCCACAGCCCACTGGCAGCTGGCCCAGGGGGCAGATGCCTCATCTGGGTCTGGCAGGTGTGCAGAAGATCACAGCCGGGAAGCAGTCTCCACTGCCAGACTGCTGCACTGGGTAAAGGGTGGAGACAACTCTCAGGGCTGCTTCAGCAGTCTAGCTGGCAGAAAGGGTAGTGTCCACAGGTACCAATTGGCTGGGTCCCAGAAGCTCCTGAGAGCTGAGTAGCCCTGAGTTACTTGCCAGGGCAGCTTTTTGTACTGATGGGGCGAGGATAGGGTAGCTTTTTATACCGCTGGGGACAGCAGCGGTGCTGGCCCCAGGATCTAGATCCCTCTGGCTGCAGATCCAGGAGGAGCCAGGCAGGGTTATTTTGCCGTAAGTGGCACAATTTGCTTCATAACAAAGTGCATGCCTGGGCACATGAGCTGAGGCAAAAAGCCCCGGCTCAAATTTGCACTGTTTCTGTTTGAATTGCTGCAAGCTCATGTGTTTGCATGTGTGGATGCACCCTATCACTTCAACAATATTTAAGGTAGAAAGAGAAGAACCCAGGACACAGAGTAGGAGTGACAGAACAGAAAGCAGTAATGAGCCTCCCAGACATGGTATTCATTTTTTCTCTGGTAGGATGTACACACATATAGTGAAGTAGGTGGGAAAGAGTTTGTTGTTAAGGAATTGCTAAGCATATTTCCTTAGCAAGAAACAATCTTAGCATACAAAGCTTGATTGCTGAAAAGACAAAATGTTCTTTGGAAACCACAAATGTAATATGTGATGGTGTATTTCCTTTATTAATGAGAGGCCAGTTAATGCAAATGGAGATAATCTGGTTTGACAATTGTGTAAGGAAGAATGTGTTTGATTTATAGTTTTCCAGCAAAAAAACTTTTGACATAGAAAGACATCCAGTGTCTATATGTAGTATGATGTTAGGGGAATTATATGACACATTGAGAGTTGAAGAAATTTGTATAGCACACCTTTATTGAAAATGCCATCAGGTTAAATAATCAAAGGAATCACAGACAATGACCTTAGTTTCTAAATCTGCAATACTTATGTAAGGAATAAAGATTAACATGTGGAATGTCAACTATATCACAGCTATATAGATGTATATAGAGCACATTTATTAATAAGACCTTAGAAAATGTAAACAAGGTTGGAGGAATGGAACAGATACCAAAGCAAAAGCCAAATAAAACATCATGATTAAAAGGCCTGGTAACAATATGATGAATAACATAAGAAATAAATTGGCATGATAAAATCTCTTTTTAAAGGTCATGTTATGTTGCCCAAAGCAGAAGTCTTTGTATGTGTAAAAATGTATGTAGGCTTAGAGACACCCAAATATGTTTGTCCTTCATAAAATGTAGGTCTTACAAATCATGGCTCACGTTTTCACCGGGGTACCACAATATCAGTTCAATGGTTAAGAAGAAACAGACAGATGAAATTTTGTATATATTCAGTGGTAGAAAGGACTTTGTTCCCCCTTTTATCCTAAAGCTGACTGACAGTTTTATTTCTTTAGACATAAAAAAGAACAGTAGGGACCTGTCTATCAGGGGCCTATGTGCTACCTCAGGGAACAGCAGTGAACAAGCTATGGTTGAGGGGCACCAGTCCCAAGTACCAATTTAGGCCCAGTTGTCACCACTCTAGCTGCTGCCACTGCCCAGGCCACCACTGCCACCCAGAGGTCAATTTTTTTACCACAATAACAATACAGGGTACTCCATTACTGCAAAACATTGGGACTGGGACCATTGCAATGGTCTCAAGTTGCAACAAGGGGCATTTAGCTTGAATATTATGAATAACTGTCTCACTAGGAAGGTGGTGAAGCATTGGAAGGGGTTACCTAGAAAGGTGATGAAATCTCCATCCTTGGAGGTTTTTAAGGCCTGACTCAACAAAGCCCTGGCTGGAATGATGTAGTTGAGGATAGTCCTGCTTTGAGTAGGGATTTGGGCTAGATGACCTCCTGAGGTCTCTTCTAAATCTATAACAGAGAAAAGACTATGCACTCACCCAGGGACTCCCCTGTTTGTAGACACTTGACCTTATAGCTTCATAGATGTTAAGATCAGAAGGGACCTCAATAGATCATTGAGTCTGACCCCCTACATAGGCAGGAAAGAGTTCTGAGTTTAGATGACCCCAGCTAGATGCCTATCTAACATCCTCTTGAAGACCCCCAGGGTAAGGGAGAGCACCACCTCCCTTGGGAGCCCATTCCAGACCTTGGCCACTCTAACTGTGAAGAAGTTCTTCTTAATGTCTAGTCTAAATCTGGTCTCTGCTAGCTTATGGCCATTATTTCTTGTAACCCCAAGGGACGCCTTGGTGAGTAAAGCCTCACCAATTCCCTTCTGTGCCCCCATGATGAACTTATAGGCAGCCACAAGGTTGCCTCTCAACCTTCTCTTCTGGAGGCTGAAGAGGTCCAGGTGCCCCAGTCTCTCCTCATAGGGCTTGGCCTGCAAGCCCTTAACCATACGAGTGGCCCTTCTCTGGACCCTCTCCAGG
>JAGPOW010003316.1:127895669-127926430 GCA_030014935.1 Caiman crocodilus
TCTTAGGTGGTGTCATGAGTCACCGCCTACAATGCAATCTGCACATGCCCCTTTGACCATGGCACCACCTAGACAATAATGTCATCATGGATGGCAATTAGGTCATCAAGTTCGTCAAGATTACAATAGTTAGGAAGCTGGGTATATACAAAGGCAAATTGCTGTTCGATTTTTCTACGCACACACGAAAACACGGTTTGATTTCACTACGAGGGTTTGGCCTCTTAGGTGGTGTCATGAGTCACCGCCTACAATGCAATCTGCACAACCCTAAATAATTTTTACCTGCATATCTGCTTTTAAAAACATTAGCCAAATATTGTTCATTTCACTTTGAATGAAAATATTTTCATTGTATTCTTATTCATTATATTATTAACAACATGGGCCCAGTGAGGATCAAAACCCTTTTGCTCTAGGCATTTGAAATCACTGTGAGTAATGTTTGCACAATCTAGACCTAAGCAGTTGTCCTGATGCAGTTCCATCCACCCACCATAACTGTCAGCAAAATCAGAGCTCCAAATGCAAACAGTAGCCTCAGGTACATTATGCACATCTTAGTTATTGCAGTGTTAAGGACTTTGGATCAATTAAGGAATTAATGTATTATATGAGGACAACTGGGGACATTAATTGGTTAGTGTTTTTTAAGTTGTTTTGCTGATAGTTTTGTGTAAGTGTTATGTATTCCTATCTTTTAAAGAACATTTCATATCTCTAGCAGATCATATGCAGCTTCGCTATTATTAATTCATATAAAGGAAGCTATACCCATTTGCCTCAGTCCAATACTTCAAAGTTTCAAGAAAGGACATGTTTAAGACTAAATACACTGAATAATGTTCATCACTGTGAGAGGCTAGGATGTTACTGAAAAATGAGGGAAGAATGGTGTACGTATACATATGCACACATGCAAACATATATATAATATACATATACACACACACACACACACATACATATACACACACATATATACATATATATAGGCAGATGAGGTTCCTTGGGTGAATCTGATATATTTTATTAGACCAACTGAAATATTTGGAGAATAGTGTTTAAGCAAGCTTTCGGGTTCAAAAACCCTTCATCAGGCTAAGGAAGTTTCAGCAGTTGGTGTGTGCTCTTCCTGGATGGAATGAAAAATAAAGAAGCCAGCTGCTGGGCAGGTTGCATACAAGACAGGTAGTCAGTGAAAATGTAGACTGAGGAGTCAATGGGTGAGAGACAGGAGGGGGTGGGGAGAGAGAAAGGGGTTGAAAGTGGAGAGATACCTAGGGAGTCAGCTGTCAGGCAGGTTATAATGTGTCATAAATCCAATGTCTATATTTAGTCCATGATTTTCAGTATCCAGGAGGTTGATGAAGTGGAGTTCCTAGGCTCGTCTCTGGGAAGTTTTTTGTAAGTTTCCTTTGAGGATCAGGACTGAAAGATTGGAGAGAGAGTGGTTTTCTTGTGAGAAATGTGCCTCCACCAGGAACTGGGTATTCATGTCTTTATGTCCGGTGTGCATGAATTCTGATGTGCAGTTGTTGTTTGGTCTCTCCTACGTATTTTCCATCAGGGCATTTGGTGTCCTCAGAAAAATTAAAAGGAAACAGAAATTATATTTTCTGTAGACCACTTGTGCCTATAAGGTTGTCTAAAACCTTTTCTTACTACAAATATATAGTTCATCCAGTACATTACCTGACATATCCCCCTTCTCTTCAATGTTGGCCTTAATGGACAATGAGTCATATCTTCCAAAAACTTTAGGTGCAGAAAGATGCAGATTGATACTTACAGAAAAAAAATAAATGGGAGCTACAAAATTCCACTAGCTTCCTAGCTGTGTGTGGTACCAACATACCTTTCCAAATCTGACTTTATGTTCAAATTTAACTCTTTTTAGTAAAGAAAAACACAGCTCCTTGTTCTTTACCACAGGTAATTCAGAGACGGATACCCAAGATATAAGTGTTAGCACTGGTGATACAAATCAGGGGCACGGACACTACAAGTGGCATGGGCAACCTCTGCTCAGGGAGAAGACAGGCAGCACAGTAACAGATAGAGAAGGGAGCAGAAAGCAGAGCAGCAGATCAGTCAGTGAAAGGAAATTGGGGTGATACTTGGGGAGAGTATAGGCGCTATTTGTGGCACAGCCCCCACTGGTATAAACAAAGACAGCTTTTACAACCTCGTAAAGCACAAACCTTTTGTGAACTGGAAGGGAATGTGAAGTGTTCTTACTATTGACAGGAACATTAATTAAATATTTAAACAGTTAATTTCTTTCTTTTGACCAGACAAAGCAAAGCAAGTGAAACTCAAAAAGTTCCCTAGAGGTACCTACCCTTTAAAAGTCTCCTTTCCCTCCTAATGTTTTACCATTTTATTTTATTATTTATTTAAATTGGTAACTGCTAGATGTTGGTGGCTTTCCAAACATTAAGAATGCTCCCTTTCCTAGAGTAAAACTAGGTAAATGGAGCATATCTAAGTCTCCAGAGAGTTTTCATTTTATACTGCCTCTAAGAGATGAAACACTGCCTTCTCATAGCTTCTTGTCTAATAGTACCTCCCTGTGTTACATAGATAAGATTGTTTCCCTGAGCCATCAAAACAGAACACAGCAAAGCAAAACGGAAACCTCACTTTCCTCCCCATGCACACACTCAGCACCAATCTGCATTTTCAGTTACTTAAATTTCTAAATCTCCACCAAGTCAGGACAGCTAGGAAAGGAGCCAGATCCTTAGCAAGCATAGATCAGCACATGTTCATTGAATTCAGTGGATCTCTGCAATTTTACATCAATTGAGAACTAGTATTTAACATAAACATTTATTTAATCCACAAGCACCTGGCGTGGAGCTAATGGGCTAGGGACTCCCCATCTCAACAGCAACTGTTGTGGAATAACAGTTAAGGGGTGAGGACACAAGTCTGGACATTGCTAATTTAAAGTGAGAGATGAGGTTAAAAGTGGGTCAAAATGTGTGTCACTGAAAAAAATGCCTTATCTACCACAGTCAAGCTGGCCTAAAATAGCCAAAGCCAAATGTGTGGCATAGCTTTCACTTCAGTGATATATAAAAGGTGCTATAGAAGTGCTGCTATTTCACTTGTGTAATCCAGTAATGCATAAAAGTCAGCTTCTCTAGATTTGGCGCCCTGCTTATTGGCTGAGGCCCTGGCAGGCTTTCTGCTTGCTGTGACTGGAAGGAGGCAAAGACAGACCCATGTTTAAAACCACAGTTTTCACTTCTTTGCTGATTAGGAGTGAGGTGCAAGTGGGGTCCCTCCACCAATCAGTGTTGGGGAGGCACACAGTACAACCTGCAAGACTAAAGGAACCACAATACATACCACTTCTTCTATGAATTTGATAGGGCCTTATCAATGAGGCACTAACCTGATATTATGGGAAAATCTGCTCAAGCCTCCTACCACACTTTGATGCTTAATGTGGTAATGCCATAGGTAACCTTCTTCTTGCACAGTATGTTCTCATTTCAAATGTGATTTGTGGCATTTTTTCTAAACACTCTCAGAAATAATCCATCAAGGAACATCTTTTAGATTATCCATTCAGATTCCTTTGGGATTTCAGTCATTTAGCACACATGTAAGTATGTATCAGATGATATTCACTGTAATCGAGACAATGCAGTATATGTTCAATACCAATTTTGTGTGTGTGTGTGTGTGTGTGTGTGTGTGTGTGAGTTACACAGAGCCTGTGTGATATAAATGCAGAATGAGACATCACATACTAACAAAGTGTATTTAGTTCTGGGGGCTAGGGACAGACATTACACATAAACTGGTTTAAGTGATTAGAAACCGGTGTAAACTTGTAACAGAACAGATGTTCAGTGCACATTAACCAGTTTGAGAATAGCTGAAACTGGTTTAAGATAAACCTGGTTGAATGTAGTATCAGACTTAACTGATTTGGCTCAAACTAGTTTATGAAATGTCTGTCCCAGATTCCTTGCTGATTTAAGATAAGCTAGGCTCCCCCAGCATCCTGGCATGCTCTCTGGGCTCCACAGCATAGCTGACCCCGCCCCTCTCCGCTCCTTGGACAGAGCTCCAGAGACTGCAGGCTGCTTCCCCCCTCCACTCACCACTTCCTCACCACTTTGCTGAGGAGGTGTCTGTGTATGGATGAATCAATTAACAGGCAGAATCAACAAGTAGCTGGTAATGTCCCTCTGTTGTTTTCTTAATTGGGGGATAAACACTATCATCAATTCCCTGCTAGGCTAATCACAGCATCCTCCCAGAGCTTGGCCTGGCCACACCCCCTCATCTCCATGCTGTGGAAGGAAGGGAGGGCTGCTCTTATGCCCTCTGGTTTCTGGCCACTGTCACTTCAGGTATGAGCCTGCATTTCTGGGATGTCTGTCTGGTTACAAAACTAATTTAGCCTAGCCAGGTTAGACTAACTTGCAAAGATTGGATCAATTCAGGCTCAAGCTTTTTGAATGTCTGTCCTTAGCCTGGGTGACCACTGTCAATGCATTCTGAAATACTGACAAGCGAAAACATCTCCTATAGTTTGTCTGTATTGGACCTGGGCTTTGAGATTTGACTTTCTAGAAAATTTAGATTCTATTTGAAATCTTGTTGAAATCTGACAAATCATTTACCATCAAAGAGGAATCAGTGATTCTAAAAAAGGACTGTCAGAAAGTTGTTCTCTGATATTGCTGAGGGTCCATGTGGCTGAAGTGGGGAGGATTCTGATTTAAGCCTGAAATAGACAAAGAACCACTAAGGCAATACAATATTATAATAGTATAAACCAGATTTAAATCAGATCATAATTGTCTTAATTCAGTGCAGTTTTCAAAAAACACGCAAAAAATTCAAGGCAGAACTAATCCAATTTATTCAGGTTTCTCTAATCTGCATAGTTGGGCTGAAATGATCTAATTGGGGATAGTCCTAATTTGAGCAGGGTGTTTGAATAGATGACCTACTGAGGCCCCCTCCAGTCCTAACTTTCTATGATTTTGTGAGAGGAAATAGAACGCAAATTCATCCTTCAGTGTGGGGAGGCAGGCAGATGGCTGAAATAGCTAAGGCCAGAAGGCAGGGGTGCTCCTGCATGCCTCCTAGCATGCTGGAGATTCCTGAGGGCACCTGAGCAGAACCAAATGGCCAAGCCATCCCCGATTCACTTCCAGGCATGTACCCTCTCCCTCTCTGACAGCCAGTGGAGGGAGACATGCTTATCCCACCAACCAACACTCATGGCAGTATGGGAATTTTGGGGCTTTGTCCAGAGTGGGGGTACAGGGGCCAACTTTAGGACAAACAGAGGTAGGGAGAGTGGAGTTCATGAGCTACAGGGGGAGGAAGTGCCAGTGGTACAACCCACATACCTGGCCCAGGTCAGGGGAGCACAGAGTATCCCTTCTCTGTCCTGGTTTCCTCTGAGCCCTGGGACTGTGCACTGGAGCAGGGCTTGAGGGTTCCCCCCTCCTCCCTGCAGTGAGTTCAGGGCTGAAACCTGTGCAGCCACAAAGACATGGCTATTTCCACTCCCCACCCTCAAGGACTTAGAGCTCACAGCTGCAAGGGAAGTGGCTTCAGTCCCAAATTTGGTACTGGCTTGGGGGCCCTTCCCAGCCCCTTCCCAGAGCCATTCCAGTGCATGGTCCAGGGTCTTGGACAGGCCAGGACAGGGGAGGGACAGACTGCACTCCCTCAACCCAAGCCAGTACACTGAATCACGCAACCCTGGAAACTGGCACAGGAAGCCAAAAGAACAATTGCTAATTTTACACAGAAAATGTGTGCAACAAACAATGAAATCACCTTACCTGACAGAATAAGATCCCATGGTGAACTGATCCAGGCAGCAACATGGGAAAGCAAGGCTCTCAGAAGACCATGTGATACAGGCAAAGGAACCCCTTTCTGGAGGCAGCCATTTTGGAAAGGGGAACGTAGCTCCCCAGAGATCATGTGATAAGGGCAGATGAAGCCCATTCTGGAGGCAGGCATTTTTGGGGAAGTGGGGAGGTGTGACAGAAGCCCAGAGGCTGAGGTAGAGCTCGGGTGCTGCATCCTCTCAGAGCTGCTAGAGCCTGAGGAAAATGTGGGCTGTGCTGTGAGATGGAGGGTAGCAAGCTCAGCCGCAGCACCTATTTTTCTCCTGGGAGCCTGCCCAGCTGCTTGGAGGAGCACCTGGCCTTTCTGGAGACCTCCCAGTGAGGAGGACTCTTTTGCAAGTTCCTGTGTGTTGTGAGGTGTACGAGAGGGGAGAGGGGCCGAAAAAAGATTGATCCAGGTCAAGAGCCTTGGTGGGAGGCAGAGCTTGGGGACATTAGTCCTGCTCACATAGGGAAGGGCCCCTGTGAAATAGTTAAGACCTGAGGGCAGGGTGGACTTTGACTGCCTGGCAAGCAGGGCTATGCAGGTGTGGGCAGAGGATTGCCACAATCCAGCCCATTTCCTGCTCTGTGTGTGTTAGGGGATGAGGGTCTGGGCAGGGTAAGCTATTTTACAGGAATTTTGGTGAGGCAGCACCTGTCTGCACCATGGAAACCCCTGGGGCACGCCTTGTGAAACCCTCACAGAAAGGACTCACCATACTTCCCACAGAAGGAGCACGGAAGCAGCTCTGTCTTCCTGGGCATTCAGTCCAGGCTACCCATGTACATATATCATTTGAGGCCATCATCATGTACAACATTATTGACTGATGGTGTGAATAAGGTCTTGATAGTTTAACAGTTATTTATTAATTAGTTTCCTTTTCTTTAACCCTTTGTAAACAAAGTGTACATAGTTGTAGATTGTGTGGTGTCTAACCAAAGGTCTAGGGATACCAGATGCCTTCCTGAGTGGGGAACCTCCCTCACTCCAGGAGGGTGAGCAGTTCCAGGCTGTGGGCACCTCCAGGTATCTGGATATGTGTTGTGGCTTTGCAGGTCCCCACAGCCAGAGTCACATGGGGATCAGGGTCACAAACCAATGGGATAAAGAATAATAAATAAATACAACTAGATAAACATTAACGTTTAAGTAAATACACTTAATGGCTAAATAACAGATAACAAGCAATAACATTGTGGTATCTTCACTCAAAGAACCTGATACCCTCCCACACCTCTGGAGGTGCCCCAAAGCAGCCTCCAGTCCTAAGTGTGCTCAAGTTCCTGCATCTGCCTTCTGCTGCTATAGTCCAACCATCCTACTTCCCTTACTCCTCCAAAGTATCCAGCTGTGCTACTCTCTGCTGCTGTATATATATTCTGCTGCAGCTTTCCCCCACATTTGGCTGCTGATCCTGCACTTTTTGCCACTTCCAGTTCCTTACTCCTTTGTCTCTCAGCTCCTGGGCTCTGCAGAAGCTGTAGTTTTCATACAGTCTGCAGTTTTGAAAGTTCAATTCAGTTAGCAGAGTGGCTCTCCCTGCTTTCACACATTTATATTACAATAATTTTATGCAATACATTACACCAGGAAAGCAGGTTGCACTGCTGGCACCACCTCCCTCACAGCAGCTCATGATCCCTGCTTTCCCCCTCCCTCACCTCTGTCCTTCCTGGCTGACATCTAGAGAGCTCTTTGGCAGGGGTGGCTAGCCACGTGACTGGAGAAGCCAAGTCAAAGATCCCTGTTAGGGCAAGTTAGTGGCCCCCTAAAAAAGGCCCCTAGAATGCTAGGGTTCAGTGACCTACCTTGATTTATGAGCACACCTGGCACTGACATTTGATACACCAGTCGAACCGAAATAATGTAAGGCTGATACTAAATCAATCCAGATCTGTCTTAGACTGGGATCTGCCATTTTTAAAGCAGTCTATGTGCCCTGAACTTTGGTTCTGTTATGGGTATAGACCAGTTTCCAACCACCTAAACTGGAAAAAGCACAATATCTGTACCTAGCCCTTGTGATTTACACCTATGGTAAAAAAGCACCTACTCTATTAGCAAAGTGATACACTTTGTGCAGGTTCAGCAGGTAGCAAAAGGCAGAACACCATGTAGAATTAGGTCCACCATGACAGAAAGTTACAGAGAGTAGGCACTCTAGTTTTCTATTACTGCACCTTAAATAGTCATTTTCAACTCTGAAAGGACCAGTGATGCCCATGGGGATTGAGAGACAAGATGTGCTTGCAATGATAATGGTACAAAGACAATCCCAGAAGTGTTTTGAAGAAAAATGAAAGAGAACCAAGAAAGATTATTGTATTACTCATCCAGCCACTTGGTAATCTTTTTGTATCAGAGGTAGATAAATAGGAGTGTAGTGAAAATGTACTTCTTTGCTCACATGCTTTCTTTTTTTTCCTGGAGATAAACTAGACAAAAGAGAGACCCTGACGTGTAAACAGATATGGGAGGTTAAAGCCTTCTGTGAGAAGAATTAAAATGATTGCAGGGTGCAAAAATAAACAGTATGCCTTGGACCAACATGTCACCCTCTTCCACTGTGTAAATAGATGGGATTTAGAAGGGTTTTGCAAGATATATAAGAGCAGCATTTGGTGTTTGAAAGCATTGTATGGATATTCCACATAAGGATTCTTGAGGGCTGAGTTTTATGACATCTATTTGATTTAAAATTGAGAAAACTACATGGTATTAACTTTTGGCTAATACTCATTCTGCCTAATTGGAAACTGACTTTTAATCACTATGAGAGGCAAAAGTATTCACAACATGTACTTTTACAGAACAAGCATTGACATTTTTTGTTGTGGTTTGAAAAAAAATGTGTTAGCTGAATTGAAGAAACCAGGGAAAATCCTCCAAAGCTGGAAGATCTGTTATCTATCAAATGCTGTAAGGGATTTTGTCTAGTGATTCCAGAGAAAAGAAAAAACTTGTGGTATCACAAACAACAATAATTTGTCAGGGACACGGCACTAGCTAGTAACAGAATTTCTAAATGTGAACCATGTGCCAAAAGTCAGAGAAAATATTTTATGGAAAACAACATGCCACATTTATGTGAAATCATAATTAAATGGGTCTTTGGACATTATTGGCATAACAGTTACTGGAATGAAGGGTATTTTCTATAAATTGCAGAAACAAGAGAACTTTGATGTCTTTGTACTCTCTGTAAAGTTTGGTAATAATGTGAAATTAAGTTGTTACTAAATAAGCTTTTCAAGGAAAAAAATGTTCAAATAGCATATTTTAGTGACAGATTGCACACAAATGGCATTTGTAATCACTGCATGAACATCCAACAAAGAAATGAACTTGAGTTAACATAACAGTCCTCTTTTTTTTTTCCTAATAATGATGATATACAGCTATTGTTGTTTAAAAAAAATTGTCTGGCACCAGTTAAGAGGAGCAACATCTGAAATTGATTACCTGTTTTGCCAGATTACAGTATACCTACTATTTTTCAAGACAGAGAGCGTTTTGTTCTGAAGAACAAACAGGATTCATTGTTTCATGCACATGTATTATTACAGCAATTGGTGGGTAACCTGTTAGGTTACAGGATGCATTGACCCAATTCAGGTCAGAGGTGGTCAGGTGGGTAGGTGCTAGGACCCAGACACTGCCTAGGGATGTTGCAGTCCTCCTAAAACAGAAAAAAGAGGTGTATGCACAGTGGAAGTTAGGGATGGTCCTCAAGGAGGGCTATACAACAGTGGCCAGCACTTGCAGGGAAATTATCAGGAAAGTCAAGGTGGTGATGGAGTTCAGGTTAGCTATGGGAGTCAAGGACCATAATAAGTCCTTCTTTCAGTATGTAGACAGTAAGAGGAAAATAGCTGGAAGTGTGGGAACCCTGCTTAATGCCTCGGGGCAGCTGGTAACTGATATTCAGGAAAAAAATGAATTCCTGAATACCCACTTTACTTAGGTATTTCACTAGACCATGGGGAAAGTCACATGAGATAAGGCTGATAGGGGATATGCTGGGGCTGACAGCCTCCCCACTGTGGATGCTGAGCGGGTGCAATACCAACTGGAAGAGGACCAACATTGTGCCCATCTTCAAGAAGGGGAAGTAGGAGGACCTGGGCAACTATAGGCCAGGCAGCCTAACCTTCATCCCAGGGAAAATCCTGGAAAAGTTCATTAAAGAATCTGTGTGTGATATGCTCGCAGAAGGTAAGATCTTAGTAACAGCCAGCCTGGTTTTGTTGTGTGTAAGTCTTGTCTCACCAATGTCATTTTTTTCTGTGACCAGGTCTCTCACCACCTGGACATGGGAAATATGGGAGACATTATACATCTAGACTTCCAAAAAGCTTTTGATCTAGTATCCTATGATATCCTTGTGGGAAAACTGGAAGATTGTGGGCTCAGCTGCTTGACAGTTCAGTGGGTGGGAATCTGATTACAGGGTAGGACCCAGAGAGTTCTCATGAACACATCTGTGTCATCCTGATGCAAAATGGCCAATGGTGTCCCTCAGGGGTCTGTGCTTGGACCGCGACTTTTCAACATCTTTATCAATGATTAGGATGGGTAAATGAAAAGCTCGCTGGTGAAGTTCATGGACAACACCAAGTTATGGGGCAGCGGGATCACACCAGAAGATAGCATGCAGATACAGGCAGACCTGAACCAGGTTCAAGAGTTGAGCAGACTGGGACCAGATGAAGTTTAAAACTTCCAAGTCTAAGATGCTTCATCTGGGGGCAAACAACCCTGAACATACATACAGGCTTGGTAGTGACATCTTAACTTGCACCACGAAAGGGGCCTGGGGTAATGATTGACCATCACATGAATATGAGCCGTCAGTGCAAGGTGGTGGTCAGCAGGGCAAATAACATGCTGGCATGCATCAACTGATGCATCTCGTGTAAAACTAAGGAAGTGATACTCCCACTGTACTCAGCACTGGTGAGACCACAGTTGAAGTAATGCATCCAGTTCTGGGAGCCGTGCTTCAATAAGGACATGGAAAAAACTTGAGAGGGTCCAGAAAAGAGCCACCTGTATGATCAGGGACTTGCAAGGCAAGCCATAGAAGGAAACTTTGAGGACCTGGGCCTCTTTAGCCTAAAGAAGAGAAGGCTGAGAGGGGACTTGATAGTGGCTTACCACTATATCAGAGTAGTGCATCAGGAGCTCAGTGAACAACTGTTCACTAGTGCACCCCTGGGGAAGACCAGGACCAACTCCTGGAAAGCCATTTCAGGCTTAATACCAGGAAAAAACTCCTTCACAGTGTGTCCAGACTGTGGAATAAACTTCTTTCAGAGGTGGTAGAGTCACCTACCCTGGAGGTTTTCAAGAGAATACTAGACAGTCACATGTGACCCCGGTTGTCTTCCTGCCTAGAGCAGTGTGGCAGAGTGGGGGCTGGACTTGATGATCTGCAAAGTCCCTTCCAGCCCCTAACAATCTATGAGTCTATGAATCTATGAAAAAATGACAGATAACAAGAGTTCAGTGAATAATTCCTAATTCCTAGTTTGTTGGATTAATTTAATGTTTACTCTCTTATCAAGGTGCAGTGATATTAACAAGTATTTATTTTATGAAATATTTAAGCAGCATGTTTGTATGAACAACTTCTTGTCTGTTGTGCTTGGTATCCATTTGTGGTGAATATTCAATATTATGATTATTCAGTATGCAAACAGCAGTGGCTAAAAACAACAGTCGCATATAAATCCTTTCCTCAGTTGGTTCTTGCCCATAACTTTTTATTTATAAAGAGAATTATTTGGATGGCATGTCAATTACTATTGTATAAATGGTTCAGAGAGGGTGCATTACAGAATCAATTTACTACACTGTCTGTATCAACTTCTGTCTGTATCAGCTTCCAACTAAACTATAAGAAAAGAAAGATTTTTACAGTTTATTACAGAAAGATTGATGCTACTCTTTGCAAAGTTGATGGTATGGATTAAAAGAAAGAACCTATATTTCCACCTTCTCTAAGTATGGATTTTGGAGACGGTATAGGCCATCAACTCATATTATAGTAATCATAGTAACATACAGAACATTGAAGATGAACCTTATTTGATTTGATGGCCCATTACTTGCTTTCACAAAATTACACTGAGAACATAGCATAGCAAATTAAAACACACACAGACAAGTCAGGCTTTTGATTCCTTCTAGGTTCTTTGGAAAGTGAGTAGACAGCATACCTGAAGTTAGATCCTGTCCTGACCCAAGAAAAATATTGAAGTCCATGTAGCAAAGCCAATGTGCAACAGCTGAGGATCTTTCCTATGTTTTTACAATACTGGTTATATATAAGAAACATGCATAGATTAATAATGGTACTGTATTCAAATAATAGAACTCATTGGGAAATAGTTTAATAGTTTTTCCATTTTGAATTACTTCTTAGCCCAAACAAGGCAAAAAGTTAATTTGCATCAAGTGCAGTTCTCTCCCCTTCCCAAACTGGTCCATGGAAATGCATCATCTTTTAATAGTATTGAAATGTTAATTTAGAATTTGACCATTGTTTTTCAATTTGCTACAAACATCCTAAATTTTCAACTAAAAATATTTAGGAACAGAAAACCAGATTTTTGCTTGATAAGTGTCAGAATTAAATAGTTCATTGATTTTGAGACATTTAAAACATTTTTGAGCAGAGATCAATCTGATTTGCAAAAACTCCCTGTTTTAACAAGTGATCTTTTTGCAGCATAAATAATTTATTGAAAAATTCCAGTCAATTGCATTAAATATATAATGTAAAGGACTGATTCTGACTCATTTCACTTTGGTGGGCGTAGACATGACCCATTTAAATAGCACTTTTGGGTCCTGAGATGCATTGAAAATAACTTTTTGTCCTTTAAAATACATAATTTATAACAATAACAGAGTCATGAACCCCATAATATTTTAAGGTGTTTGTGGGATGCCATGCACATTTTCTAATATGGCATCTGAAGTCTCAACAAATAACTGGTGTTACCTGTGTTCAGCCACATCATCTTTATGTCTATATGCATTATAGCATTTACTACAAAATATAGTTCTTTATGTGTTATAATAGGGCCAGGATTGCATAATATGATAATGATTTTGAAGTGTGATTCCTTAAAGTATAGGTTACTTTCACATGTATGAGAAGCTCAAAGTCTAAATGGCTGAAAATAATCATCTGGCATGGGTGTGTCAAATAGCCAGGCAAATAGACACTTAAGGATGCAGTCCAAGACACATGAGGCAGGCCCTTCCAGATAATGACAACTTTGTTTTAAAGAGGGACCTTAGCATGAATATTACCTGGGTACACACTATGCAAGGAAGGACATTTCTCATGGGGGGGAAATTAAGGGAGAGACCATGCATTAGAATCTGTCTGAAAGGATTCCCAACGTCACAACTGGAACATAAATGACTTCTAGTCAGGTAAATACACACACCCTTATCAGACAAGTATTTTTATGCAAAGTATGGGCTCCCCAAGAATCCAATTAATAATATATGTAAATAGACAGACAAGAAACCATACTTAAGCAATGCCTTGAGAACAAGTGCTTTTCTTTAGTTTTTCTGGGCTATAGGCCTCAACCAGTAAGCTGAGTGAAGTAGGTTGGAAGGAGAATTTGTAGTGTCCCTGACATGAGGGTCAGAGCCTGGAATATTTTCTAACCTGTTGAGCTCAATAGAAGCTGCATTCTTAGGTGCAGGATGCAGAGTAAAATCAGATTATTATTCTGGCATTTCCTTTTGTTTGTTATTTGTATATATCTGTCTGTATTTCATCATATGGTTAGTCGTTTCTTATGTTTGTTCTTGAATACTGTATGGGACACAAGGCCTTTCCTGCCTCAGGGAGGGGGTTGGATTTCCAGCCTTACTTCTCTATGGTTTTTATGATTTTATAACAAATAGGGATCTCCATAAATCATGAAAGAAATGCCCCCCACTGTGGCTCCTTTAATTTTTTTCATTTTGTTGCTTGCCCCTACCACCCCTGATTCAAGGTACCATACCAGCTGGGCTGTTTGCCGCTGATTGCTGGGAAAGCGAAAAACATGGTTTTAAATATGCTGTGGCTTTTGTCTCCTTGCTGCTAATTGGTGGAGGGCCACTGTTGGCCCCACCACTTCCTGCTGACCAGGTGGGAGGCAAAAACCACAATGGTTTTCACTTCCTGGCAAACAGTAGCAAATGATTTGGCCAGTAGGGCCCCTCAGCCAATCAAGGGGCAGAGGGGGTAAGTGGCAAAACGAGAATAATTAAAGGTACTCATGCAGGGGGTACTTGCATGATTTATAGAGATCCCTAATAATAAATCCTTTTGCTATCTTTTATAAGGGCTGATGTTCTAGGCCAGGGGTTTTCAAACTTTTTTAAGGAGTGTACCCCTTCTGGTGGTGGTGACTGAATGCTGAGTCGGGGTGGTGGGAGTGGCAGTAGCTAGGCTTATACACAATGACACCTTCCTCTTAGGGTGATTAGAATGATATACAGTGGTGTTTCATTCTAATCACAGAAAAATGTGGATTTGGGTTGCTTATTTAAATCTAAAAATAGGGAATTTTTTTTTTAATGAGAGAAAACCAGGATCCCTGATAATCACCCATCAGGTATTTGAAGACTGATATTAAATGCCCTCTCAGTCTTTTCTTTTCCAGATTAAATAACCTTTATTCTTTCAGCCATTCCTGATAAAACATGCTTCCCAGGCTGTAGTCATTTTTGTTGGTCTGCACTGGACTTTTACAAATATGTTCACATCTTTTTGTAATCATGGGGTGCAAAACTACACCGTACTCCACGTAAGGCCTGACCAATGCTGAACGGAGTAGAAGAATCACATTTCTTGATTGGCAGGTGATACTGCTGGTAATATAACTTAGTATGCTGTTGGCTTTTATTTAATTATTTTTGTAACAGGAGCACACTCTTGGACCATATTCAGCTTGTGACCTCCAATTTCTTCTCTGCAGTATTCAAGTCTACCCAGTCATTCCCCGGTCTGCATTTGTGCATGCATTTATCTCATCCCAAATGAATGGGATGCTGTGTTATCCAGATCATTCTGGATCTTATCCCTGCCTTTCAGAGTGCCTGTAGCTCAATTGGTGTGGTCCACAATTTGTTAAGTGTGCATTCAATCCTATTATCCCACACATTTGCTTGTCCTTTGCTTTGCTCTTCAGTAGATTAAGAAGGTAACCATGAACTTTTTTGAGAAAGAGTTCCCTTAGTCTTAGTGGTATTGGAAAGTTAGCTTATTGTTTTCCCACTTTCAGTAAGATATTGTAAGATCTCATTTTCAAAAGCTGTGACAAAACAGGATCCACATATCTACAGCTAGCCCACAACTTGTTGCTGGATTGTCCTCAGAAGTCTCGTAAGAATTTTGTCGTTGCCAGACAGAACTATGCATTTCCCAAGAACAAAATATGTTTGCCATGTAAAATGCACAAAGTTGCCATTTGAGGGAATGAAAAAGCTATATGCCATGCTGGGTGGAATTCTCCTGAGCTGCATATATTTGCATGAGCATTCATATGGGCTTTGGTATCTAGTTGGTAGAATTTTTCATGCTTCTGCTTATCAGTACAACCTGTGGGTAGAACTGTGAAGTTTCTAGGAGATTTATGTAAGAAGTCTGTTGCAGAGCTGAAAACAGAGGACCACTGCACTGTGGAAAAACATCTGAGTGGTCTTAGTTGCTGATAGAGAACTGGGATAAGATAGCTGTTACACATTTGATAGAGGCAAAAATCAAATTTTTTCAGCACTTTGATTCAATTTTCTGAAATAGAAATGAAATTAATAGTATCAGGTTAATATTGGTCTATACAGCTTCTCGCTTGGTACATAGTGTTACAGTAGTTGAGTGCATATACTTCACATACATCACAGCTGACAAGTAGAACAACAAAGTTCAGAAATTGAAAAAAACAAACAACAGTTTGCTAATCATACTAAATGCAAGAGAAGTAAATGTTATTATTGATAGGGTAATTAATTTTGGGCTGGGGCAGAGATGAAGAGAAGTCATTAGTGGAATCAAGAGGTGTGAATAAGTAGAAGGTGTAGTAAGGACATTTGCGAGTGGTTAAAAGCTCGAGAGAAAAGCAATGGAAGAAAATGAAATATTTTCAGAGTACAGTTTTAAATGTTTGAGGTATCTTCAAGTGCAATGGATGCATTAATATGCACTTTTACACTGCTGCAAGTCCACCATACTTGAAGAAGCTGATCCCACATCACTAGAAATGGATTAAAATTAATATTAATTAATATGTAGGAGGCAGATTACACATTCACCCTAAGAAATCCTTGCCTCTCGAGTTCTGAACCATCATGGCTACAACATCATTCTTACACTACTATTAATTAAAACAAAATACAGATTTTATGTTGAAAAAGATTATAACCTAGAGCTAATTGGGAAATATTACAGACTTCAGAAAAAATATTAAAAATAAAATAGTTATAGAGCAGATTACAATAAATACACTGCAAGTGAGTTAGCAATGCAGAATATAGAACAAACATTTGCAGTTAATGTATTTAGGGTAAAAATAAAAGCATAAAAATAAATTTGTGGTAAGCAGGAAGAGGGGTGCAACAAGAGCCAATAAAGTTGATGTGACAGTATAAGAAATAGAAGTTTAGCATGTATTGAAGTCAGTTGCAGTCAGGGTGCTACGTGCACTGCTGAATTGGACATTTGGCCTGTATGATGTACAGTTCATGTTTTATTCAATTTGTTACCAGATGGAAGGAAATATAGGTCAGTATTTGTCAGGAAGCACTGCAACTAATGAGAAATCAAAAGACAATAATGGAAACAGGCTGACTTTATTTTTATTTGGAAGGATAGGTAGCTACATTCATTCAACAAAATTAGTATGTCCAAAACGAAGAAGAGTTTGAATGGAACAGGAGGGGTTTTTTTACCTAACCAGAAGTTCTGCTATCAAAGATAGAAATTGCAGTAGTGATTTCAGCAGCTAGTTCTATTAGCCATGTTAATACATGGTCTTGAGAAACTTCCTTTAGAGTTAATATTTTAGTATGTCAGAAAAAAATCTTCAGAGTCTGATAGAGAAGTGATTATATCACATACTGCCCAGTGTTATAATTCATGCCTTTATTGACTATCTCATCAGGTAGGGAAACTAATGAGTCATGCTGACATTAAACTCTTCTCACCCTGTACAAAGTCACTTCAGAGTAGAACTGAGGCATACTGAGTGGAAACCTTGGGCAAGCCACTATCCAAGATTCCTTTGTTTTGGGGATACACAGAGGACTTTAGTTCCTATCCAGGACTTTTTCTAAGCATAACATTAAAAGGTAACCAGCCAGTCCAGCTAGGTTTGTGGCTACTGTCTGCAAGAAACCATTTTATTTGATATCTCCACAGAAAGAAAGCTATCCAACCCGGGTGTTAGGCTTGTATAGTATTTTGGAGCACCAATACACATGCAGGAAATCTGCTCTGACGTGGTGTAATTAACAGGGCTGGAGAATAGCAATTACCATGCTCTAGCAGACTCCAGCATCATGTGTATCAGAGTCCCTAGGCTGAAATATGGCAGCAGAGGCGCTTTAACTAAAGCTCATTTGATGAACTTTTGTTAAAGTGCCTTCACTGCCATTTTTTCAGTGCAGGGGTGCTGATACATGTGACTTTATGGTGCATTAATTAGAGTGGCACTCAGCACTGCTCTAATTAAAGTGCCCATCCCCCCTTATACACATACCTGGAGCAAGTGTATAAGCAACCTTTGTTTTGGCTTTTGCATTTGGAGGAGGATTTCTAACCTTATGTTGTGGAGGTGATATTTGTCCCTCATATGCAATTTCCTAAATTACTGACATTCATTTAGATTTAAAGTAGGGACTGGCTTTTTCATAATTTTTGTACTCAGTTTACCACAGTGAAGAAAGTGGTACCACAATATAAATAAATAATTAAAATAGGATTATTACTGTTTCATTGCATGAAAAGCCAAATTCAGTCTGGGGTGGAGGGGGGGGCACTTCAATTAGAGCTGCTCTAATGAAAGTGCTCGCAGCATCATGTGTATTCAACATCTTATGCTTAAAAATGGTAGCAAGGCACTTCAATTAAAGCTGGTTCAATGAGCTTTAGTTAGAGCTCCCCCACCACCATTTTGAAGTGCAGGAACTCTGAATAAACCGGATATGGAGGCTGTTGAAGCATGCTAATTAGTCATTAATGGAGTTTCCTCTGATGCATGCTAATTAGCATGTGTTGGAGAAGATATCCAATACATGCATGGGTGCCTCATGTATCTCAAGGCAGACTAATTCACGTAACATGCATTCTTTTACTGTCCTCCTCCTTCACCCCCATGAAAACACCGACAGGAATTAGGTATCCAGGCAATGCTGAAAATTCCCAAGGCATCTATCTGCATATTAAGGTACTGAAATACCTTTACAAATATAGTCTTTAGTTATATATCTCAATATCTATATCTATATTAGGGCTGTGCGAAGCTTCAGTAGCTGATTTGAGTCGGAGATTTGGCTCAATTCAGGGCTGGGACAAGCTGGGACTTGGGACTTGGGCAGAGGTGACTTGGGACTCCTTACTTCTTTTAACACATATGCTTTTCAAGAAGCTAACCTTATGCCTTAATTTGGTCCAGAGATATTTTAAAGTGAAGATTGTTACTTTAACTGTTCAGAAATACGCATTTGTGCATGTGTGTATGTGTGTGTTCACATCTGTGAGTGTGTGTATCCTTTTTATGCACGTAAACTGTCTGCTAGTTCCCAAATCATGCACTTATATATGATTTGCTCTTTCCAGAGCTATCAGGATTCAGTGGTCTCAGGAGGTATCCCCTTTCAAGTGTCAGGATAACGCTTCTATACCTACCTGAAGCACTGAAGGAAATTCTGTTGTAGTTCTGGGATACCAGAAAAAAATATTTTGATTCAAGAAGTACTACTTTTCTTTAGGAGAAAATGAAGGAAGAAAGAGATAATGAAGGACACTAGCCTACATATGACTCTAGAGTACTCTAACAAGGACCACATATTGCCAGCATTGTTCAGAGAGAGTACTGAGTAAGGAATGAGTAAAAGCTGAACTCCAAAATTGCAGCCTCTGCTGTTCACAGCTGTTATTAGAAATGAATTTAGGATATCAACAATAATTCATGTTACACCAGGGGAGGGCAAAATTCAAGCCGGGGGCCAGGTCCAGCCCACCACACCATTCTATCTGGTCCACAAGGCCCCTAAAATTTTTAGAAAATTAATATTTATCTGCTCTTGGCTTCCTGTCAAAGATGAAAGGAGCCACAGGCAGTAGCACCCAGGGGAAGCCAGCAGGACTCAGTAGTAAGGCCAGCCCAGCCCCATCCCACCCCATCCCTATCCAACCCCCACCCCTCTCAACCAGAAGCCTCTGCCTGACACAGCTTTCACTGATTCCCTGAATGTTTAAGGGCTGCTCCAGCATCATGTGGCCCTGCTTGTATTGCCGGACCATGGGAGCACACGGCTTGCACTGGTACCCCAAGGCCAAGAGTGGGAGGGTGTGTGTGCATGTGTGTGTGTGCATGTGTATGTGCATGTGCGTGTGCATAGGGTGAGTCCTATATGCACACTCCACCATACACTTGCATCTCCCTTGCACTGCCGTACACACAGACTCCAGACCCACACTCCCTTGTATACCCTAGCCATCATCGTTCCACAAACACCCCTCACGATCCTCACACTCCCACCCCCACCCCCACACCATCCCCCAACCCCCACATACCCACAGCCCCCCACTAACCTATACCCATTCCTCCATGCCCCACCCCTCAAACAATAAACAAGGGTAAGACTTCATTTTAAGCTATTGTGCAATTACCTCTATGTGCACTACACGAACACATGTAAATCAGGACAACAACCTTTTTTGAAATCAAATTAATTAATGTTGTAGATATGAGGTTTTTAGAATATTATTTGGTATTTTTCTGGTTCTGAGACAGCAAAACCTCTTACTGAAAGGAGTAATTCTGAAGGCAAGGAGAGGGACTTGTAGTGGCAAAGGTCAGGGGTTAGGCAGTGATAGCAAGATGGTAACCGGGGTGGGGAACCTGTCAAGGGGCAAGGCTACTGATGCAGCCCTCAATAGCTTGCCTGAACTCAGCAAGCAGCCCTCCACCTGAAATAATTGCCCACCCTGTCTTAGACCTACTCATTTTTAGAATGTGGCAGTGTATTTCTTCAGGAATAAGCTTAACCAAAGTCCATCTGAGAATATAGTTCTAAGTGTACTTAAATATATATAATGAATTCCAAAACCTAAGGAGGGAGAAAAACACATCTAAAAAGGTAACTATTCTGGGCTAATGCTCAATAAAGTAATGCCATGTTGTTGTTAATGTCACATTGTTCCTAATATGCAGGGATCTCAGTTTTTTGATTTTAAAAGTAATAATTTTGGATTTTAAAAAGTCCATGATTCAAATGAAACACCACTAATATATACATATATATTATGAGTGGCGAAATTATAATTATATACCAATTATATATATTAGTGGTGTTTCATTTTAATCACAGAAAAATGTGGATTTTGGGGTTACTTTTTTAAATCTGAAATTTGGGGATTTTTTAAAATCAGAGAAAACCAGGATCCATACTGATAAGCTTAAACTGCAGCAGAAGATTTTTTTAAAAACAGTTAAGAACTATCATGCAATTAATTTATACTCTTTACTTCTTTACTTTTTACTTCATTATATTTCATTCATTAATGGAAGTGAATAGCATATTGTGGTAGTAGGCAGCTGCATAAAACACAGAGGTTGATACAGAGGGCCAGGGCTGTCTCAGGGGGGGCGACAATTGGGGCAACCGCCCTGGGCCCCATGCTTTGCAGGGTCCCATGGAGCTGGACAGAGCAGTGGGGGCATGAAGCTGGCCAGAGTGTTGGCTCCACATCCAGCCCCCACCTCCACTGCCAACACTGCCTTTGCCTATAGTGGTGGCAGCTTCTTCAGGTCTGGGGCCCGTGGGATCAGAGCAGGGGTGGGGCCTCACATAGGTGGATTTGCCCTGGGCCCCACACTCTGCTTGGGTTACCTCTTCTGAGGATTCCTTCTGTCATAAATGCTAAGATCAGAAGGGACCTCAACAGATCGTTGGGTCTGACCCACTTCCTAGGCAGGAAAGAGTGCTGGGGTCAGATAACCCCAGCCAGATGCCTATCCAGCCTTCTCTTAAAAACCTCCAAAGTAGGGGAGAGCCCCACCTCCCTTGAAAGACCATTCCAAATTTTGGCCACCCTTATCATGAAGAAGTTTTCCCTATCTATCCTAAATCTGTTCTTTGTCAGTTTGTGACCATTGTTTCTTTTTATCCCTTGGTGAACAGAGCATCTCCGATACCTTGCTGTGTCCTGCTAATGAATTTGTACGGAGCCACAAGATCACCCCTCAGCCTTCTCTTGTGGAGGCTAATGAGGTCCAGGTCCCTCAGTATCTCCTCATAGGGCTTGTCCTGTAAGCCCCTAACCATACAAGTAGCCCTCCTCTGGGCCCTCTCATGTCTATCAATATCCTTCTTGAAGTATGGCACCAAAAACTGGATGAAGTACTCCAACTGCAGTCTAACCAATGCCACATAGAGGGGAAGTATCACCTCCTTGGATCTATTTGTCATGCACCTGCTGATGTATAATAAAGTGCAGTTAGCTTTGCTGATGATTTTGTCATGACTCATGTTCATTTTGGAGTCTGCTATGATTCAGAGATCCCTTTCTACTTCTGCCCTGCTGAGAGAGTCAACCCCCAGCCAGTGGGTGTGCTGGATATTTTTGCACCCTAGGTGCAGCACTCTGCACTTGCCTTTTTTGTATTGCATCCTATTCGCAATCAGTAAAGGCTCTTGACATATCACAGTGCTTTCACCCAATGACACCATGTTTTCTAAAAATGGAGGTCACCTGTGTCCTTTTCAGACTCCTTCTCCCACATTATAAAGCTACAAGTGAGAAATATTATTTCTGGGGAACCTCTCCCCTTCCAAAACATTTAAATCAATAGGCAGTTATTTTATCTTAGATATCTGTGTTCCTAATTTGGCTTTGTCCATATTCTTGACTTACAGAATGCAAAGAAATGTCACTATTGATTCTCAAAGGAATAGAATATTATTAAACAAATTTTGTTACCATGTGATACAAAACTGCTACTAGACAATGCTGCTTTTTAAAGGTGGCAATTCTACAGATGGAAAAAAAAAAGTATCTATGGTCATACCAGAAGGCAGTAGGGTAAACCAGGTAATTTAGTCTATGGTATTTTTAATAATGGCTTTCCAAAGAATGCAAGTATTTAACTATGCAGTTACATAACCTTTGGTGAAACTTTAATAAGGCCATTTTGCATTAGCTTCAACAACAACAAAAATGAGAAGAAAAAAAGAAAGAAAAGAAAAAAAGGTGGCCCCCAAATAAATGAAACTCAATTTCACGGCACATTATCTCTCTCAATTCTTTCCTCTCAGCTTTCATTTTCATTAAAATCACAGACAACCATAAATTAATAATTACTTCAGGTTGACTAAATGCAGGCCACACTATTTAGCTCTCGTTTTCCTACAGTGGCCCTTCTTGTTCATGCTAGAAAAATGTTAATTTAGATAATGTGGCTTGCCCCTTGTCATATAATTCTGTTTTGCAGTTTCACTGATCTATAATGGTCTGTTCTTATTAGGTAGTATTAACTTTATCTTTTGTTCAATCAAGCTTCACAGTTTCCTCTGATGGAAGATAACTATTGTGAAATATCAGATGAAATGTGCTATTATCCTCATCTCTCATATATTTTGATTCATCTTGGTGTGCTAACAGTGTTCAGCAACATTTGTAATTCCTTGTAGTAATAAATTTATTGTACATTAGCCAAAGCCATATGTGAAAGATATTTTTTGGCAAGAACAACAAAATATATGCCACATATTCTTACTCCTTTACATTTTATGCACATTTCAGCTTAGAAGTTTTATCAACCTACTGTTCAATTAAGCGTGGGTGAATCAGTTCAAAAAGAAAAAGAAAATGAAAGAAAGGAAAACCTTAACCTTTCACCCAGACCTGAACCTAATTGGTTTTTGAGATTTGAAATAGTTTAGCTGAATTGTACTTCATAATATTTTGGCAGTGCGCTACAATGATGAATGTGACAGATCAAGACTTATAACTACCATATTCTTTTTTCAGTTTGCTACTGGCTCACTGCTACTGTCATTTTGAACAAGTCACTTAACCTCTCCTTTAAACAGGTATACTGATATTTCCTAAACTCATGGAGATTGCTTTGGGATCATAAAAGCAAAATATTCTCATATACAAGCACATGTAGAATGCCCATTTTGTTAAAGAAGTACCTTAAAATTAAAATTAACCTCTTAAATTTATATTTATAAACCTTAATATTAAGCTCTTAAATTTATATTTATACACTTAACCAAGTAGTTTGATTTTCAAAAGTGTCACATTCCTGTTGGTTGCATATTAGTTATTCAGATAATTTAGTTATGGCAACATTTATTAATCTATTCAGTTGAATTTCATCTGGTTATCTACATCTTGGCTTTCACCATATTTTGATTTAGATAGATAAGCCAAAATGTAGAAAAAGAAAGCTGAACATTGCTTAATTTAATAATGCAAAGATAAGGCAGTATGTGGAAAGAGATTTCTGCTCACAACAAATAATTTATCATAATGTTTCAAATTGTGAAACATTTTATAATCTGGCAAATGATTACATATGGCCTTTGTTGTATTAATTAATAAACACATTTCAATTTTTTGAGTTATACTTAACGTTTCTTGTCATTAACCAGTGCCTCAGCCATATTGGATTATTCATTCAGTAGCATTTTTAAAATACAAAATGCTTTACTGAAACAATCTGAATTCAAGCAGTATTCTATGAAAAAGCTGTTAACTGGTGCTTCTGAAAGTGTCAAACAAAGAAGTAATAAAGGACAACATCTGATAGTTATTTTCCAGTGTCTACAGACTTGATCTAAGATATTTTAAAGAAAAAGGAGGGTGTTTCAGTTCACTTCACTTGATCTTCCTCTTTCTCCTCTGTCATCTGTATTTGAACCTCTCTTTCCCTTTTGATTTTTTAGGACTTATACTTCTGTCACTCTTTTTGTCACATTCTCTTACCTGAGTGTCTTAGTATTTGTCTTTAGAGATGCTGGAGACGTAGGCTAGGTACAGACATTCAAAAAGCCTAAAGTGGAATGGAATAGATCTAAGTTACAAAGTTTTCTGTAAGTAGTATAGGTTAGATCAGTAGTGAACAGAACACACATTCTCCCTTTTGAGGGGAGAGGGCAGGGGAAGCGGGGAAGCAGGAGCAAATTTTTAGACAAGGTTCAACCAGTGTATGTGTGCCAAACGTCTGTTCTGTTATGAGTATAGACTGGTTTCCAATTACTAATAACAGTAAAAGTGTAAAGTCTGTACTAGACTGTAATGTCTATCTGTGTCTCAAGATGGGCTGCAATTATGACTTAGGTATTGATCTTTCTCTTCACTCATTCTTTTATCCTTGTAGCACTCTCCTTCCTACTTTTGATCAAAGTTCTTGGACTTTTTGGTCCCAAACTTAAACTTAGTCCCATTAACATTTGTTCACTCACAACCAGAGTTCATTTGGAACATTTATCAGAATCTTTTTCATTCTCTTTGAAATAATCTTTAGAACACTAGCATTTCCCACTTTTTCCTTTCCATTTCATGTTTGCAATAGACTGGTTTAACTTCAGCAGCCTTTCTAATGTTGTTTGAAAAAACCCAGTGTCAAATATATTGATACTTGTCCACTTGCCCCACTGTGTCAAGTGTAAAGCCACAATGAGGCATAACCTAATATTCAAAAGCAATATCTATTATTTTGGATTCACCAGTTAGTCTTTGACAGTTGAAAAACTGTGGAGTGACTTGCAGTCCAGTGCCCTATTACAATCTGGAATGATGCTATTTTTAGTTTTTGTGGATTTTTGTGGGTTTTTTTTTAAATTTTCCCTACTATTTCTCCTATTACCTATTCTGTATTCCTATTCTGTATTCCTATTCTGTCAATAAATTGTCCGCTTATTAGCGTAATTTTATTGGAGGAAATTTGATTTATTAAATACAACAAAATATGTGTGTGTATGTATACAAATGCAAAACATATGCAAAGAAAAACCATGTATGCATACATGCACATATATGTATGCACGTGCATGTGCGTGCGCGCATGCGCGCGCATGCACACACACGGCATACTTTTAATACCATATTTACCTGAATCCAAGATTACTTTGAATTTAAAGTTACCCCCTCACCCCAAATAGATTGTATA
Organism: Caiman crocodilus; assembly: GCA_030014935.1. Classification (NCBI taxonomy): domain Eukaryota; kingdom Metazoa; phylum Chordata; order Crocodylia; family Alligatoridae; genus Caiman; species Caiman crocodilus. The sequence continues at coordinate 127,920,977 of JAGPOW010003316.1, forward strand.
CATGGGAAATGGTAAATTTATTTTTATTTTCCATGTATACAATCTAATTCTTGGAGGGTCATCTAATTTCATCCCCCTGAACTGTTGCAGGGAAAGCAGCAACAGGGAGCAAGTAGTGTGAAGGCAAGTGACACGAAAGGCAGGCAGCCTAATCCTACCCCCTTGTACCCTCTGCATACTGCTCCCCTACCAAGTACCCCTCTATGCTTTCCATCCCACTCCTTGTCCACCCCCTTGTGCCTTCTACCCTGCTGTCTGTTCCTCCTGGACTTAGCCCACTCCATTTACCCCACTAGCTGCCTGCCACCCAAGCCAATAGCTCCCTTCCACCCTGTGGTGTCTGCCCTCCCCACCCCACCACAGAAATGCTCCCAGCCCCAGGAGCAGCAGGGACCTGAACCTATGGGACAATGGCTCCACGTAATCTCTGTCTGTCAATAAATTGAATCGGTTGTGCTGGGACACATTCTATCACAACTAATCCCTCAAAAAAAATGACATTCATTTGTCGCCAATGTAGTACAGTGTACTTGAGGATACTAGGGACTTTAGATAGTTGGTGTGAAGTATAAAGGACAGAACTACACTTAATTTCTGTAGCTGAAGCCATTGATAAAAATTGGGTTTTTACTTTTTTTCTCTAAACTTGAGGAAGTTTCTTTCACTAATTATACATTTAAATTTGAGCATTCAAATAATCTAAGAAATCTTATGACCTTAGGAGTTTATTTTATGAAATCAGGTCAACATATACAATAACTTAGGCATCCTGAAATTTCATATAGTCCAGAAGCACTTCTAAAATAAAAGAATGAAAGTCTCAGAAAATAGGCGTTGTTAATGGCTATTTCAGTGTTACCTTGTATGTTATTCCCAGTGCATTTAAATATTTGGATCTAGCATCAAGAAACATAAAATTACAGTAAAAAAAGAGGGGAAGGGGCCTCCAGTGTTCGTCTAGTCCAACTCCCTGCCTAAGGCTGGATGGTTCATATCTAAACCATCCTATACAATCCATAAACTAAACTCTACATAAGACTTTGTGTCAGCCCTGACACAACACAGACATAAGACTCTAAGCTGCCACAAGTAAATCAGAGGAACTACAGAAGCAAGATATTGGCTTCCATGAAGTGTTGTTAATATATACTCAAGTGATCCTGGGTGGAAGGCCATGCATCCCTCCCCCCACACCCGCACCCATCCCATCCTGCTAAGGAGGAAGGCAAAAACCCCCAGAGTCCACACCAATCTGACCGTGGGGTAAAATTCCTTCCTCACCCCAAATATGAATCAGTTTGATCCTGAGAAGAGGAGCAAGAACCTTTAGCCAGGAACCTCTGGCTTTGATTCCCAGCAGGAGCATGGCATAACCCAGGCAAAATCCTCAGCCTAGCCAACACCCAATTCCTCTGAAGAAGGCTTAAAAACACATTATCTCATGTAGCAGAAAGGTAGGGGCAACCAGCAAAGCCCAGAATCATGGGAAATACCCATAGTAGGACATAGGATTAGCTACACTTAGATCATCCCCAACCAGTCAATGTCAAGCATTTCCTTGAGCACTCCAGTGATAAAAATTCCATAACTTCCCTCAGCAGCCTATTTTACCACCTGTCTTCTAACAGTTAACAAGTTTTTCCAGATACCCAATCTAAACTTGCTTTGCTGTAACATCAAACCATTGGTCTGAGTCTTTCTCTGTAGCAAGAAAGAAAAAGGTGCTTTTCTTGTTCTTTATGGCAGCACTACAAGTATTTGAAGACTACTATCACACCCCCTCTCAAGTGCCATTTCTGCAAGCTGAATATGTCTAGCTCTTTCAGCCTCTCCTTATATGACTTGCTTTCCAATCCCTTGATTATCTTTGTTGTCCACCTCTGACCCCTCTCTAACTTCTCCACATTCTATTTTAAAAATGAAGAGCCCAGAACTGCACACTCCAGATGATGCCTAATCATTGCCAAGTAGAGAAGCACTACGTTCTCCTGTCTTGTGCCTAATGCTTGTTGTGTGGTTGTATCACAGTGCAGACTCATATTGAATCTGTGATGTACTAAAACTCCCAAGTCCTTTTCTACAGTGTTGTCATCCATCCAAGTGTCACCAATTTTATATTTGTGTTTTTGATTATTCCTCCTGAAGTATAGCACCTTGCATTTGTCCACAAGAACTCATGTCCTTGTCCTAGACTAGAGTTTTTCCAGAATTGTTCAAAAGCAATGGCGCTCTCAGTTGCTTCAGCAATGTTCTCCTTTATAAACATCTCACCAAAGAGTTGGCAAATGGTCTGCTCTTTACTGCTCTTTAATGCTCCATGGTCTGCACTTCACTGCTCTTGCATGTATTTGTATAATTAGAGTAGCCACATTTGATCACATCTCTTTTTGATTTTCCAGTTTGTGTGCACAGGTGGCTCAGAAATTGCCATGTTGATCAGTCTACATCAGCCCCACTGGGAAAGTCCTTCTGTGTGACCATACAGTGGATGTTTGGGGAATTCCATCTGCTGTGACTATTCTTTGTGGTTCTACCTTTCTTTTACTATCCGATGGTACAATGCCAGACAGTAAGTAAAGGCTATCCTTTGGGGTTGGCTTTAAACATACTTTTATTTCATACCACCTGTCTTTTAGAACTGTGAAGATCGAGATGAAGTAGTTGTTGAGTATATCTGCCTTCTTTGCATCTTCTGTTAGGAGTTCCCCCTGGATTGTTACAGAGATCCACACTTCCTTGATCCTTCTTTGCTGGCCAACATGCTTACGTAATCTCTTCTTGTTGTCTTTAAACTCCTTTGCCAGGTGCAGCTCATTCCTTATCTTTGCCATCCTTGTTTTATCCCTGCAGGTTCTGGACGTTTGCTGGCACAGTTCCTTGGTGACCTGTTCATTCTTGCACTGTCTGTATGCTTACTTTTGCATTTGAGGCATTCTTGAAGCTCCTTGTGCAGCCACATTGGTCTCTTGCCATTCTTCTTATGCTTTCATTGTGTTGGAACAGTTTTTGTTGAGCTTCCAATACTGTGCCCTTTAGAAGCTCCCAACACTCTTCAGTGCCTTTATCCTTCAGTCTATCCTCCCATGACACCATGCCTATTAATTACTTGAGTTGGATGAAATCTGCATTTTTGAAATCTAGCATCCTAATTTTTCTGACCTTGTGCTTTCCCTATCTCATGGTTTGGAATGCAAAGATAGTGTAATTGTTTCCTCCAAAATTACCTAGCCCCTTCAAATCCTCCACCAGTTCTTTCCTGTTGGTCAGAACAAGATCCAAGACAGTTGATCCAAGATGTATCCTCTACTTCCTGGAACAGAAATTTGTCTTCCACACTCTGCACGAGTTAGGAACCAATGTGATATTTTATGTCACATTTAGCTTTAGTTGCACCTGCTTGAGAAGTCAATTACAGTATTATGTGAACTTTTATTTTGCATTTTGTATCTGCACTGTCAGCTATCACCTTGAGCTTCCTTTTTTTACAGGAAGCTTATATTCTAGCCTTATCACCTTACACATGTAGAATATGAGCCTTTTTACTAGCTCAAATTAACTGAACTTAGATCTAACTAACTGAATCAGAGGGATGAAATGATTGGATATGTTAATGAAAGGTGATAAGAGAAGGACCAATTGGACAGTGCCCAACTGCAGAGCCCTTGGAATTTCTGGTTTTGATGGACAGACCAAATTAGAACTCTAGGGTCTGCCCAAATTAAGACATGGGTAAAAGACCAAATTAAGATATGGGATGGGTTTGTTGGAACAAAGAAATATGTTGACAGGATAAGAACATGAATAGTATGATAACAACAGGGAAATCAGTCAATGGTACTCAGAAATAAAGAGTTATCAGAGGAGTGAAGTTAAAGAGCAAGCTTAAGGGGGAGGACAACAAGGAAGCTACGTGTGTGTTATCATCAAACAATATCTGGAATGAGCAACAGCCAAAAAGACTACACACAGACAACCACTTCAGGAATGTTGACTCGCCTTCAGACCTTGTGGTGGAGTAAAATCTGGGATTGGGTAAAACCATCTGACTAAGTGCTTTTCTTTCTCTATTCATAGAAATGATCAAGATAATGCTCAATGTATTAATACAAATTAGATTTTAGTTAAGTTGACTGGTTGTGTTGTGTATTCTCTGTTAACTATGGGTTGATCCTTTAGAGCCATAGGTGTATAACAGCATTGTTCTTCCAACAGATACCTGGAAAGTTGATGTCTCCTATCAGTACCATCCTATAGCTTTTGGATAGATTTGTCACCTACTTGAAGAGTTCCTCATCCATCTCCTCTTACTGATTTGGTGGCCTATAATAAATTCCCACCATTATGTTCTTTCTGCACCTTTCACCTTTGATTTGCACAAATACATTCTGCTTTGCTTTCTTCTTCTTCCCAAACCAGGAAATAAATATATACATGTGTCACAGGGCACTGTGCCTGAAGAGGAGCAGAACTGCCAGAGAGGGTACCCTAGCAGCGATTAGGCTGCGCAGCTGCAGGTTGCTTAGGCAACTAATGAAGGTCAGCTGACCAAAGGGACAAGGCCTGGCTCTTATAAGGCCCAGAGCTGAGGCCAAGCTGGCAGTTCCCCGCAGGAGGGAGAGGAAGCCTGAGGCAGGGGCTGCAACTGTGAGTTGAAGGGCCGTAGTAGCACTGAGTGTTGTTTGGGCTGATGGGCTTCTGTTGTTATGGCTGGGTGCCTTATATTTTAGTTATAGCCAAGGAGCTGGAGTTTGTGTTTTGTTGTTGTTATTATGGATGAACGGTGGTTTGGGTGAGGCTATAAGGGGAAGGAGGAGGCCTCATAAAGGGACCCCAGCAGTGTGGGAATCCCGGTGCCCAGGAGGGCGCGATTCAGCGCCAGCAAAGGCGCAGATTGTGGGGTGCATAGACCCCAGCCCAGAGAGGGGTATTTTGGGAAGCCCGGGTAGGGCACAGCGAGCCCCAAAGGTGGGGTTGCATTGTAGAGCCCCAATAAGGGTTGACGCGGAGGAGCCCGGGAGGGGGTGACACTGATGAGCCCGAGAGGGAGCAGCGTTGAGGAGCCTGAGAGGGGCCACGCTGGGAGCCCCTGATAGGGATCCGCATTGATTTGGAAGTCCAAGTTGGACCCAGAGAACGCTGGGGGGGAGGCCGCAGTATTAGGGTTAAGGAGCTCAAGTTGGGCACAGCCCAGTGTGGGCACAGAAAGAACGCCAAGGGGGTGCACTAGCATAGAAACAACAGCAATTCCATCCGCAAGGCTTGGGCTGCAGTATTGGGGAGGAAGGCACCGCAGATAGCACCCCTAGTGGAAGGGGCAGTAGAAGGGCAGCCTCCCGCCAATTAACCAATTAACATCTGTCGCACCTTGAGAGCCTTAATTTCCACAGACTCCTAGGGTGAGAACGAACGCTCTCTAACTAATTTCTTTTTCCCGCACTAGGCTTTGATTTCCCT
>JAGPOW010003316.1:127926530-127980250 GCA_030014935.1 Caiman crocodilus
GGCTTCAGGCGTTACTACAAGGGGTTTGATTTCACTACGAGGGTTTGGCTTCTTAGGTGGTGTCATGAGTCACCGCCTACAATGCAATCTGCACAACATCAAAGACGTGGCAGAAAAGACAAGGCGGGCGGTTGCCCAAAGAGAGGTGCGGGGGCCATATTAAGTGCGGCCACGGGCAGCGCCCTGTCACAACATGTTTGATGTACAAGGCAACATCACCTTTTCTCCCAACTCTGTCCTTCTGAAACAGTGTAACCTTTGATTTTTACGTTCCAGTCGTAAGAGCTTCCCCACCAGGTCTCTCTGATGCTAATCAGATCATAGTTCTTTTCACAGGCTGCAGCTTCCAGCTCGTCTTGTTTATTCCTCAAACTTCTCACATTTGCATACATGCATTGGACATATTTTGCATTTTGACCTGCCTACTTGCTTTCCTTTTTGTGCCACTTGCTGCAGTCCCATAACTCTCTGGCCATTTCCCAGAGTTAAGATTCTTCTTTGAGTTCTTTCATCTCTGGATTGTGTGCCTTGTTGCTGGAGGATTTTGATCACCAATCAATAAACTTACTTGAATGAACTGTATATTTGCCTTCTGTCTTGGTTTAAGTGGTAAGATAACATACTGGTGCCAAACTATAGACATGTGTGGTAAGTCAATATCCCTTCCTTCTTTGGGAGAGAAGTGATAAATTAATTTGATAGTGGAGATTACAAGAAATGACCAGTCTGTAATGTTTTCTACATATGTCCCAAAACTCTGGACCACTACGTAGCAAAATAAGGAGATATACAACATCTTTATAATCAGAGATCCTGGTTTTCTCTGATTAAAAAAAAAATCCTCATTTTTCAGGTATAAGAAAGTAATCCAAAAATCCACATTTTCAATTATTAAAATATGTAGCTATTACTGGCATTTCATTTTAATTTGGAAAAATGTGGATTTTGGTTTACTTTTTTATATCCAAAATAATGGGGATTTTTTTTTTACAAATCAGAGAAAGCCAGAATCCTTGTTTATAATCTAAACTGGACAATACAGATATTTGCCAGGATACCAGTACTTAGTTTCTTTTATAGTTGTACTGAATTATCTATGTTTAAAAAAGTCTGGACAAGTTTTAAAACAGGCACAAGAACTTTCTGAACATCAATATCACATGTAGGTTGTGGTTCTTTTAAAATATTAGACATTTATCCAAAAGGGCAGCAGTTGGGTATATATAGGTGTAGCTATCTTCCTGCCAGCAGGAGATTAGCTCAATGGTAGTTTCCAACTGTGAAAGCTCTTACACCATTGATAGATTCCTGGCATTTGTAGTGAAGAATATTGTCTAAAAATGATATAGTCCAGTGGACAGACCATAGAATGGCACTTGCAATTTATGTCAGTGACCATCCGTACGATGTTAGACAAGTCCCTTTCACTCTCTGTGTCTCTGGAAGTAGGATGATATGATTATAACAAACATACATTTTTGTATTTTATGGAATACCATTTCAAGAACCCTCAAAATAGTATGGAGGTATCTACTGGTAAAGTGGCATCATTGCAAATAAATATAATTGCTCATTTCAATAGGCTTTTTTTTATTATGAGGGAAGAGTAGGTCAGGAAGAGAAGAAATTTTTGGACCCTGTTAAACTTGAAATAAATAAAGTATGTGTGTGTGTAATATATATAAAGAGAGAAAAAGAGTCAAAGCTCTCAAAATTAAAATAGGTGTTCTGGGTAGTATGATACAAACAGCGTTTGAAGAAAAGTCAAATGAAATTTAGTGTAGAGTTAAAAATTTTAAATCTCATTCCGGGAACGTTGTTTTAATTAAGTGACAAGGGTAACATGAAATGGACTGGTTTTAAATTAAAAGAAAGATTTAGTCATAGGCAATCAAACAGCAAAACTTCTAAAAAGTTAATTGTCTTCTTTTAATTTCATATAGTGATACTAGCTTTAGAAAAATACTAATATCTGATATGTTTTAGTTGTCCTTATATCTAAAAAGGAAGAAAAAACACAATATTGCAGATTAGTGATCACTGCAAATAATTGCGCGTGTGTGTGCGTGCGTGCGCACGCATGCTTAAAATATGACCACATTTTTAGGTGGTGAAAATTAGAGTGGTCCCACTAGCTGTAATGAGGTTATGCTGATTTGCATCATATTCATGTTATGGTCATGAGCTTTTAAAAACCTTTCTTATTTTTCCTTCTCTTGCACATATGAAAAGTATGGAACATAGATATGACAGAATCATAAAATCATGGAATCATATGAACAAGATATTGAGCAGTACCAGTCCCAGAACAGGGACTAGGGGGACTGCACTGCCCCCATTTCTCCATGTCGAAACTGACCCATCCACCACAACTCTCTGGGTGCATCCCATAAGCCAATTTTCCACCCACTGGACTGTATAATAATCTACATCACAGTTGTTTAGTTTATTTATAAGAATTGCTTGCAACACTGGCCTTTTTAAAATCTAAGTAAATAACATCTACCTCTATTCCTCCATCCAAGCATTTTGTTACCTGGTCATAAAAACAAACCAGGTTAGTCAGGCAGGATCTGCCCTCTATGAACCCATGCTGGTTGCCCCTTAGCGTTATTTTACCCACTGGTCCCCCACAAATGTGATCTTTAACAATTTTCTCAAAGGTCTTGCCAAGGATAGAGGTGAGGCTAACCAGCCTATAGTTACCTGGTTCCTCCTTTCTCCCCTTCTTGACTATAGGGACCACATTGGCCCTTTTCCTGTCCTTCAGGACCTCTCCTGAGTGCCACGAGTGCTCAAACAATTGCTCCAGTGGTTCTGCTATGACTCCAGCTAATTCCCTAAGTACCCTAGAATGAAGATCATCAGAGCCTGTTGACTTAAATACATACAACTCCTCCAAGTGCCCCTTTACTAGGTCAGCACTAACAGTTGGTGGGTTGGTATCTATCTCATGCTTACTTAAAGTCCCATTGGGATGCATGCTTGTATCTGTGTCCAGGAAAAATCATTTAGGAGCTCCACTTTGGCTATCTTATCTGTTACCAGCTGCCCTAGCCCATCTTGAAGGGCCCCTATGCTACCTGCATTTTCTTTTTGCTTCCTATGTATTTAAAGAATGACTTTCTGCTATTCTTAACTTTTGCTACCAGTCTAAGTTCCATTTCTGCTTTGGCCTTCCTCACTGCTTCCCTACAACCTTGAGGCAAGCAGGTATACTCCTGCTTGGTGGCTGCCCCCTGCCTCCACAGCCTGTAGGCCTCTCTTTGCCCCTCTAAGCTCTCCTGGATTTTCCTGTTCAACAAAGATGGTTTCTTTGCTCTTTTGCCCTCCTTTCTGTATGCTGGGATGGTGCTTGCAGGATCAATCCCTTGAGAAATGCTCACCCTTCCTGGACTCCCATCTCTTCGATGCTTTTGCCCTTCAGTCCCTATCTAACTAATCTCCTGAGCTTGTTGAAGTTGGCCTTCCTGAATTCTAGCACTTCAGCCCTACTAGTTATCTTTCCCACCTTTTGCCAAATAGTGAACTCTTATCAATAGGTGGTCACTATCTCCTAGCTTACCTTGTAACTGCAGATCCCCCTCCAAGTCATTCCTTGTGGCCAGCACCAAGTCTAGTAATGCATTTCCCCTAGTGAGAACATTTACCTCCTATATTAAATGGAGGTCTTGTAAGCAGGTCAGAAACATATGTGAGTGGGCAGACCTGGCTGCCTGTTCCTCCCAGCTGATGTCTGGGAACTTTAGGTCACCCGTGACAACCAGGTCCTTTGAGTGCGCTGCCTTTGAAATCTGTCTTGAGAATTCTAGGTCTAACTCATCTCCTTGGTGTTGGGGTCTGTAATAGACCCCCACTACGAAGTCCTTTTCTTCCTGACCCCCCCTGTAATGTGACCCATAGTACCTTAATTTGCCCTTCTAGTCTCAGCTTCCCTACAGAAGATGTATATTACTCCTTAACATAGAGAGCAACACCCCCTTCCCTTTTTCCCCCACTCTATCCTGTCTGTACAGCCTGTAGCCCTCAATGCTTACTGCCCACTCCCACCAGGGTCCCACCAGGTTTCTGTTAAGCCCAACCAGTTCAAATTCTTTGTTTGCAAGTAGGAATGCAAGTTTCTCCTGCTTGTTCCCTATACTCCTAGTATTGGTATAGAGATATCTAAGCCCCTCAATAGGTGCCCTTAGTACTTTCCCACCCTGATGCTTAACTTTTGCTGCTAGCCTAAGTGCTTGCTTCCAGCCTAGGTGTTCCAGTGCCTAGCTCATGGTTCATCATTCCTGGCCTCACCCTGTAGAACATCCTAGTCCCCTAATGAGCCTAGTTTAAAGCTCTGCATAGGAGAACAGCCAATCTGTAAGAGAACAGACTCTTTCCCTTGGAGAGATGTAGCCTGTCTCATCCAAACAATACCCAATAACCTCCCTCCCTCCCCCACACCAGACACATTCCTTACCACTCTGACCCTGGGGTAAAATTCTGTCCCTATCCCAAATGTGATGATCAGTGTGACCCTGGCCAGAGGACCAAGGTCCTCTAGCTGAGAACATCCAGATATTTAGCCTCATTGGGAGCACTGGCACACCCCAGTCAAAATTCCCAGCCTTGGCTGCAGCCAAAACTCAATGCTTCAGAAGAAGGAAAAAAAAAGCAACACACAAACAAATGAACCGGGCCCCCCCCCCCCACCAAAAATCCTGACATGGAGTAGAAGGAGGGGGGAGGGGAAATCCTTTCAGACCCTATGAGGAAACCACCAAAGCCCAGAGGCATGAGAAATACTAGTCATAGAACACAGACATAACTATTCCTAGGTCATCCCTAGCAATGCTTTATTTAACTGAGGTTTTTAAATGTAATAGCAACCTGTAGAGAAAAACTGGTTGTTACAGGATATAAGCAGGCTATAGTGCAGAATTGTGAGAAAGCATTAATGTTTGTCTCTCAGATTTAGCCTGTGATTGATGTTACTATGGTTCAGCTGTAACATCTGGAGCTAATGAAGATTCATGTAGAAAGCTAGAACCCAATAAGGAAGGAAGGCTTACCTTTAGAAAAAGATCAACCAATGAAGCATAGTTTTTGGTCAGTCTAACTTGCACACAGTGAGTCAACTAACATACTTTCAATCCAAACAAAGGAGCAAATAATAAATCTTAGGAATTACTCATTTAACATCAGACAGGAAATAGAACTGTAAACTTAAAGACTTGTTTAGTCACAGCACTCATTGCATATCATGATCTATAATTCTGCTGCCAGAGAAGAGGACATATACAATTTTAGCTTTTCTTCAATTCCTGGGAGGCACACAACAAGCCTATCCAGGAAAATACAAGAAACTCTTGGCTCTCCTTACTTTGCACCAGGTACCTGTATAAAGAGATGCCTTTTAAGTGCTTGCTTCCGTCTAGCTATTTGTGGGTGATCTTTGACCAATATGAAGACCTTCCAGGGCTGCTTCAACAGTAGGCAGAGTCAAAGGGCATGTCCAGATGAGCATGGACATTCCCCCCAGGGACAAGTACCAGTGGCATGCCTCGTGCTGCTGATACTTGTCCCCAGGGAATGTAACTGTGCTGGCCCCAGCAGCCTTACTGGTGGTCCTGGGGGCCTCTGGGAGCTGTAGCTGTGGCAGAAAGCTTGGGTGGCAGCATAGGTGGTATGTGCTGTCACCATGCATGCAGTTCCACTTTTTTGGTGTGGGGTCAAACCCTCCCCCCCTCATACTGCAAAGTAGCAGCATGGGGAATGTCTGCACACATAGTGTGTGGCACCACAGATGGGTCTGGAGCACTGCTGACCTGCAGGAGAAACTTCTAATTATAATGGAGAGGTGTTAGACCTCTGCTAGTGCTCTCAAGGTCAGGTGGTGGATTTAAAAGGGTGAACCACCAACAGGTATAGGCTTGCAGTCTAGCCCTACCTAAGGTATATTAAGAACACATTAAACAAGATTAAGAATCAAACACCATGACTACTTAAAAAGAACAAATAACAAATAACAGGAAATAACTGTGTTTGGTATGCTGTACTATATACAGATATGTACAGGATAGGATTTAAATGCAACAGAGATCAGTAAGCTTCTCTCCCACTCTCACCACAAGATGGCAACGTGTCACAAAAACCTCACAGTACTGATGGTACCAGTGAAAGCGTATGTTCCGATCCTTGTGGTGGTACTCAAACCTTCACAAACCCAGGAAGGGACTTTACATTACCAACTGGTTGTAATGCTAACAAGATTAGAGAAGTCCTTGGGCTGAAATTGAATGAACCAGGAGTAGCAACTCTTCTTTCTGGGAATGATCTCCAGGGATCCTGGTTTTTTTGATAAAGCAGAAAATCCCCACTTTTCAGATTAAAAAAAAAGTAACCCAAAATCCATTTTTCCCCATGATTAAAATGGAACACCTCTATATCTATCAGACTATCACTACTAATATCTATTACTACTATTCACAACTTACTCATGTACCAAAACTCCAGTAGACATGACCACCGTTATGCACACGACTGAGCCCACCACTTAACCAAATGCACCCCAAACACACACCAAATGCATAGTCGCGCACTCATTTACACTGGTGTTATCCAAACCACCTGTCAATCACCTGGTTGACCAATCACCATACAGAACTATATGTCCATCAATTGTCAATAATTTTTTTGACCATTCAGGCATGTATGAGCTCTTCTACAATGGTAACACGTCCGGTCAAAACCTGATTATATAATTAGTAGTAACCATGCAAGCCCTTTGCTGGTAAGTAGCAAAGGCAAGCTACTATAGCATCATCAAGGTCAGAAGTTTAAAGATTCCAGAAACTACTAACCTCTAACCATCCTACACATGCATGGAAAGGCCAGGACTCACTGCTAACAGTGCCAGATGCTATATGTTCATTCTTGTCTGGACACACCCAAAGGAGGCATCAGCAGCTCCAGTGTTCAAAGATGATCATTAGAAATGGCTTCATTTTCTTTGCAACTTCTTCTAGCATAATCAGACTAATAGGGTTGAGGTAGTCCATTAGGGGTCCATGGTCTTGTTAATTTTTATGGTTTTCATAGGTATATAACCCAGATCAAAGTCTAGTACAAATTATAATCTAGATATTTAAAATAGAAATGTAATTAAATACACAGCATCTTTCATTTTTTTCTCTTGTACAGTTAACAAAAAAAACCCCAAACAAACATCCATTTATTGAAGTTAATTTTGAAAATTCCTTGACTTGTTATAAGGCAGGATCGTGAATAATTTAATTTCTAGCCCCTACTGTCTCTGTGTATATATTTAAATGTATTTAATGGTAGAAATGATAATGATCAAAAAGAAAACAACAGAATGGAGCAATCATTTTTTTGGCATTAAATATATCCCCTTTATCCTACATGATCATGGCTTAAAACAAAAACAATTTTTTTTTACATATTTTAAGGTGATGTGTCACATTGTTACTTGATAATGAAAAAACTACAGTGCAACCTAAGGGGTAGTAGAACAGGGTTAAAAATGGTAATAAAGAAATCACAATGCTGCTAAAGGATACCACTTAGTTTATGTACCAGCATTGTCTTACTAGACAAGATGAATAGAAAATTTTCTCTACTTAGCATTTACCTATTTGCTCAAATCACACATATCCAGAATGAACTATGTACATTTTTTCTCAAACATGTGGTGGCTAAAGAATATGCTCATTCACCAACAGAGATCTCATTTTTTCTGAGCATCAGCATGGAATGTCATATCTTTTTACATCCACTTATGTTTCACTTTTGGTGTGCTACTTCAATCATCATTATGGATATAACTATAGTAGAGATCTCTTTGAATCCATATATCATCTTTTTGGGCAGTCCTGATGTCTAGCCTGGAAGAATAATGTACTGGGGCTCAATTTCACATTTTGTAATCTCTGGCTGAAAGTAAATGTGATTGTGTAACAAACACACTTACTGTATCTGTATGTCAGGCCCCTTTCTCTGACCAATCCAATTGGAAGGGTCTAGATGATAATGTTTAGCCTTTCAAGACCACAGTGATGAGATTGTACCTTGGAAGTGTCGGCCAAGAAAATTCTCTTAAATTTCAAGTCTTGAGGGGAAGGAATAGTGACACATTACTTTCCTAATAACCTGTGCTTTAAAGCGACGGAAGGTGAAGATTAAAATGTTTTTTTCTTTACATCAAAATGTCAAATCCACCATTACACTGTTTAAGATCCTATTTTACTACCACAAATAATTTAAAATCAGATACATGGCACATCTTATGCAAGTCACATTTATAGTAAAATATGTTAAGCAAAATGTTATTATACTGTCTTGCTGGCCAAGGCAGTAGAACTAACATCCTTACTATGTCCCTAACAAAATTAAAATAGCTTTTAAAGAAAATAACTGTAGTGAAAGAACAAAGGTATAGTGCAGGGTAATACAGATATGATGCTGCTTATCTGTTTGCCTGATCATATTGAATATATTTTTTAAGGATCAAAAAAACCTGAAAGAGAATCCAATGACATGCATGCCAGAAAGAAATGTGATCATTCATAAAATGAATATCTGTCTGCCCTCAAATTCCTTTCTGATTTCCAGGCAAGAGCAGGTGTTTTCCAAGCACACATACCAGAGATACAGTGTGCTCTCCTAGTATGTTTCTGGGCTGTTTACATATGCATAGTTTTTTTACATCAAAACCCTCTTTTCATAGATCAGAGATTTTGGATCAGATCTAAGAGTCTCCTTTAATACTTCAAGTGTAAAGTGGAAAATCTGAACTTTTCTGTAGCCAACAGAAAAAAAAAAAGCCCTCTTGTGTCTCCTATTTCATCAAGCACTGCTCTTCTTTACTAGCTATTCCCTTATGAATACTTTGAAATGAGATCTGTCTCCAAATTGTCCTACTTGCCACAGTTCAAACACCTTTGTGAAAAGTGGCAATAAAAGCTCTAAGTGCAAACCTGGCAGAATGAGGAGTCATTAGTCCCTCAAATACTGTGGAGATGGAGGTTATGTAAGTGCCAATATAGGTAGAGTAAAGGTGCATGAAAACATGCTCTTATCTTAGTGGGAAATTATCCTCCTCAGAATGCAAAAAGCCATTGAAATTTGTCAATATTAAACAAAGATAGGGTCAAATATATAGTGGACAAAAATTGTCTTTGCATGTATAAATCAGGAAGTTATATCCTAAACTTGTTCTATGTATGTGGTTATCCAATATGCATTCATATATGCTGATTTCTGCATTTTCAAACAGATGCCTCCATAAATTTTAATTAAACTTTACACAATGAACATTTATCCCATGATGATTTCAGATGTAATGGTATGCTACAATGCCACAGAATCTGTGGACCTAGTATAATCTAGTGCAACATTTTTGGTGGTGTTATAGTACTACAGTGTTTTTCAATTATTTATAAATGAGACATTTCAATTAAATCTAACCTCAGGAACCTCCTTGGAGATCAGATCAGTCATATAGTTCTCAGGCAGTCATGGTGGCAAATATTCTTCATGAAATACCATGGAAATCAATCTCTTTTCAGATATCAACTCCACTCCAGCAATGGAATCTATAGTTTACAGAGGTGTGTTTTCTGTGGACTTCTTTTGTAAGTCAGCGGTTTCTTTATCCACTCAAACATTACCGAGCAAACAGCCTGCTGCCCCATTTGGGTAAGCTTTGCACAATAGGGCCATTTTACCAACTCTTCATTGTGTGTTATGAACAGAGTGACAGTTTATATTTGGATGAACTGTGCCTTAACCAAAGTACTAATTTAGTTTAATTTTTTTTTGTTGCTTCAGTTTCACTCGAAGTAACAGAGTTGCATCAAACTGTAGGAGTGAGGGGCAGATTTAATTGAAAAAAAATCCTGATCATGGCTAATATTTGTCTTTTTTTTTTTTTTTTTTTTTAGTACTAAACTTAAAGTTTGGTGCAGATTACCTTCTATCACATTTTTAGCAGCTACCCCTCTTCCTGATTTTATATCTGTTTAATCTAAGGTCCCTCATTCCCTGCCCCTATCCACATCTTATTTAGGGTCTGAAAGCATAATCAGGCGTGCCCAGTCTGTTGGAACAGCAAGTTCTGAAGAATTTGGAGACATAATATTAAATTCCTTACTCATTGTACACCAGGTGGGTTGTCCTTACAACTCCTTTTATGTTTATACATCAGCTGCTGTCAAAGCCTTTTATTGCTCTAAATCCATCAACTTGAAGGTCAGACTTTTATAGACCATTGATGTCACTGCATTTTCCACTCAGTTTCTTGTTGGAATAAGTAGCGAAAGCAAGGAAGGGCTTTTGGTTTCCTTGGGGAGCCCCATTCTGACCGTGACCAGTAAAAGAAAGATCCACATGACATTGCTGTTAAGTAACAATTTAATCTGCACAGTTACTGTTGTGGACTAGCCTGCTTTCTGATGGGGCATGCTGTTTATCATTTATTTTATCTTTTCATCTATTTTCATTTATCTGGACAAATACATACATTACACAATTTAAAGTTCATCTGGTGCTTGTGGATGGACATCATGAGTGAGTGCTCTTTTTGCAGTCTGGATTAATCTTCTGGATTTTATGTTATAATTATATTTATTGTGTCATAATGGCACTGGGATGCACACTCAGTTTGTAACATAGTATCCTACTGCTGATCTTATTTATTCCCTTGGTGCTTATTTTTAGTGAAAAGGCACTTTCATCTTATAGAAAATGGAAGAAAATTACAACTACCAACAAAAATCTCTGAAGTTATCTGTTGGTGACCACTGTTATCAAGATAATGAAGGAAAAGCCTGGTTCCTAAAGGTTGCATGTTACTTTTTTTAGGTGAAAAATGTTGTGGCTTGCTTGTGATGAAATGGAGATATTTAAGTGAGATGATTTCAGCTAATACTCAGGATACAACTGGAAGAGGAATGCTGAGTTTTTTTACTGGAATATTGGTGTGTAGGCTGAAAGAACCCTGTAATGGGAGATTAATGGGGTAAAGGGAAAGTGAGGGAATCTTGCAGAGGTTGTTCCTTTTTTACCATAGCTCTTTTGAACCATTTCCATTGGCCAAGGCTACCAAAAGTCCTTGATCTGACCAGCTAAGTTGCACACAAACTATAGACTGCCTTGTTTTTATTAGTATTTTAGGTAACCAGAGTTAACTCATTAAAAAAAAAAAAAGATGTCATGTCAAATCCTACATGACAGGGTGTGGTTGACTTGTGGTTGACAGGGTGCAGATAAAAACCCCTGAGTCAGGGCAGTATAGCATGAGACACTAGAAGCACATGGTTAAAAAGGACAAGATAGCATGTGTGTGCGCAAAAGAAAAAAATGGGAGTACATATTTGTATATTTCTTTGCAACCTGATTTTTTTAATTTGTCACTGTGTATAATTTTGATAATGTAGTGGACCAGCAGAGGCCCCAAAGGCCTTGTATTACTGGAGGGTTTTGAGGTTTGGTTCACATTTTGGGAGGAAATTTTGGTCAGTTCTTTTCTGTCCTGATTTGTGCGTCCCTATGCTAAGGTACAAGAGTCCTGCAACAATGTCACAACTATTGTTTGTACTGTGTTATAGAAAAGGAAAGAGATATCTTGACTGACCTAGTTGGGGATGGTCCTGCTTTGAGCAGGGGATTGGACTAGATGACCTCCTGAGGTCCCTTCCAACCCTAATTTTCTTTGTTTCTATTAGATCTTCCACATTTGCTTAAACTTTGAACTCCCTGTCTTTCACCTTACTTATTCATATATATATATATATATATATATATATATATGTGCAGAATTTTTCAGCTTGAATATGTTAGCTGGAATTCAAATAAGATATGCTAATGTTAATATTCTTAGCTGAACTACAATGTGTTTTGAATGTATATATTGTTTTTTCAGTATGTGGGCTTTATTTTACATTAAACTTTGTTGTATTGTCAATTTTCCTTTGCTGCCATAGGCAGAAAATTTGTCCTTATTTACCAGGTGGCAAATATCATCTGTTGTGCTGAATTAACATGATCCTTCCTGTATTTCTGAGAGAGAGGTTTACAAAGGAGATTAAAGGTATGAATTAGTTTTCAAATAAAACATCTTATAGTTAAGATCATATCCCTCAGCTTAAATTATTTTTCAAAATTATTCAAGCATACATGTAATCAATTACTAGAATTCTTTAAAGAATTTGCATTAAATAAACCCCATATAATCATCTTTATAATGCCATTCATGTTATTATTTTCTGCCCTTCCCTTTAGGTCATGTGGTATATCCATACCATTTTGACACTGGATGATGATTGCAGCATTTTATGTTCTAGAAAAGGTAAAGTTATTCTTAAAATCTTGGTTCATATTTTTCTTTCATTATTACACTATCAAAATGAATATTTTAACCACATATGTACTTGTGGATTTACTCTCCAAAACAAACCTGAAGATCAGCAACTCTAGTGTTAAAAGCTGACTCTCATTCTACCACAAAGGCATAGAAAGCTTTCGCTCATAAACTATCCTCCACCATAAAATATGGTGTTACATTTGTACTTCCATGAAAAATCCCCCTGGTGCTTCCTGAATCAATTGCATCCTCCCCTGAACATGCAGTGGCAGGAAAAAAATGTTATTATATGAGGATGTACATCCCAAATGACAAATACTTATAAATAGTACTCTATTTAGCTGCTTTATTCAATGATTAATGAATATTTAGGGAAGTGGATAAAAATAATGTTCTCTGATAGTCTGCCTGGAAAATAAGATCATTTAAGGAATTAGATTATTTAAAGCTATAGTAGTTTATGGTTCCCTTCTCTATTTTCGCTTCATTTATTTATTTTACTTTAGTAAAATTCAGTTCCTGTGAGCACCATTAAATATCACTGTTGTTAAAAAGAAAAAAGGGCAATTTTTGGTAAATATTACTTAATACACACAAAGCTTTTTCCAGGGGGGTTGTTAAGTTTTGTTGTTTGGAGAGGGCGCTAACAAGATTTTAAGCCTAATGCAATGAATTTGCAAGGGGAGATTATGCACCTCTGTACAAGTTTCATGATCCCACCTCCACCCCCAGTTTTAGGTATGCATGTATTAACATTGGGTTTGTGCTGCAAGTCAGGCCCTGGGGCAGTAGTCACTCCCTAACAGCCACCTAAGCCCCACCTTACTTGCCCCCACCAGTTTCTTAGGGTCACTCCGTGGTCTTTCCTGCCACACTTTGATGTTATACTTGAACTTGGAGGCTGCCTCTAGCAGTTAGGGGTTTTTGCTCCATATCTTAGACCCCTGTCTGGGCTGTGGCCCCTTGGCCTCGTCCTACTTTACTTTGTCTAGGCCCTTTCACCTGAGGTCCATTGTCCCAGGACCCTAGGCTCCTAGGACCCTGCTGCAGCCTTGTCTTCATAAACTCTGAGTCCCTTATCTTCCACCTTGTCCTCACAGGCACGGTTTCTCCCTCCCAGGCTTTGGACTTGTGTCCTCAGTGTTTGGGGCTTCAGGCCCTCCTTCTACTTCCATCTCTTTTGTTGTCTGGGCCCATGCCCACAGTCTATTTGCTATGGGCTCGGATCCACCATATATAGCCTGGCTCTCCAGCAATGGCAGTAATGCAACTGCAAGCCTACCTACAACCTCCATGCCACTCCCAGTCCTACAATATAACACAACCAGCAAGCAGCCCCTCCTGTGCAGCCTATCTGTAGAACTCCTTCTATAGTGAGAGTCTGAGCCTTAGGTTCCAGGCTCAGGCTTATTATGGCCCTTTCTCCTTCCCCTTTTGGTCACCTGACAGGCCTTGCTGTTAATAGGGTCCAGATGCTGCTATCCTCTGTTTAGCAGCTAGGTGTCCTCCTGCCAGCAATGTGAACCCTGAGGCTCACTTAGCAGCAGGTGCAGGTAGCACAGCTCTTTCCTTGCAAACTATATTTACTCCAAGTAACAGGGGGAAGGGGTTCCCTGTTACAGAATGCCATATTGGTTTGAACCAGCTTTTACTTTTGTCCAACATTCTGCCTCTGAATCAGTACCAGTTGCTTCAAAAGGTCTAAGAAATTCTGCAAAGGACAGTGAAGGAATAATCAAGGATATTTTCCAACCCATTAAGGGGGGCCTATACTGGTAGCATTACAAAATCCTTGGCTATTTCTAAAGTGGTTACTATTATGACTCTCAATTTTGCATATGCCAGGGGGATTCCAAAAAAAGCTTCTGGCAGCTGTTCAACAGGGCTTAAAATGAATTGCCACAAACATTCAAATTTTTATACCTTAAGACAACTTTTCCCCTGGTTTTATTAATATATGAATGTTGTCCCTCCAACCATATCCCTACCTTGAATGAAATGTCTACTCTATGGTTATAATGTCCAAACACACAGTCTTTGGTCCTGATTGCTTTCACCGCTTATAGAGATGGGTGTCTGGTTTCCAGTATTTGCATCTGTATGACCTCTGTACTATTTCAGTCAGGTAAGAGATACTAGGCCCGACAATGAAATTCAAGCAAGCTGAACAATGAGATTCTTTGGAACAAGTTATTTCTTGCTATGCATTGGCTAATGTAGCTCTATAACTGATTTTCTAAAGGGTTAGGTAATATTTTCAGACTTACAGTATTATTGAGCCTATTATTTTGAAAAGATTATTTTGTTTTTCTTTTGGAAGAACAGAAAACTGAGGGGGGATTTGATAGCAGGCTTCAAATATCTGAAAGGAAATTACAGAGAGAGAGAGAGAAATGGCCTCCAACTTCAGCTGGGAAAACTTAGGTTAGAGACTTTGGAGGAACCTTCTGCCTATAAGGGTGGTCAATCACTGGAACAGGTTACCTAGAGAAATTGTGGACTTGCCATCCTTGGAAGATTTTAGGTGCAGGTTCAGCAGGCACTGGCGTGGTTTAATCAGGGATGACTCTGCATTGTGCAGGGGGCTAGACTTGTGAGGTCCTTTCAAACCCTATCTACCTATGATCCTATAACTCAAAAAAGATCCTAGCAAAATCAGCTGAGGCTGCAACCTCTTGGGAGAATTCAGTTGTCATAAATTAGAAATCATGAGTTGACTCAGATTTATTATGAACATGCAAGTGGAAATTATTGAACTCAGAGGGGTGAAACAAATTAAATTGCTGATGCTATCCTCTTTAGGGTTTTGATTCAAGGTATCCAGGGTCAACAGAAAGACGTTTATGGACTTTGGATAACGACCTAAGTAAGACTATAAACTCTACTACTTTGCTGATCTTACCTAATTAATAATAATAATTGCTCTTGTGATAAGTCCATAAGGACATCATGGTTGATGTTGTACTTCAGTTTTAGGTTGCTGAAATTCATGGTGGGGTCTGAATGCAGGCTAAAGTTGTAGGCCCCTTTCAGACTACATTTATTAGCTAATTACAATTTGAGTATACATACATAGACCTAGGTAATTTACCTGCTATCCAGTAGGGAGCAGTGCTTTGCATACACACTATCTAGTTTATTAGATGATTAATCTTTACTCTAATGGAAAATCTTTACTTTTCAGTATGAAAAGTTCATATTAATTTATCATCAAGGTTCTTTAAATGAATGATCACACAGAAATTTATCACAAGGATACATTTCACCAAGCCATGAATGAAAACATTTGAGCCTAAAAACCCTTCTAATATTGTGCTAACGAGATTTCACACAGTTAGCAAAGCGCTAAAATTGTTAAAAGCAGAACAATAATGAAATACTAAACCCATCCACTGGACAGAATAGAGACCTTTTGAGATGTGTATCTATTTTAGGAAGATGGTAGAAAGAGATGGAATTCAGCAGATGTTTAAATCCTGAAAAGACATCACAAATGGTACTTTTTCTTCAGCAATGCTCCAACAGTATATATCAGTTTGACAGTGAAAGGCCACTCTAATTCCCTCTGTAATAACCTAGGGAATGACACTTGCTCAGAATGTCAAGTTCTGGAAACTTGCTGTTAATTACAACACTTGCCATGATATTTTCGATATGATCAGTACTGGTAGGAGTTTTATCTGTTTCTCTATTTTAGAATAAGTGCCAAAAACTGACCCGCCAACTTATGCTCTGCCCAAGCACACACAATTCATATGTTTTTTAAGTGACCTTTATGTTCAGTAGCAAGTGTAAGATTATATAAATTATGAATCCCAGTGTATTATCAATCAAAATGCTACTTGTCAGTCTGCTTTTCTGCTAACAACAGAAAAAAAATCAAATCTATCCTCAGAGGCTATAATCCTGTATAGGCGAATAAAATACCATGGGGTCTGTTCTTCTCTCAATGCACATACGTAAATCTCATTCGTACTAACATTAATGGGGAGTTACATGCATGCATCTAGAGAAGAATAAATCTGTAACGGAGTGAATAGGAAACCATTCAGTGTGAAATGGTTTAAGGGGGCAGACAGGGAAAAACACTGCAGAGGGAAACCTTCAATATATTGAGACAGTTTTACTTACAGCTGGTGATGAACTTTTTAGGCTGAGCGCTATACATTTGTGTCATATTGGCTTCGGATCTTGGCTAAATTGTATTGAAAAGTATACAGTAACTGGAGCATGATTCCGGCAAGATTGTCCTTTCTGGATCCAACACTGAGGATTCAAGATGGTGTAACCCAGAAAGCCATTAAAGAAATCACTTTAAATGTCTTCATTTTTTGGCTCTGACATGTTTGGTATTATTTTAATCTAATTTAAGCTTTGCAAACTCTCTTAAAAGCTTTTTTACAGGTATAAACAAAGGAGGGAAATATGTGCAGTCTACAGCATCATAGCATTTATTAATATAAAAAGCATCAGTATAAAACAAATAAGAAGCACTACTGAACATTCTTTACCAAAGCAAGTAGACTAATGTATATGTGTTTTGTTTGCAGTTGAAAAAAAATAGTCTGGCCAATTTCTGATAATCCCATCTATGCAACTTTAGTTGTCATTTTATTCCCACTGATATAAATAGAAAAATGCTTATTGACTTCAGTGATAGTAGGATTGGGGACCAACTTGCAAACCTTATTCACAGGAGAAGTTACATTCAAGATAAAAGTTGTCAGATAAAGGCCCATACTCCCAGCAAGGACCAGATTCAAAAGTTAATAAGAGATTTTTCTACTAGCTTTTGTAGGTTTTGGATTAACCCAGAAGTGAGAAAATGGAAGCAAAAGAGAAAGAGGTGAAGAAATGTATGTTCTGAATGAAAAATGGAGGATTTTTAGAATCTAAAATATTGTATTCTTGTTGCCCAAGCAAATGTCACCCTGCAAGTAAAAGGATGTTCAGAAGTCTTATACTGACAGACAGCAAACACTTAGCAACATGTAACTTAAAATATCACTTACATAACCTCTACGTTTGATTGCATGGGTCTAAAGTATTTCTAAAGCAGTGAGGGTAATTCAAATAATGAAACAGGTATAGCAGTAATATAAGAAGTAAAACTAAAGTAGAATTTCCTATAGACCGTGACGAATTGGAGAGAGCAAAAATTTAAAATTCTTGGACCAACAGTTATGGAGTTTGAAATCTTAAGGCACCATATTCATGGGAAACTTTAACTATGCAGCCATCTGGTAGGTGACAAATGCAGGTAAACATGAATCATCAAAGAGATTCCTGAGGTAGGGTATGTAAAGGACACTTTCCTGGTGCAGATAAAAGGGAATCCTACCAGAAGATGCTCTCCTTAAAATGTGATATCAATAAGTGTTAACAGTCATCAGATATTTAAATTTGAAGTAAGGTAATAATGAATAGATTTATAAAAGATAGTGATACAAAGAAGATATATAGGAAGTTTTGTACCCTGGGTGGTAGATGCTGGGGCAGTAGTGTGGCTAAGCTGGGACTGATGTATTAGCAGCCTAACATATTCTGACAATTGGTAATGAAGTACTAATAGGGAAATACCCCACCAGTCAAGTTGATTTCCCTTTTTTCCTTAAAAAATGTGTTGGAGGCATTGCCTTTCTCCCTAGCTGACTCCCCCTTCTTTTCTCAATGGCAGACTGCAATGGATGAACAGCTAATGAATTGTAGCTACTGCAGTGCAGTAAGATGTGGGAAAGAGACAGGCATTGGCATTACTTAATTGCCTCAGTCCAGGAGTGCATTAAGTGCAATGAGAGAAGGGGAATGGGAAGAACTACAGGTGTTCATTTTTTTCAGCATAGCAGCACTGGTAGGAGTTTTTTAGGAGTGCCATCAGCAGAAGGGAGGCCCACAAAGGCAAATTTACTTGAGAAGGCTAATTCAGTTGATATAATACACTTTGACTTTTGTAAGGATTATATTTAACCCTGCTCAATATCCAATTTTTAAAAGAATAGCAATATATCAAATCAATGTAGCTTATGTTAAATATATTAAAAACTGATTAACTGAGGCTGCTGATGGATGTTCAGTTAAAGGCATGATGTGATCTGATCCCTGATTCAAACAATTGCGCCTCCTGCTTTGCTACATGTGCATGGCAGAGAGTGTGATTGTGGGTTTGGGAATCAGATCCGAACCATGTGATATTACTAATGCAGAAGGAACCTGGATTCATGATCCCAAGGCTTCCCCTACACTGACAGTTTGGGTGCCCAACAATCAGCTGATTGTTAGTTGCCTCCAGGGTACATAGGGCAATTCAAGCTTTGCTGGAGTCAGCTGATAGTAAGTAGACTGAGACTGAGTCCTGGGGCAGCCTTGATCTGCATTTAGCCAATCTCACATCACTTAGGAGGGGCCACCTTGGGATTTGAGCCCTGGGACATCCCTGCCAGCTGCCAATAAACTGATTAGGATCATTCAATGGCTTGAGTCCTACATATTCAAGTTATGGCACATTTTTCAAGTAATATCTTTGTGGCGGGTTTGTGATTTTACGGAGCCATAAATTCTGTGAATGAGTGGCCAGTTGCTATTTCTGGCATAATTAACACCTTAATTGCACAAGAAACATAACTTATGCCAGGGGCTGACAAATCTAAAAACATACGGTACTGGAGAATGGTCATCTAATAAATGGTTCTAGTGAGGCTCTATTTTTTTGCCATATTTTAATCTATGATCTAGAAGGAAATAAAAAATACCAAGTAAAATGTATAGAAGACAGAATTTATAAATGTACAGATTGGTAAATAATGACAAGTTGTTTATGCAGGCCAGTCTGGTTTACTTGATAAGTGGGACTTATTAGAAAATATATTTTAATATATCCAAATTCAGGATCATTTGTCTGGGAAAAGAGTGGGCACTATCTCATGAAGTGCAACAACAATGAAAAGAACTCAGGGGTAATGGTAGACAAGCAAGTAAACACAAGTTCTTAGTGTGCAATTGCAGCTAATGTGGTGATAACTTATAGTTATTGTAGATACATAAATGGGAATAGCGCATGTAAGTAGGGAGGCAATGTTATGTCTGTTTACAGAATTAGAGAGACCATTAGATACACACTTTGTCTAGTTCTGGTATCCATATTTCATAAAGGAATTTGAAAAAAAGCATTCGGAAAAAAAAGCTACAAGAATTATTCAAGGTCTAGGGGAAAAAAAGGCTTAAGGTAGGAAACTGAATAAATCAACTCAACCTGGACTGCTTACAGACATTAATTCCACCCCCTCCCCACAAACAGTGCTTTACTTTAAATTTAGCATGTCCCTGCGCCAAGCCCAGAGCATGCCCCAAAGAAGCATTGTGTTAGTTGGACTTAGCTCACCCAATCTCGCTAAAGTTCGGGAGCTTTAGTGGAAATTTTCGGCTTTAGTGGGATGGTTTGATTTTTTGGGAATTGAATTGGCTATTATATAAAAGAGCCAGAAAGCTCTGCTGAAGCACCTGATCTATACAGGCACTGCGGAGCCAGCTTGAACTAAAGCACTGCTTCTTCTGATAAAGCACATTTTGGGTTTTTTTTTTTAATGTCTGTAAGCAGCTTTAGTTTATCCAAGAAAATGATCTTGTTTACCAATATTTACATGGGGAAGAGATTTATGATGGTATGTTTAAATGAACTAGTTATCATGAGGTAAGCTAGAACATGAGTTTACAACATACCTTTGCTCCATGATAACCACCAGTATAGATTAAAGGCAGGGCGGATTTATACCTTATAGATTAAACAAACCAGAAATGTATAGTAGATGCTTTCATGAGCCCAAGCTCACTTCATCTTATCCTACTAAAAGGCCTGCACATAGCAGGGTATCAAATAGAGAAAGTGATTTGAGTACAGATTAAACCATCTGAGAACCAGGGATTTCTTGACTGTTGACTATCTTAAACTGATTTAAAAGTTCTTAGTGTGTCCAAGGCAGAAGTAGGACTATAGGATGCTCACTGAACCACCCAAAATTAATTAATATTGTATGGATATGATCACTTTCATGGAGACAGAAAACTAGCTATATAATGTGGTTCAGTGAACTAGGGATGGGTGTTAAGTGCCAATAGTAATCTTATTAAAAAAAATCTAAATTAATTTTCCTAAATGAAAGGAAATTAGGAGGAGAGAAAAAGAAACAATTAGGGGACTGGCCTGAGAAAAGAGTAAAATAACTAGTGTATAGCCTTGCACATAGCTTGCTTAAATTTAAGAGAAGTCTGTTAACCATTGATAGGTGTATGAAGCATGGAAAGGTTTTTCAAAAGCACAAAGGATAGTGAGGTGCCTGACTCCCACTAAATATCTAGGGGAATTGGTCACCTTTCTGCCATTTATGCCTTGGTAACCGCAGGCAATCAGAGAAAACCAAGATCCCTGATCATTATGTACATATGGCTGTCCTCACAAGGACCACCATTTCAGGGATCAGAACCCATAAGTCAGGTAAAAGTCTCAGAAATTTATAGAATCATGGAACATTAGGGTTGGAAGGGATCTCAGAAGGTCACCTAGTCCTCCTGAGGTCCTTTCCAACCCTCATTTCCAATGATTCTCAGCTCCCATTTAGTTTCCTAATTTTTAAAAGTGCTAAATAAACAGATGCTCCTTACAATATTCTAACTTGATTTTCAAAAGCAGTTAACACATGTGCTAGACTTTTTGTGAGGCCATTTATCTTGATGCCTAGTGAGTAATGAGCTTTTTAAGAAATTGGTCCTAAATGGACCAAGAGCTATTCTTGAGTTGGATAAAGCAAGTTTTGCTCATATTTGAAAGTATTCCTTTCTCTCCTTCAAGAGCAGAATTAAACAAACACACCTGGGGATAGCTTTACTCAAGTGAGTAATTGCATTGCATGTAATAGATTTGTAAGAGTAACGTAACTCAGGCATAGATGGTGTTTTGACAAATTTTGGCCCTTTATATTTAAACATCAGATACCTCCAATTCCTACATGAAGGTAAACCATGAAAATCCTAGAGAATATATTTTTCTAATTGAGTAGAGGCCACTTAAAATAGCACTTTTAATTTAGATTTAATAACTCCATAAAAGATAAATCTAGTTGCCATGTAATAAACAGTAATTAATTAGTTAATATCAATTAAATACTAAAAATATTAATTTACATTTAACATCTAACTACTGTAATTTGCTATAGCTATCTTATTAAATGCTAATTAAATTCCTAAACATTCTTACAAGTTTAATGCATTAATAATAGGAACGTAAGTACACATTTACTGTATCTGCAGTTCTCAGTTCATTACATGGCAACTAGATTTATCTCTTTTACACTAATTAAATATACTAAGCAAACCTCAGTAACTTTTCTTAACACATACCATAACTGTTTTATTAATTTCAAATTAAATGCCCATTTAAGGCTTCTAATCTACAGCTGCCCTAAACAGTTTTCTGCCAACAGAGCAAAGGTTATTGTGATGTTATAACTAAGCTATGACATTTCTAGGCTATGGTTTTAAGGCTTACAAGACAGGGATTCCTCTCCTTTCTGTTCTACTTCAGTTTAAAGCATGTGCCTGTTTATTAATTTGTAAATTTATCCCCTATTGTCTAGTCATCTCCTTTTCTTCCCACACTCTCCTTTGTCAGTATAATCTAGCTTCCTGCCTGGAGTCCTGCTCAGAATTTTTCTTTGGTTTCAACAGCTCTTATTGTGACTCTATACCAAGGTTATGGTTTTAATCATTTTTAAATATAAAGAGAATGTTTTTTTCTTCTGTTGCACGTGTAGGATTACCACTGCTCTGTTTAGAGCTTTCATGTTGCCTCTTGCTTGACCTTAATTTTTACTAGAACCCTTCAACATCAGGAAAGTTTTAAACAAATAACCTTATACATTTGTAAGCAAAAAAAAAGCCTGGTTGGAATGCTAAGCAAAGACTATGAATAGGTCAAAGTAACATCTATAATATTATTTCTTGGAAAACCAAGAAAAATACAATAGTTGCATGTATCAAACAATTTAGAATCGTGAGTCTTTTCACATATGATAGGGGCTGTCATAAAGACGAGAGGCTGCTGTGCAGCAAGAAAAGCACATTAGCTATTAACCTTCCCCCAGCCGATCAACTTTATTTTGCAATCTTCCCTCAGAACCATTAGAATACCCTGAAGAAATAACTTTCCAATTAAAAAGGATCTCAGAGAACAAAGCCATTTTATCTCTGACTCCTGGTGTTCTTTATTCCAATAATTTAAATTGGAATTGATTTTTCAATTTAGCCGTTGACTTGCTATGGACACACAGCTGAAAAGGCCGAATGGAATTGCATGGCTGAAATTTTTCTTTGTGATGCACTTCTCATAAATTCACAGGAGCCTGTTTCCACCCTCCCCCTTCTGCCCCCCGATGTATTTTCTTTTTTTGCTGCTACTGCTTTAGACAACAGCTTTTTAGCACAGCATGGGCAAACTGAGAAAACACGTCCAGTATGACCTCGAGGGCCTCATACTCAGTTCTTCATAGATCTATTTAATTGTTACATCTCTGAGAAAAATGAATAGATCCAGCGTATCCAAAGTGATAGCTGTTTCTCAAAGCCTGAACATTTGTTCTATAATTTATGTGTGTGTGATTCCATTTCTTTAAAAGAGAAAAAAATATTACTGGTTCATTTTGTTCTGCCCACTACAAATATGCTGCTGCATAAAAACTCAGCTACATTTTTTTATTGTTTAGTGGCAGTATCACTTACCACTGTAATTGATTTACCTGTGGAACATAACAGGTTTTGAATTAGGCATTCTAGTTATTAAAAAGCCTTTTAAAAGATCAAGGTCCGATTCTTCCTTTGACTTCAGTGCAAGTGCATCCCCCATGCTTCATTGATTGTAAAGAGAATTGCATCTGTACTACTGAGAGAGAATTGGCCCCATAACATTTAACAATGGAAAGAGTAACATTTAATTTTCTATTGTTTCCAGGGTGATTGTTTTCAGACAGACACTGTTGAATATGTGATAGTGAGAATTCTATCAAGGAAATAAAGCTGTAGGAAGAATGGGAAGAGAGAATATGAACTCCTGATGTTTAACAGCATGACTGGTTTTTTCATCTATATTGGGTGGGGGTTGTATTCATAAATATGATGGAGAGGGTCATGATAGCTACCCCTTTATTTTTCTTGACCTTTCAATTCTCTCTCCTCTTTTCTTCTCTCTTTCAGTGATGCTGATAATAGGACAAAATGTTCTGTGTCCCTTAAGAAGACTGAAAATGACAATCCACAAGTTGACTGTTAGGCACTGGTCCCCACAAAACTGGACTAGTGATGAGCACTATGAATCTTTGTTTCTCAGTGCAAAGGAAACCTGGTTCTAAATTCAAGCCAAAATCTGAATATTCTATACACAGGCACCAAGAAGGCTAAATGAGCATCAATTAAATTAGTCTGTTTACATAAACATATATTTCAAAGACATTAGGGGCTGGAAGGGACCTCAAGAGATCATAGGGTCCAGCCCCACCACCATAGGTGGGAAGTGAGCTGAGATCAAGCGACCACCAGCAAGAAATAAACCCAGCTGTTTTTTGAAGGAATCCATGATAGGTTCTTGCACCACTGCTGGGGGAGTATGTATTTTAGCGTGCCTGATAGAAACTGGTCTACTAGTTCATGATTGTTTTAAAGCATATTAATGATTCTGAAGACAAAATGAGGAAAGCCATCTTAGTAAGCCAGAATTTTTTTTTAGTAATACAGATTTACTATCTCTAGACTGCTGATAAGCTAGTCTTAGTAAACATGTGCTTATTTTAATTAAGCTTCAGCTTATAAATTATGAAAATCTAAGCATTTGGTGGGAGTTGGAGTTAACTTCCTCTGAGGCCATGTCTATATTTCACTACTGTATGTAAGATTCATCTTAAGTTAAAAGCAGTGTAGCTGTATCTACACAATGCTTTGGGTGAGCTAACTAGTACTGCTGAGTGACAGTGGGTGCATTTACATGTGTGCTTTACTACAGAGTAGACTAAGTAGCTCCACAGAAAAGTGTTACTGTCTACACATGAGCCAGTGTTAGGGTGTGGTAAACTAATTAACTCTATGATAAGATAGTATTATTGGGGGACAATATTTACAGCAGAGTAATTCACTGTACTAGAATGCAAATGTAGATGGTGATCAGGAGGGGGCCAGATTCCTGCCTGATATCTAGGCACATGGCTCTGCTTGATCAGTACCCTCATGCTCCAGCCAGCCTCTCAGCTGCCCAACGTTGCCACCTGGAGCCTAGGGCTGGCCCTCTGTACCCCCTGCCAACTGAAGCCTGTTCTGCCCCTGCTCAAATTGCTGCTGTTCCAGGTACACATGTAGAAATTTACTGGAAGCAATTTATTTTGGCTCAAACTGTCCTGGAGTTTATTGCTTTGCCTTAATTTCATGTGTAGATGCACCCAGTGGGTGCATGCACATGTGTACAGTTTCTGCAAGCAACTTAGGTTACTGCACAGTAACTGAAATTTACTGCATAGTACAGGTATGTCTCTGAACGTGTGCATCCATACTGTGCAGTAACTATGGGAACTTAGGCTGACTTGGGTGTAAATTTTCTACATGCATGTTTATACCCAAGTAGTTACTGGGCACCCAAAGAACAAGTCAAATAGGAAAGATCAAGTGAGGTTTTGGGTTACAGTTTGGATTTAGGCAAACTGTAACCCAAAACCTCACTTGATCTTTCCTATTTGACTTGTTCTTTGGGTGCCCACACTTCTGTTTCTGTGCATGCTTGGAACAGGCCTATTTTGAACTGTCTGAAATGTAGGTCCTTCCTAAACTTGATTAGGATCTAGAAGCCAGGTGTTAGGAGTGCAGTAAGCATGCCCTGAGCAACCTTAACATACACTGAGGGTGTGTCTACATGAGACTCCTTACTGCAAACTAGCTTAGCTTACTTTGCAAGAAGCATATGAATCTACACATGCACATGCTTAGTGTGCAGTAAACCTCACTAATTGTGAGTAGATTTCCTACCGGCAAATGCAAATAGCAAATTTACTTGTGATTACTAACTGTGCAGTAGCACTTGTGTAGACACCTAACTGGGAACAAATCTACTCCCGGTCATTTGGCCACCAGAGGGTGGAAGATTGCTCCCTGCCCCCAGGAGCTGTCTGCTGCTGGGGCAGGCTCCACCACCAGAGCTTGGGTAGCGACTATGTCCCCCTGTCCCAGCAGCTGGGAGCTTCAAGCTCCCCCACTGTAAGAGGGACCGGGAGACCCTTATCTTCTAACTTCCACTTCACCATTGTGATGCGGTGGGGGCTGGGAGAACCTTATCTCCCGGCACTGGCTCCATGGTTGTGGGGCCAGTGCTGGGAGATCATAGATTCATAGATGCTAGGGTTGAAAGGGACCTCAATAGATCATCTAGTCTGACCCCCTGCATAGGCAGGAAAGACGACTGGGTCTAGATGACCCCAGCTAGATGCCTATCTAACCTCCTCTTGAAGATCCCCAGGGTAGGGGAGAGCACCACCTCCCTTGGGAGCCTGTTCCAGACCTTGACCACTCTAACTGTGAAGAAGTCCTTCCTAATGTCTAGTCTAAATCTGCTCTCTGCTAGCTTGTGGCCATTATTTCTTGTAACCCCAGGGGCACCTTGATGAATAAAACCTCACCAATTCCCTTCAGTGCCCCAGTGATGAACTTATAGGCAGCCATAAGGTTGCTCTCAACCTTCCCTTGTGGAGGTTGAAGAGGTCTAGGTGCCCTAGTCTCTCCTCATAGGGCTTGGCCTGCAAGCCCTTAACCATACGAGTGGCCCTTCTCTGGACCCTCTCCAGGTTCTCCACATCCCTCTTGAAGAGCGGCGCCCAAAATTGCACACAGTATTCCAACTGCGGTCTGACCAGTGCCTGACAGAGGGGAAGTATCACCTTCTTGGATCTGTTCGTCATGCATCTGCTGATGCACGATAAAGTGCCATTAGGTTTTTTGATGGCTTTGTCACACTGCTGACTCATGTTCATCTTGGAGTCCGCTAGGACTCCAAGATCCCTTTCTGCTTGCGTGCCACTAGGAAGGTCATTTCCTAGACAGTAGGTATGCCAGACATTTTTCTTCCCTAGGTGCAGCACTTTGCATTTCTCCTTGTTGAATTGCATTCTGTTGTTTTCTGCCCATATGTCCAACCTGTCCAGGTCTGCTCGTAGTTGTTCCCTGCCCTCCGGCGTGTCCACGTCTCCCCACAGTTTTATGTCATCCACAAACTTGAACAGAATACATTTCACACCCTCATCCAAGTTGCTGATGAAAACATTGAAGAGTATCGGTCCTAGGACTGAGCCCTGCGGGACTCCACTGCCCACACCCTTGCAGGTCAATGCCGACCCATCCACTACGACTCTCTGGGTCCGACCCTCTAGCCAATTCGCCACCCACCGGGCTGTGTAGTCATCCAAGTCACAGCCTCTTAACTTGTCCACCAGTATGGTGTAGGATACCGTATCAAAGGCCTTCCTGAAGTCTAAGTAAATGACGTCAACCCCTACTCCTGCATCCAGGCATTTTTTAACATGGTCATAAAAAGAGACTAGATTAGTCAGGCATGATCTGCCTGCTATGAAACTGTGCTGGTGTCCCCTCAGCATAATTTTTCCTGCCGGGCTCTCGCAAATGTGAGCCTTGGTCATTTTTTCAAAGACTTTGCCAAAGATGAAGATGAGTCTGACTGACCTATAGTTGCCCGGGTCCTCCTTCCTCCCCTTCTTGAAAATGGGGACCACACTGGCCCTTTTTCAGTCCTCCAGGACCTATTCTGTGCGCCATGAGTGCTCAAATATTCCTGCCAGTGGCTGCGCAATGATGTCAGTCAGTGCCTTCAGTACACTCAGATGGAGCTTATCCGGGCCTGCTGACTTAAATACATCCAGTTCCTCCATGTGCCTCTGCACCGTCTCAGGGTCTATGCATGGTAGTCTGGCGTCCTTTGCTACCTCTCTACAACCCCAGTGAGAGACTTGTCTTGCCCCTCTCTTAGGAACACTGAGGCAAAGAACTCATTGAGGAGTTCAGCC
Organism: Caiman crocodilus; assembly: GCA_030014935.1. Taxonomy (NCBI): domain Eukaryota; kingdom Metazoa; phylum Chordata; order Crocodylia; family Alligatoridae; genus Caiman; species Caiman crocodilus. The sequence goes on from JAGPOW010003316.1 coordinate 127,953,990, forward strand.
TTGTCCCTCCTGTCCATCACCATTTGCTTCTGCCTATTTAGTAGTGGTCCTATTCCACCCTGGGCCTTCCTTTTACTCCCTATATAGCTAAAAAACAATTTCTTGTTATCCTTAACTTAGGATGACATCATCAGCTCCATGGTAGCTTTGGCCTGTCTAACTGCCTCCCTACAAGCACAAGCAAAGGAGGTATACTCCTCTTTGGTAATCTCTCCCCATTTCCACTTTTTGTATGCTCCCCTTTTAGCCCGTAGGCTGCTCTGGACTTCTCTGGTTAGCCAGGGAAGCTTTCTGGTGCCTTTCCCTCTTTTTCCTCGCATCAGGATCATCTCCCTCTGTGCCCGAAGGATCATTTCCTTAAGGCACAGCCACCCTTCCAAGGCTTCCATCTATCAAAACCCCTACTTTGAAGTGTGTCCTTGACTAATCGCCTGAGTTCATTGAAATCAGCTTTCCCAAAGTCTAGCAATTTCACCCTACTAGTTACCTTACCTGCTCCATGTCTTATGATGAATTTTATTATTTTGTGATCACTGTCCACCAGGTGACCACTGACCTGTAGGTCCCCTACCATGTCATTCCCCGTTGCCAATACCAGGTCCAGTAAAGCATTCCCCCTAGTGGGACCATATACCCTTATCTCCCAGTGCCAGCTACGCAGTTGTGGCGCTGATGTTGGAAGATAAGATCTCCCAGCATTAGCACATGACCGCAGAGCTGGTGCTGGGAGCTCTCTACTGGTGGGGGGTGGTGAGCCTGTTACCCACCCAGCTCTGTGATCACAGAGCTGACCAGGGAACAGGGCTTTCAGCCCCTGCCCCATGATCACAGTGTGGGGGCTGGGAACTGTCTCAGTTAGGGGAGGTCCCAGCTCCTTACCTGAACTGGGTGATCAAGATGCAGGGCTTGGAAAGAGCTGCAGGGGTGGGGCAGGTCCCAGCCCCCTGTCCCATCCCACTAGCTGGGCAGCTATCAGAGACCCCCCCCCAGAGCTGCCCCACTAGTGGATCAAGACAGGGGGCTGGGGCCTGCCCCTCCCCTGCAGCTCTTCCCAAGTTCCTTTCCCTGATTGAGGAGCTGGGAGCTTTCTGCTGCAGGGGCAGGGGGACATTGTCCCCACCACAGCAGCAGGAATTCCCCCAGGGGCAGGAACCAATGTCCCAGCCCTGGCTAGGAAATAGCTGTCTGCTGGCCCGGTGCACACAGCCAGTCCCTGGGCTAGCACACAGGGGCTGGTGGTGGCAGGTACCCATTTCAGGGTCCCAGGAAGTGACAGCAGATTGCAGCCATTACCAGCAAATCTGCTCCCCCTTCCCTACACATGTTGTAGATGCTTGCCTGGGACCATTTACTCACAAGTAGGTTACTCATGAATAAACTGCTCCTAGATTGAATACGTGTGTAGACATGCCCTGACAGAATCAAGCCAGTCACAAAATACAACTGTAGCTACTTTATTTCTTAAACCAGGGTGGAAGAGGAGTCTTATTACATAGCATTATGTAGTAACTTAGTGGTAAGTGCATTAAGAACATAAGAATTGTTATTTACTGGGCCATACTATAAGTCCAAGTTGCCCAGTATCCCGTGTCACACAGGGAACATCTACACATTCATTAAGGTGCAGTAGTTACTGCACATTTAGTTTAGTACTTGGTTAATGAAGTACTAACTAAACTAGTACTACAGTTACTAGCACTGCAGTTATTGCAGAGTAGCACTGTGCAATGTTTCTTTGTGATGCTTACTATGCAGTAACCTAATACTACTGCACAATAGTGTATTAGCACAGTCCAATCCAGGAACACAGGGCTGAGTCAGGATATCACTAGGTCCCAGGGCCTGATATCAGTAGGTGGAGCCAGGCAGGGACCCAATCCTAGCACACAGGTTCTAGGTGCTAGGTTCCAGGGCCCATTCCTGGTGCAAGGGTCTAGGTGGGGGTTGCACTTGGCCCCAGAGCTCCATCTTGGTGTGTGGGTCAGGGAAGGGGAAGCACTGAACCTCAGGGCCCATCTTGGCATGTGGAGCCCAATCCTGGGATGTAAAGCTTGCAGACTAGTTCTGTGCCACTCATCTGGCCTGTGGGGCCAAAAGCTGGAGCACCACTGATCTAGATTCTTTTGTGACTTAGAGGTTTAAATCTATCCAAATTCTCTTTAGGTAGTTTAGACATGAATTAGAGTCTGGCCTGTAATCTCAAGAGAGAATTCTGGATTGGAGATCCTGAGTGTATGGAGTACCTGCCTATAGCCCTCAATAAATTGTTTCCTCTTGGGAGAGGGACATTGTTTGAGGCTATCACTTTGCTTTGTGTTTTCTACTAGTCAGCCATCTCTAGGATCCCTATTCTGGGTGGATGGGGAGACTAAGTCCCTAACACAAGGTTCTGGATTCTGAAAAAAGGCACTGCTGTCAGGGGCTTAATGCTACTCTTCCAACTCTGGATCCCAGTGGAGCCTAGGTAGGAGCTAGGCACCAGCTACATAATTAGTGGGTGAGGGGGTGGGTGCTAATTTAGAAGGGGAACCAGAATGGCAGCCCCGGGGAGTCTATACTGTCACAGCAGCACACTGTGGCAGTAACAACTGCAGCTGCCCCTGTGAAAGGAAGTAAAAACTCAGCCACTGCCTCCCCCACCTCCTCCTATTCCAGAGGCCCAAATTCTTCTGCTGCACACATAACTATTCAGGCTGATAGCAAAACTACAGGTACCTTCAGGTCAAAAAAGAGGTGCCTACTGAATTTTAGGCTCAGCCAGCATTAAGAAACTAAAATGTGTATGTGGGGTTTATCGTAATTTTATATCTGGGTGGCTAAAGTCTGCCTAAATCCTGTTAATAGAAACTACATCCTTTACTGGAGATAGTTCTAAGTGGAATACAATAGAAAGGTATAGATAGATGGAGGAAGGCAAGGTAAAATAAGAACCAATGTAATATTGGTTAGCATCGTAGAGGGGAGAAAACCAGGAACCTGATCTTTGTCAAGTATTTTATAATCCTTTATTATATATTATATTATCTACTAGCAACAATAATGTCAGTGGGGGCTGGAGTGTTTGTAGAAAATCAATATATCATGGATTAGAGGGGACAACCTTGCTTCACATGTTTACTTAAGCCTTTGTTTTGTATGAAGCCACACATTTTGTGTGCGCTTCATAAATGATATCTTTTTGTATTTCAGTTGTCATCTCAGCACTTATATTGTGTCCACTAGATAATGCAGTTGAACAGAAACTTCTTCAATTTAGCGTTACCCACCTACATACTCCAAGGATTATTTTAGTTCCTGTTTTGGGGTTTATCATCATTGGTTGGCTGCAGGCTAGGATATATTCATTCATTTAAAAGAACTCCATATGCTGCATTGTATTACAGTATGTAGTTTGGAGAACATTTCTTCAACTGAAAGCCGTAAGTATGTTCTTTTAATATGCTCATTATGGTAATTTACTTGTTAGTATACAGGAAGTTTATTATTTTAACATGTTATTTTTTAAACAATTATTTGTTTAGGAGGGATTTTGTGGGTTGCTTAATAGGATCGCAGTAAAGGCATTCTGCTGAATTCTTGCTACAGAACAATTTAAAAAAAATGTAGTGAAAAGGGTATGTGTGGGTGTAGATGCAGAAGAGTTCCAAATGGCATTGTCTAAAATGAATTACTAACTGGCTTGAGAAAGTAAGGAACAGTTTTCAGTTCAGTGATTTTACATATAATCATTGTTCCAACATGTATTCATTTGGAGAGCACTCTGTATTAAAACAAAATTAACTGATTTATACATTTCTTTATAACAAAAAGGGAAGGTGGTATAAATCTCATGCACTAAATTGCTCAGAAAAAATGCAGGGTTGGTACCATAGCAGATTTTAAAAAAATGGAAATAAGCCCTTTTATCTTGTGAGTATATGTATACAGGATTGGCACTGGGTAAGCTGGGCATAAAGGAGCAATGGTTTAGTCTCTAATGGCAAATTTATCTCACCTCCCCAGGTAAAGGGAATGAGTAAAGGGGTTACATGACAGGGGGAGTACATGGCTCAGAACCAGGCCTTCTGGGAGATACAATGTGTAGCTTTTCAAGGAAGAGATTCAGAAGAACAAAAGGGTTTTAGGACCTGTTCATTTTATTTTTTAGTGAGAAGGAGTTAGCTAGGAAGACTAGAGTGGGGTCAAGCCTGGTAGGTTGAAATTAGGAGCGCTCCTAAAGGGGAAGTTATTGAGAATGCATGTGTAGCTGGAAATCTGACTTACTAGAGATAAAGGAAAAGGTAAAGTAGTGGCAGAACAATGGAGGTCTCCTGCTCACAGTCATATGCCCCAAGTTGGAGCTCAGCAGGCATGCCATGGGAATCTTCTGCAGGGGATTCCTGCAAGAGAACTGCCATGATGCTTACTAAACAAATATATGTCCTCCCCTTTAAGGTGTCACAAACTATGATTATCTTTGGTCACAGCAACATCTAGGACGCTTGGAGCATGGTGGGGCTAGGAGGTCTGTTTCTTACAACTTGTACCTCCATAAAAACAATTATGGCAGTATAGGGCAACATCTGTTTACACCCTAAGAGGGAGAGCCAACTAAAGCATTGCTTCTTCAGTCAGTTTCAGCCAGTTTTGATGAAGATGCTTGTGCACTATTTCCATCTGATGCACTTTTAAATTGTTTTGCATAAGTCATGGCAGAGCAGGACCCCACTGTTTGTTGAACAAGATATGGCATAAAGTGCTAACTAGAAAATTGTACAAACAACAAATTAACAGGAGTTTCTATGCAATTGTATATACAGGAGAAAGTCTCCAAAGTGACTGGGAAGGGGGAGGGAATGATTAGTTTTCTTGTACTCCTAGTTAGAAGCAAGTAAGAAATATAGTCCTTGTGTCTGGCACATCTAAACTCATAACATCTATTTGCTTTGCTTTGTCAAAACATATGAAAAATCATTAAAGTGTTTTAATAAATGTCTGGTTTTCTTGCTCATTCATCTTATAAATATTAATTAGCCATGGATCAGGCAATTAAAGTTTAATCAATTTGCACTAATTAGCACCACATACTTGCATAAAAAGATAAAACCAACTCCTGCATCTGGCTGTTATTTGCAGTTTTTGTCAAGTGCTGATGAGTTTAATCTTGAAGAGAAGATTAAGAAGAAAAAAGGAAAGTAAGGAACTAGTGTTAATTTTATTAAATCTTCAATCAAACCCTCTGTTCATGAGATTCATTGGAACAATACCAGGTAACATTTCACGTTATATAAAAGTAGACACAAATGTGCAAAGATTGAATACTTTATTATGACCACACCCAATACAATTGTAATTTAAAAGAGAATAATATCCTAAAGGAATAAAAATCCACCCTATAGGATATAGATTCAAAACTTTTGGCTGAAATTTGGATTCTAATGGGTCAAAGACTAAGAACCTGGTTCTGAACTCTCTTAGTGTTGGTGGGTTGCAATTTGATGCTCAGGTCCCTTCTTGTGTTTGTAGCTAGAAGGGGACATTCAGCTCACACTGATATTTCATGAATAGTTGAATCTTGGCTCAGCTGCTTTGGTGGATTCAAGGGTGCATTGGTTCCTTACCCACAGGGAGCCCATCCCAATGACCATGCACATGCAGGGGCACACATTTCCTGTGAGACAAATAGTAACATATTTGTGCCACTTCTATTTGTCCCCAGGCACGTCTCTTCATAGAATAATAGAAAGTTATGGTTGGAAGTAACTTCAGGAGGTCATCTAATCCAACCCCCTACTCAAAGCAGGACTATCACCAACTAGATCATCCCAGCCAAAGCTTTGAATAAATGGGTTTTGAAAACCTCCAAGGATAGAGCATCCACCACCTCTCTGGGTAACCGTTTATCTTGTATTTTATTATCCAACCTATTGAGAAAATTCTTCATAATATCTAACCTAAACTTCCCTTGCTGCAACTTGAGACCCTTGCTCCTTGTTCTGTCCTCTGCCACCACTGAGATTAGTCTAGCATCCTCTTTCAAAACCCCCTTAAGGTAGTTGAAGGCTGATATTAAGTCCCTGCTCAGTCTCCTCTTCTCTAGATTAAATAAGCTCAGGTCCCTCAGTCTTTCCTCATAAGTCATGTGCTCCAACCCCTTCACCATTTTTGTTGCCCTTTGTTAGACTGTCTCCAATTTGTCCACATCCTTCTTGCATTGGGAGTCCCCAAACTAAACACAATACTTCAGATGTGATCTTACCAGTGCTGACTAGGGAGGAATAATCAATTCCCTTGACCTACTGGCAACACATCTACTGATGAAGTCCAGTATGTTGTTAGCCTTTTTGCTAACAAGAGCACACTGTTGGATCATATTCATCTTATTATTCACTGTAACCCACAGGTCCTTTTCTGCAGAGGTACTGCCCAGCCAGTCAGCCCTCAGCCTGTACTGGTACATGGGATTGTTCCATCCTAAGTGCATGACTTTGTATTTATCCTTGTTGAATCTTATGCGATTCCTTTTGGCCCAATCCTTGGATTTGTCTAAGTCACTCTGAATCCTGGCCCTACTACTCCCTGCAGCTTGGTGTCATCTGCAAATGCCATGCAGCAAAGTGACCTAGGTATCAGAGACTGGAATCAGCACCTATGCTGGCCCCAACTGCCTTACCTGGGACCTCCTGGGGCTCCAGCAGTGCTGAGCTGGTCACTTTGAGCCTGACTGGCAGCTAGGGTATGATTCTGACTGGCCAGGTTCCAGTTTCTGGTGGTGCATACTATTGTTATGTATGCAGCACCACTTTTTTAGGGGCAGTTTTTCTTGACAATGGGATCTGCTGGTATAACCCTCCCGCCCGCCCCACCCCCCCACACATTGAATCATTAATTAGCAGCACAATGAATGCTTGTACATGTACCACATGTGGTTTGCAGAGCCTCATACTCTTTTGAGGCACTGCAAACTGTACATGCGTGCTTGTCAAGATGTGCCCATGGGGTGTACAGTGATCTAGTGCATGTTCATTGCTAGTGCTGCTGCCTTTCTCCAATTTTACAAACATTAAACAAACATGATGGGATCTCCTGGAATGTTATCCAATAGAACTGGTCAAAAATACAAAGGCAGAAAAACTCCTACATTCTAGACTTGACTTAACTTCCTCCTGACATCCAGGATGTTTCAGGGGGGTTGGCTTTAATGGTCTAAACAACTTTTTTGATCTTTGTCAAGATCAGTTGAAGTTATAGCATTATTGGGAGCTATATGTTATATCCATCTATTAAAGAAGGAAGACAACCTTTTAAAGTCTTTAAAATTGCTATTTTAAGCATGTGTTTGTGCTGGGTATCATAACAATCATTTTGCAGCATTTTAAAGCTTTTATAGTATAACTCTGTTTCTGGCTTCTAAATCTGGATATATAAATTAGCCTGCCAATCTACCAAAAAGATATTGTTCAGCACATTTGTGTGACTATTTTGTATTTTTAATAATAAGATAAAATAAAGAGTTTCATTACAGCCTATTCAAATGACTGACAAGGATTATAGGGAATGAAACATGTATTTAATCACTGATGAAAATTTACCTTAAGCTTGGCAGGTAAAGCCACACTTTTTAAAATGATTTAGCATTGTACTAGAAGAGAGAACATGAATCATAAAAAAGCTATGCACCATTTACATGGGAATCTTCACATAGTTTATGCAAGAGGAGACTTGTGAATGGTTATTGATATTTGTCAAATAAAGTATGTATGATTCATTAAACTTCCCATTCCCCAGTGTAAAAGCCACTGCTCCGTTAAGAAGTCTTTTGGTAGATAGCCCATAAAAAGAATAGAGGCAGTTGAAAAGGCATCGTGTTACAATGTTTATTTAAAAAATTTGATAAACTTGGTATAAAATAGTACTACTTGAAACTTTGAATGGATTATTTTTATTGTTGGACAGTATTTTATTGTGATGGAACCCACAGGTTCTCTTCTTCTGGATGATGGGCAAATCCAATATCCCCTGACCACAAGATTTTATAATGAGGAGTCAGGAAAGCATCCTTATTTGCTCAATAGGACTTCCATTTGTGCTCTACTTAAGTATGTACTTAGGCACCATCTCACATATGGATGAACTTTAGTATTTGTTTAAGCCCTTTCCAAAACTGAGGCTAAATCAACTGCTACTAAGACAAAACAGCTAAACAAGATATTTTGCCTGAAAGACTGAATAAGCAAGTCCTCAACACACTGCACTGATTATGTCCAGGATATGGTAGATATCTTACATGTAGGGCCTTTTCCAAAAACCCTTGGAAGGCAGTAGGATTGTTCATCAACTACAGTTGGCTCCAGGCCAATAAACATGGATCACTTCTGTCCCTTCTCCTTCCCACCCTGGCTTAGTTATTATGTACAATGTGGCTGATACCTCTAATGCCCATGGACCTGGGAAGAACTGGAGGACTTAATAGACATTTGGTTGGAGCAAAGGATTATAAACTGGAAAGTAGGAGAAATAAGCCTGTTTATGTTGAGATAACAAAAGCCATGCAGGCACAAAGGTACAATCATGATTGGACCCAGGTCCAGTGCAAAATCAAGTTCCTGAGATCAACGTTTTACAGAGCCAAAGATGCAAACTCTCATTCTGGGGCAGGTCACACAATTGCCCCCTTCTATGACTAGCTGTCCATCATTCTCTCCAAGGATGTGGGCGACAACCTCGGTATGGAGACTTTCAGCACCAGGGTTGGGCAGGAGGAGGAGGAAGAGGTGGCAGCAGCCCCTTCTGAGGGTGCTGTATGAAGTCCCTACTCCCTGATGACTGTGAGTGGCAGGAAGAACCATCCATCACCATACACTTAGTGTCACTTAGCCCCTCCATTCCACAGACTAGCACAGATAATGAAGCAGAAGAGGTAGTGGGTCAGGAAGAAACCCATGTGGCCGATACATCATGTACTGTTACGGAGACCCAAGAACATGCCAGACCTGGTAACTCTCTTGTAATGTACCTCTTGCCACTGCTAGGCAATGCCTGGGTTTGTGCTTGTTGGATTTGGGGTGCCAGGGGGAGGGGGAGAAATTTTGCATTGCTATGGGTGGGTTGCCAAGTTCTTTCAGTGGTGATGCATGATGGGTTTGATAGCTTATAATGTAATAGACATCAAACTAACAATTTGCTTTAATTCATTTTTTTGCAGCTGCATGGGCAGTGGCAGTGGACCTGTTACTGAAGTCAGTACTTGTAAATTTTGGGCAGTACGAATGGTGCCCCACTGTTGTGGGGTCTGTTTTTGTGCCTCTTAACATATTGTGTACTGCATGGTGGGGGTGGAGGGTGTACTTTCCTCCTCTGGGGGGGGAAAGCAACCATTGCTTTTTTCTTTGTTTATTATCCAGTGTGACTCATGGCTACCCAGAATGGTGCTCCACTTGCAGTACAGCAGAGTGCTACAGAGATTTTTGCAGCAAGCAGATAGTCCCACAAAACCTCACTTGAGGTTTTGGCAGACTCCTCAGTTGCTCGCGCAGAACACACAGATGCCTGGTGGGACAAACTCCATGAGTCGCTGCATAAGGACGATGCCATCCTCAAGGAAGTGTGAGACACCATGTGGACTTTGAAAGATGTGGTCAGCAAGTCCCATATTGAATTACAGAGGTCACAGGACACTTCCAGTGATGCCTTTCAAAGTGTTCACAAATACCTAAATAAATGGCTATGATGCCCGAAAGTGAGAAGTCGGCACACTCATCTTGCCTCTGTGCAAGAGGAGCAGAGAATTTCAGCCTAACCTGTTTTCCCTAACTCAGTGGGGGATAGGAGGGCCATATGACTGCCTGCATGGTCAAGAGGGTTCCCCTGCATCGCAGGGAGACAGGGACAGTTCAGGGTCATGGTGGGGTGAAGCCATTCAGACACTCACCAACTCCCTTTCACTGTGGCACCTGGGATAGGTTTTTCATTGGGGGGCGGTGCTACTTTGCACAAGGCTCTGCACCAATAGTGTACTGTGGGTCTCCAAGGCCCAGGGAACAAGCCAAGGGTGCCACTGCCCTCACTCCCATGTGTGCCCCAAGCAAGCCAGCTTCTATGGTGGTTTTGATGGTGGGGGGGAGGGAAGGGAGGAGGGAGTGACCAGCATAGAGAGATGGTGCTCCTTTCACACCTACCTAGGGCACCTACTTCCTGTCCATGCTGGGGCAGCCACACAGGCCACTACCAGTGGTATACCATTGCCCTGCACTCTGAGGGCACATCCACACATGGAAGCATGTGCTTGCAGCAGCTCAAATAGTAGTGGTGCAAATTTGAGCCAGGGCTTTTTGCTTCAGTGCACATGCTCGAACATGCACTTTAGTGTGAAGCAAATTGCGCCAAAATAACCCTGCGTGGCTCATCCTGGATCTGCAGCCAGGAGGAGCTAGAGCTTGGGGAAAGCACCTGTTCTGTCCCTAGCAGTATAAAAAGCTGCCCTGGAAAGTAGCTCAGGGCTACTTGCTCTCATGAGATTCTGAGGCCTAGCCAATTGGTACCTGGGGACACTATCCCTGGTGCCAGCTGGACTGCTGAAGCAACCCTGAGAGTTCCCTGCACCCTCTACCCACTGCAGGGGTCTGGCATTGGGGGCTGCTGCCTGGCTGTGACCTGCTCTGCATTTGCCAGACCCGCATGGGGACTGCACAGCCAGTAGAGGCATCTGTCCCTGTGGGCCAGCTGCTAATGAACTGTGGTTGCAGGGTTGGCCTCTGTACGGCACTACTGTCATATGTGCCCCCTGCCCAGCCATCTGGGCAGCTATCACCTGGATTATGTTCTGGATCTGGTGGCCTGTTTTGAACTGTCAACGCATGTCTTCCTGGCCCCATTTGGCCAGGAGGTCAGCCACAGACCATTGGGTCCAAAGTGCCAGCTCTGAGCAGGCAGGCTCCTGCCATTGGCCACCTTAGCAGGAATTCTGGTGTTCCCTATTGGAAACTGAAAAATCCGTGATAAAAAAAAATCCCAAAGTCACTCTGTAAAATTCCCCCAAATCCATATTCTCCACAAGTACAACACCTATAATGAGAGAGAGAGAGAGAGAGAGAGAGAGAGAGAGAGCAAGACAGAGACTGCAATCAGTTGAACAATGTTTTATTGATACATCTACAGTGGTAAAGCAAGTCTGTTATCATAATAATAAAGTGAACTCTAAATACATGTTTCATGAATTCATGAATACACATTTTGCTGCACTTCTACAAGGGGATGGCCCCCACACAAGGGGTACAGTCCCCAAATAAGGGGTTTGGTCCCCCAACAGGGGATCCAGCCCCCCAACATGGGGTTCAACCCCCAAACAAGAGGTTCACCCTCCACAGAAGGGGTATGCCCCCCCAATGGGGTCCAAATGACCCCTGCAGGGGATACCACCCCCCCTGCAAGGCCTGCATGTGTCCCTCAACTGCTGCCTCCTGGCCCCATCCCCCACCAGTTGCTGCAGCCTCCCAAATGGTTGCCCCACCCAGCCCCACTCCCCCAGACCCCTACAATGCCTTCCCCACCCAGCCTCACTCCACAACTTGCAGCCCCAGGCCCCCATGGCTAATCCCACAACCTCAGGCATGATCAGAAAACCCAGAAAAAAAAAACAGAAAAAAATGGGGAAAAAAAAGCCTCTGCTTACCTTTGAAGCAGGGGTCAGGGGGCTCCAGGGCCTCCTGGCAGAGGCCTCCAAGCAGGACAGGGCAGCAGGAGGGCAGCAGGACCTGGGCTGCAGCTGCTGGGGCTGTCAACCAGGGGATATCCAGGAGTCTAATTTTCTCCCCATGCTGCAAGTTTGCAGTGTGGGGAATGTTTTTTTGTTCTCACACGTGCCTGTTGCCCCACCTCAAAGGGGTTTGAAGCGGGGCAAGAGGCACATGTGAACTCATCTGAATGCACCCTGACAGGGTTACTTCTGGTTAGGGGGAATGCATTGTTTAGTTCAAATTAATTGTAAATGGGGCTGGTGGAATTTTATGGGCATTAAGAAAGGTACGCGGAGTGCACAAGAGGTACAAATACAAATTTTGAAGCTCTTTCTATCCTCCCTCCAGTTTTTAGATCCTGTTCCAGTGCTAGCCATAGGCTGATTGATCCCTGTTGGTGTGACCAGAGGCAGAAAGAGAAAGGAAGAAAGAGAAGATGAGGAGGATGACAACACTTCCTTCAGGATTCTCTCAACAACTGAAATATTATGCATTATAATTATAGTTGACTTTCATCCTGACTTATATAGGCTTATAATATAATATCAAGTGTACTAATAATAGAATCAATAATACTTTTAAGTCCAATAGTAATATATTAATAAGAATTTGTAGTAATAGTAATATTAATGATGATTTATTAATGGTCAATAATAATTGTAATGGTTCAATTCCTTATCACAGCATTTCAAAGCAGGTAGATCTGCCTTATTATCCTGCACACCTCCCACACATCCTGGGCCTCCACTGCATATATATGGCCAATGTATGATACATACTTTAGTTATATAGACTTCTGATGAGAAAGCAGATACTGAGTATAAGGCAGGTGATTATGTGGCCTCCCTGCCTTTTTCCCCATGTGGGGGGAGGAAATACCCACCTCCTGGTTCAAGCTTCTCTCTAGGTCCCTATATTCCCATGGAGAAGAGATATATACTCTTTTGATTTACATACTACCATTACTGAACTCGTATTACTTCCTTCTCCTGACTGTGGGCAACAAGTACTGCTGAGGCTTCTCTTCTGTGTACTACTTGAATTGTGGAGGATTTCTTCACAGGCTTTGGCCTGAGCATCATCTTGAGTATGACAAGATTTGTACAAGTTCTGCAGGTCCATTTCCTATTACTTTAGCCCTCCTCCTGGTTGCTGGCCCTGTTTGTTAATGAGCATATTATGTAATTGTAATTAGAGGGTTGTTGCTGGCCACAAATTCAGAGGCTTTCTTCTTGGTTGCTGGCTAAGACCTCCATCAAATTCCCTCCTGGGGTCTAGGTAATAGGCCCAGGCCTGTGGGCTCTTTGCCTCACTTGCCCACCTCTGCACCTCTCCATTGCACCCTTGTAACTTTTGAATTGTTGCTGACCACAAAGGAAGCTGTGCTCCTGAGTTGTAATCACTGCAGTGGCAGAAGCTGAGGCTTCTTCACTGGCTTTGGCCTGAGCACAGCTCAATTTGCACATGTTCTGTGAGCCCATTTCATAGCGTCTTCTCACCTTCCTCCTGGTTACTGGGCATGTCTTGCATCGTCACACGCTGGACAAGTTCTGCAAGCACATTTCATTCATTACTGCAGAGTGCTCAGGTCACAGGAGGGGCCTTCCATTAAGGAATACAAGGCTTGAGTTTCTTTTCTGAATTCTGAAGGCCTTCTTCTTGGTTGCTGTCCAAGATCTCTGGGGTCTGGGAAGTAGGCTCTTCACCCCACTTGCCCACCTCTGCCTTACACCTCTCCATTGTGCCCTAGTAACTTTTGAATCATTGCTGGCCACAAAAGAAGCTGAGCTTTCTTCACTGGCTTTGGTCTGACCATCAGCTCAATTCGCACAAGTTCTGCAGGACCATCCCATAGAGTGAAGAGTGAAGGAACATAAAAAAGAACACAAAGCAGCATCTACTGGCTAAAGGCTGGAACACAGCACATCCTCATGGTGAAGGGGATTCATTAGAAGTCTTTGGAGTCTCTGGATGTTTGCACAAACAAATCCACAGTTGGAGCAGTGTAACTGGAGAACACAGAAAATTAACACATCTCTGAATAGTGTTAATTTAAGGCACTAAATGGACTTCAGAATGGTGGAAAATCCTGGGTCATGCAAACACAAATGCAGTTGGGTTGACATAAACATGAAATATTGTTTCATCTACACACATCCTAAGTCTCAGTTTTGTGATGTCCTTATCTTAACAATGACCTTCATGGAAGGAAAAGTCAGATTGATAATGTAGGTTAAGTCCCTGGGAAAACGGTACATGAAGAGAGAATGGCATGTTGAATACAGAAGTCTCTTAAAATATATTTATTTCTGATTTATTATACAAAGATTTTTTTTTTACCTCCAATTCATGCTTTTTTAATGCATTTCTAGAAAATAGACTCTTGAGCTTTTTATTTTGACAGATATAGCAGGCAGAACAGTCAATAATTTGTTATTCATATCATTTCCTGGGATCCTTTGGGAGTTCAGCACAAAATTGTCCTGCAGAGTATTCTCTAAATAAAAATAAACTGTGTGTTTTGTAACAAATACAAAGATTTAAACTTATTTTATGAAAGTGACTTCTGCTAGTGTAGCTACATCATAATACATGAATTTTTAGGAATTAAAATTTTGTTTGTAATTTGATTTGTACAGTTTTATACACTCTTCATCAGTCTTGTAGTCTTGTACCAGACTTGTACAGTCTGTTTGTATCAGACTTGTACAGTCTGCTCAGTCTGGCAGACAGAACTATGGGACCTGCATTTCATTTGACCATGTGAATATTCAAAGTTAAGGGAGTGGTAGAACAATCTTTATTGAAGTACCTCCAGTCAAATGGCTTCTGTGGGAACCAACCATATCAAGTTGATGTTTGTAAAGGAGTGAACGGATACAGGAGCTAAATATTCTTCCAAGTGACTTCATCCTCACAGTAAATAGAGGACACCTCCGGCTACCATCAATGTAAGACTTGCTAAAGTAACTGTGGCTTGAAATCTACTGTACTTTTCCACAGGAATTAATTCGAGGCAGATTCACTTAATATACCTTAATATAGAGATCAATTTTAACACAAGAGAATCCATTTTGTTATTTTGATGGCATGTATGAACAGAGATCTTTGTGCTGTAGTCTATTACTGGTATAGATAAGAAAGAGCTTATTGCTGGGACATTGCAGTAAGATATTCTGGGAACACTTCCCTTCAGAGCTTGGTGATCTTCAGAACATGCTTGCCATGCCAGTCTGCAGGCAGTCAGGTCTGAGGATTGACTCAGGGTCAGAAGTAGCAGCCAAGGTCCAAGGGGAATTTTCTGAGTCAGTAGGGAAGTCAGGAAGCCAGAACATCCATCTGGGGAACTGAGTTAGAAAACCAGAGGGCCAGGCAGAGTATGGGTCAGGAAGCTAGCTGAGTAAGCATGCTATCAGACCAGGTTTGGGTAAGGCTAGTCCATAGGAGGCTAGATCAGGTATCCACAGAGTCTGTTAGAAAGGCAGTAGCAATACAAGATAAGGGTGTAGCAGCCTAAAACAGGATTACACTTTGCTGCCCAGACACTTCCTCTTCCAGGTAAGAGGTTTACATTGGAAGGGGTGAGGAGTCAGCTGACCCTGACTGGCCACTCTGGCCACATATGTCTGCTCTAAATGCTCTGCTGAGGAGGTGGCAGACCAGGGTGAGTGCCTATGCTAGGTAAGCTAAGGCCACAGCCTGGCAATGCTGTAAACATCCTGATTATACTTTAAGAAGAGGTACCCTTGATTTTGGGGATCCCAAAACTGGGGAAGCTAGGGTAAGAGAGTCTAGCTAAATTACTAGTAGATGTCTCTCTGTTTTTTAAAGAAAGCCAGAAGAGCCTCCTCTAAAGGTATTATTTTCAGCAATGTTCCAGCAGGTAATTTTATTGACAGGTCTGGGGGAGGGGGGACCCCAGTTCTTCTTTCTACTGGATCTAAGACAGGGCTGAATTAACTTTAGAGTAGTGTGTATTAGGTGTAGAATATCTGAATTAAGAAGAACACCTCAACACAAAGGTTTTTATGTCCAACTCCAAGTAACAGGATCTCATTCTCATTTATGCCAGGCTTAGCACACTGTTTGGTGGTAGGAGCAGGTAGCTTTAGCTCATCTTTGAAGCTCCATACTCTGAAGTATGGACTCCATACTCTGAAGTCTCTCAGAGTTCTGTCAGCTCTTTAATACCAGAACTGTTTAAAGAGTTTTATAGTTTATGGTCTATTTCTATTTAGCTCCTCTGCTGGTAACTGTACCCAAGTGTCTTTCACCTTTGTCCACCTTCTTCCCTATATATTCTACCCCCCAATCTCCTAAATATCTCTACATTGATAACTAGTTCTGGGATTAGGGTAGGTATAAAACTCCTTCCCTAGCTGAAGTTTTGGAATACTCCTTGAACAGCCACTACTCTGTTTCTGTTCCTTTTAAATGTCCCCATTTGCCTTCTGAACTGTGCAAGTAAGTCACAAGTGTTATTAACAATCAGCTAAACTTGAGGTGGCAAAATAGTCACTAATCTCACTTAATGAGAATTAGCAAACAGCTCATGTTTGGGGAAATATAACAGAACTGGTTGTTGTTCACTAAATGATGGACTGTGAATCATCTGCCCTATAATTGGTGAGCAGTTATTAATATGAGTAGTTCTATTGACTTTACAGTGAATAACTGTTTACTATTGCAAATTAAGAGGTCCTAATCTGATGCTACAGGAGAAAGGCCTCTGGCACTGTAACTGGTATACAGATAGGCAGTTACCTATCTTCCCTTGGCTTTGATCAAGATCAAAGAACGCTTTTTAAAGCGTGAGCTATATGTTAGATTATGCCACCTACTTAACTATTCCGCTTTGCTATTCTGTTTTGCTTCTCAGTGTATAAAAATGGGGTTGCTTTTATATTGACAGGCATTATGCTGAGAATATCAATTTGGAACTTTGTTGTCATTTTAAGTCTGTGTTCACTCTTTGTAAAAGTACACAAAGATATAGAGATTTCCCACTCAATCTTGATATGTGCCTGGAGAAAGTGAAATAAGCACTCAGATAAATGAATTCAGTCTTGGAAGTCTTTCTACTACCTAGAAGAAAAATTGAAAATTGTGTTGCATACTCAGAGTGTGTTTATGCACAATAGGCAGTAAATATCCTAAATATTATTTTTCTACAGTGATAACGTATGTTTGGGATGGGAAGAAGGGAAGATGATGCATGCTGTCTTTCTGCCAGTCTCAGGAATATTGTTTCTAGAATCAATACCAATATTCGCCTGATGTATTTTTACATGAAGTATTTCATACTATAGAGAGAAATGACAGAGAGAAGTTTCACTCAGCAGGGACTGTCATTACCTTTATAGTTATGAACCTTAGTATTTCCTTGGGCATTAGAAAACAACAGGAAGGTTCTTGATCATTTATTAAGTGGCATTATGGTACCTATGGCAGTACCTACATGATAATTTTTACAGTGCTTTAAGTGTAAACTGTGCTGAGCAGTGCTCAGAAAGCTGTGCTAAACAGCTAACAAGTTGTCTACCCCAAAGGACTCATGTTCTAAGGGCACCAGATGGTGTAGCACAAAACAAAGAGTACTGTACAGAAACCAAGTAGTAGGTGCTCATTGTAGTCGGAAGGCATTGTGATTTTCAGTGTTTCTGGAAGAGTGGGAGGGAGTCTTGTGTGAGTAAAGGAAATGAAGGAAGCTGTTAGGAGTGACACAGGGATGAACAGATGGAGAAGAATAAAGTGAAGAGATACAGATTGAAGCCAAAGTCCTGTCATTGTGACTGAATAGCCCAACTTCATCAACATATCACAGCAAGCAAAACCGAGTTATTTAAAGTATTTTATTTATCTGAATGTGTTTAATGCATTAGCCTTTTCTTTCCTTTGGCTTTCAAATTATCCAGCCTCCCCAGCTCTTTCCCTCTGCCATTTAACTCACACCACTGTACTATATGAGATACAGCAAGGCACTTTAATTGGCAAAGCCTGCCTTTTCAGTTATGGTGAAAGGTTTGCACAAAAACTAGAAAAAAGGAAATGTCATAAGATGTGTTTTATATAAAAAAAATATTTCATACCACATAGTTTGGCACAAGACTATTTTTTTTTTCAAAATAGGATATACAATTCACCTGTTTACAAAAAGTTTCTCCCCACAATAATGTAGTTGAAATATGGGTTACATTTGATAAAATAAACTGTTCCCCTTTCCTCTCCCCCCACATCCAAAAAGAAAAAAACCCAAACAACCCCCCTAACCAAGTGTTGAAACAGTATCATTACTTTGGAATGATAAGAGCAGGGATCCTGCTTTTTGTCTGATTAACACCCCCCTCTAATTTTCAGATTTAAAAAAGTAACCCCAAATCCACATTGCTCTGTGATTAAAATGAAACACCACTATATATAGATCCTTATTTTACTGGTATTTAATTTTAATCATGGAAAAATGTCAACTTTGAAGAGAAAAACAGGATCCCTGCTGATTATACAGCATAAAAAGGTGAATTGCCTTCTGTTATGTTATTAAGATTTAAGAACAAGTTGTAGCAGGTGAGAAAGGGAAGAGGTGGTGCTCACTAACCAGCCAAATCAGGTGAGGGGGTAACTAGTACCTTGCAGCAACCCCTGACCTGCCCACATTTGGTGCACTGGCCAGGAATCAAACCCCAGCTATATGGAGAGAAGTCTGTCCACCTCAGTGTCCAGGGACACCTTGCAACACCTGCAAGAGATGATGCTGAGAATCCTGAAGGAACAGCAGTAGCAGATAGATTGGTTACTGAAATCTAGTGTGGAAGAGAATGCAATCTAGTTGGGAGAACAAAGTGAATGGTGTGACCTCGGTTCCAAATTACGTGGTGAAATTGCAGGAAGGGCTACACACAGTACAACACTTGTCAATTTAAGAAAGACCCAGAACAGACAAAAAGAAGATTATGACTGCAGAACCCAAGAGTGAGGTTTAGCCATGAGAGATAAGCAGAGATCCTGATTTTGTCTGATAAAAAAAAAAAATCCCCAATTTTGGGATTAAAAAGGTAACCCAAAATTTACCTTTTACCGTCATTAAATGAACCACTACTAATATACAGATATATATATCATGGAAAAAGGTGGATTTGGGGTATGTTTTTTAAATCTGAAAATAGGGGATTTTTCTTTTAAATCAAAGAAAATCAGGATCCCTGGAGATAAGCTACTTGTACTCCCAGACCAGAGAAGCAAGTTGATCTCTGGATGGCAGGTCCTTATGAAGTTGTTTGAAAGGTGGCCCCTGTGAACTTTGAGGACTATCACATAAACCTGCTCAAGAATTGGAAGGATCAAGAAGCTTGGATGATATCTCTGTACCCAGACTGTCTAGAGTTAGGACCTTTAGGAGAACAAAGATCAGTGACTAAGAAGGATTCCAGTATACCCACAAGAACACGGAAGAACAGAAGGAGCAGATATAACACTTAGTATAAATTTTTGATTATGTGTTTTATAGTGAGCCTGGCTTGGTTTCAGTCAGAGTACATTGGATCAAGACTCTGGGGGGCCAGGTAGTGTATGCATGTTGACAGTGGTTGCCACAGGGACTGCACAAAGAGAAAAAAAAAGGAAATTGAACAAATGCTTATGAAAAGAACCAAGAAGCCAATGGTACAGCCTACTAGTGTTGGTACCAAAATGAGACACATCTCTGTGATTATGTATAGATTTTAGGAATGTAAATGTTATAGCTCAGTTTGATGCTTGCCCCATTCTTAGGGTAGAAGAAATGATTGAGAAAATAGCTAGACTAAATTTATTTCTATGTTAGAGTTAACCAAAGGCTACTGCAAATACCCATGGCACTTGAGAATTGTGAGAAAAACAGCCTGTAGGACCTTTTGGAGTCAATTTAAATTGCAGAGAATACCATTTAGTCTCAATGAAGCTGTGACTATATTTTAGCATTTTATGGACCAGACCCTCACCATATACCAGTGTAGGGTTGCAGCCTACATTGATGATGTTCTTAAATTCCTTAATAATAGGCAACAAGATTTAGAAGACCTGCAAGTTGTGTTTGGTGAACTGAGAATGGCTAATTCCTGTAAATCCACCTTGGGACAGAAAGAAACAAAATATCTTGGATTTGTGGTAAGGTAAGGGAGAATAAAGCCCCTAGTGGACAAAGCAGAGGCATTAAGAACATACACAATTCCCTGTGCAAGGAAACAAGTGAAGTCCTTTGTAGTACTAGAAAACTATTATAATAAACGTATACCTCACTTTTCCAAGCTGATAGCCCCCATTATGGCCTTGATGAAAGGAAGAGGAGCCAAACCTGTGGTATGGAATGAAGAAGCACAAGAGACATTAGAAAAAGTCAAAGTGGCCTTGTGCAATGAGCTGGTGCTCTTCACACCTGATTTTAAGAGGCCCTTTTCCCTGCAAATGGATGCTTCATGGGTAGCCCTTGGATCTGTTCTAACACAGAGATTTGAAGATGAAGAATTGTTGATAGCATATGCCGGTCAGAAACTACTAGATCATGAAAGATGATATCCACCATAAAGTGAGAATTCTCAGCCTTCAAATGGGGTATTTCATTATTCCATTATTACTTTTGAGAAAGGAAGTTTAAATTAATTATGTATCACAAGCCCCTAAAGTGGCTACAGATGGCAAAGTCAGATAATGCCTGCTTGATGTGTTGGGCCCTATCTCTACAGCCTTATAAATTCCAGGTGGAATACGGGCCAGGGTGTAAAAATGTAATTGCTGATTCTTATAAGGTAAGCATTAGGAAGAGCTGGTGAAACCATATGAGTGAGGATAGAGTTAGGATGAAAAGAAACAGACACTAAGATTCTGAGTGAGGGGTTGCAGAACTTGGCATGGAAGGAATATAGCAGGGCAGAGAGAAAGAGAAACTCTGTGCTTCCTCCCATGATCCCATCCATTCTCTGCAGTGCAGGGACTGGATGCCAGGGGAGAGTGTCTGGAATGGAGAGGAACTGGCAGTCCGCTGTTTGCTGGGTGGGAGAAATTTCCCAACCCGGTAAACTCCAGAGGACCCTAGGAAGCAGCCGCTCACAGTCCAAAGGTGCAGGGGAAAGCTTGGACCACAGTAAACCCTGGAGAAGCTGAGGAATGTACCCAATAAGATGAATTTACCAGAGAGTATAGCTGAGTGACAGTAGGCAGAGACGCAAGCTGATTTGGTGCTTGGAGTATGTGAGAGAACAGAAAGCTGCTGTTACCTACTGGAAAGAAGGAAGAGAAAGAGCAGAGGTTTCCAGCTGGAACAGTTCTGGAAAAGGGTGAGAGAAGAAAATGGCTTCTGGATTTTCTGTTACACTATATTTTTGTTATTAAACCTGTGGAAAGATTATGGTGGCAAGTGAAGGGAGTGTAGGCAAGGTGGAACTCCAACTCAGTGGTGCCCTGCTCCAGTCACTGAGACAAGTGAGTGCAACCTTCCCCATAAAGGGGCAGGTCTGAGAACATGAGACAGAGACTGGAGAGTTTGACATATCTTTTCCTTCACTGATTACACAGCATAAAAAGGTGAATCACCTCCTGTTGTGTTATTAAGTTTTAACAACAAGTTGTGAGCGGCAAGAGGTGGTGGTCACCTACCAGGAAAATCAGGTCAGACGGTAATTAGTATCTTGCACCAACCTGTGACCCACCCACACTGAGGTTTTTTGTTGAAACAAAGATTTTAATGTAAGTACGATTTCATAAATGTCAAGCCTATTTTCGTTAGTGCTGAATTTTTCCTTATTTGTTTAGAAAATCTGAGCAGAGCACATATTCCTCCAGTTTTTCATTGTTCAGGAGTTGCACTGTTTTTGAATGTTCTTGGTCTGTAAGTTGTTGAAAACTGGCTTATTACTAACATTACTCTGTACTGGGAAGACCTGGAGTATCAATTTCTTCATAAGTTGTATAACTAATTAACATGACATCAACTGAAATTTACAATTGATTCTACCATTTTCTCTCCATCAAAATTAAAGCTAAATTTTAAAGTGAGTCACAAGAATGCTAGTAAAAATCTCTGGAAGGGATCAATCATTCAAGTGAGACAGGGTTTGCCCCTTCTCCTCACTTATCTCTAAATTTTGCTCAGAAAATCCTTACACCATGATTACAGCTCTGGCATAAAGTGACCTCCCCCATCGCTCATTGAGCTTCCTGGATGCTCCAATAGTCTTCTGTAGGCAATGGTACAACCTTATTAAAGAAAAGGAAAGGGTTAGGAGCAAAATGCTTTACATTATCAATTCATGAATGTGGTTATAAAACAAACTGTATACACTGGTCTTAGAGCATCGTGTCCTCTGGTCTGCTTAGTCACAGACCTTTTCTTCCTGTTGCATCTTTTATTTTTTGATTGGAAAGGCTCCTTCAAAGGCAGGAGCTAATGCAACTAAAGCGGTTGAGCATCTCCATCAGACAGAAATGAGAGGACATATTTTTGAAACTCTGCTCTATACACTATTCTTAAGAAGATGATATCCCTCCCCCCCTTTCCTCCCTAGTACATTAATTATATATAGAAAGAGATGGAAATCACATTCTTAAAATTGATTTGGAAAAAGCTCCAGAAAAAAAATACATTTCTATATAGAATGGATTGTGTGACATCCTGAAGAAGCCCTGCCTACCCCCATTTCTAACATCTATATTGTGATTTACCCCCTTTCTATTCTGTCACCTTCTGTCTTAGCATTATGTTTGGGAAGATTTATTCAAATTGTGTGAAAGAAAACTAACTGCAGATCTTCAAAGGAGACAGACTATAAGTTGGTTTCTTTGGCTGTTTGAACCTGAATTACTATAATGACTGTAGGAGAATTATTTTCTTTTAAATGAGCAAATCTGACATGAACATCAAAGGGGAAATAAATACATGTAATAAAGCAATCATTTTTCTTTTTCTCTTCCTAAATGATTTATTTTATCCCTAGAAACACCAACAAATGTTCAAAGTTCTAGATATTTAAATAGGTACCAAGATGTCTGAAGTCATAATCCTTGCTTTGCCAGTTTGTTGAAAAATTGCTGACCTTATAAAAATCTATGTTCCTGTTCACTTTGATAACAGCTTTTGCTGTCCACAATATGTATTATAGCAGTGACTCCATCAAGGATCACTAATTGCTGCTACATGTGTTTTGATACAAGTAGTACAGAAACCATTTTCTACAGGAAATTTTCTGCATAAACTCCCATATGCATTTTATTCCAAACAGGAATTAAAAAGGTTTTGTTCTCTTCCATTATGGACTGTGTTTTAATAATTACATTTCACCAGTTAGTGTTTTATGAAGCACGATGGAATTTAACTGGCAACTAATATAACAGGTCTAGTTTGTCCTCAGTACACAATCTTAAAGCCCGTTAACATTTGTAGGAAATATATGCACAATGTGTGGGAAGAAAATATCCTTAACCAAGTGAAAACTGAGGATACCATATATACTTGCTTTGTCTAATCCAGTTTACATTTTTTACAGCAGTACCTTATATCAACTGAAGTTTGTTAGACAGCAGGGAGACTAATAAAAAACGTGGTGTATAAATAGGCTAAAACAAAGAAATGAGCAAATACCCTTCACATTAACTAGGACATAATCTACAGATGTTCCTCAGTTGGTAGAAAACAGATTTCCACACAGCAGTTACATTCAATACAAAAGTTTGCACAAAATCCAGCCGGAATAATATGTAAAGCCATCTCAAGATTAGAAGCATTATGAGAAAGCCACTGAACAGTGTCAGTAAGCACAATAACCCCCACTAGATTGTTGCATTGGTAGGTTAGGTGACATGGCTACCTATTCGTACATTCGGTGATGCAGTGGCAGAGGAGTGACCGTAATATACACCAGCATGCAAAGGGTATGCGATCACACAAGACCTAGCCAGTCCGGAATTACCCCTAGCGCATGACTGGCTGGTCCAGCATGCAGGGCCCCTAGAACGTTCCACCGGGGGGAACCCTGATTGGCTGGGGAATCTATAAAGAGGACTGCGCGCCTCAGCATGTGGTCCCCAGAACCAGACACCCACCAAGATAGCCTGATCAACTAACTGGGGCTCTGGTCAGACCTCTAGGAATACTAGCATAGGCTGCCTCGGCCTATAGCTAGAACTCACAAACTCCGGAACAACCTGTGCGTTGCCCTGCTAGGCCTTGCACTTGTACCACCATCGCATTCGACTGCAGTCAACTTGTCCGGCTGTACCTGTGCAGCTGTGTTGCTGCATTGCTGTGTTACTGTGTAGCTGTGCTGCTGTGCTTTTGTAAAGAGCTCTTGAAATAAATTACAACTGCTAACCACCTTGTTCTTGGTGGCCTGTAAGTAAAGTTATAGTTTTACCTCATCAATCATCTGTCTTGGCGTCCATCTCTCTCCCTCTCATTAACATCTGGCATCCCCGAGTGTGTCTGGGTTGGTGCCATTACCCAGGGCCCCTGCTCGACACGCAACTGCGGCCGGTTCCAAGCACCAACTAGGAATTGTGTCCCACATGGCGACGAGGATGGGATCACCAAAACGGAGGGAGGAGAATAACACCCAGGAATTAAGATCCCTAGAAGGTGGGGAGAAAAAATTTGATCATGTTGCTTTAAGCTACCCTCAGAGGAGCCATCAGCGGCCACCGATGGGGAACATGACTGATTCAGTGGCCCATGCCCTGTATCACCAGGCCGGAGCGGAGAAGATAAGCAAGCCACCTGATGCGGATAATAATGCCCCTCAAGATAAAACCCACTACCCTGGTCTTGGCTTAGGGGGCACAGAAAATGAAAACTTTTCAAGCCTCCAAGAGGAAATAAGAATTAATAAACAAGAGACTTTAAGATTAAAAGAAGATAAGAAACTAAAGATCACAGAGCTGTTGCTGTGAGTGGTAAACGGACTATTAAGGCAAAATAAAGATCTGAAAGCCCGATTACAGATCACCGATATAAAGCCGCCAGAGCAGACAGCACACGGTTCCAACCTACTGTTACAAGATGGCGCCAGCCTCATGCAGCCGCCATCACAAAATAGTACCAAAGAAAATCAAAAAGAATGCAAAGAAGGGGAGCTGCCTGGAGATAAGGGGTTAATCTTACCATCACCACCGACGATGCCAGCTAAAGTACCACCTGCTGAGGTAGCGCAGAACAAAGCTCCACCTTAGGCAAGTAAAACTCAGACCCCTCAAATGATGAAGGAGGAGAGTCTGTTCCCCTGCAGGAGGGACACATTGTCACAACCCAGTCCAACTGAGAGGGTGAAAACACCTCAAACACTCCCAGTGAAGTGGGAAGATTTATATCTGATGTCCCAATTAAAAACAGCAAAGCTCCATTCAACAGTGGCTTCCATCAAACACATCACTAATGCTTAGGGCATGATCCTGAAACAGCAAGAAATCAACTATCATCAGAACCCATATCGGCTGCCACAGAGATCCCTCAAGGAAAGAGCGAGGTTCAGCTTCCTGCTACACAAAACGGGATTAAGAAGGCTCCCTCGGAGAAGACGGCCAACGCTGATTAGCCGCAACAATGGGGTTCCACTTTAATTTTATTCCAAAAGGCAAATAACAACTACTTCTAGTCCCTAGGTGCCATAATGCAAACGATCCTACTTCCTAGGGACCATATAATAATGCTAATCAATAATAATACATATCAAATGTTTATAAGTTTTGTTCTAAGTTTTTATTTTTCAGAAATGTGGCCAAAAGATCGTGACAAGTCCAATAATATAAAGATCATTCCAAGTACCATCATAGTCATCTTCGTTGTGGTGAGAGAAACAAGTTCCTGGTACATCCTCAACCAGAGGGATGCTGATCAAATCCTCAGTGGGAAAGAAACATCATCATGAGCTTTACCAAACAAAATTTACAGATCAACTACAGAAGTCATAACAACTGGATTTCTTATCGTTAATATTGTTTTGTTAATTAATCTTACTATGCTTATTTTAGTCATTACTTATGTTTATTTTTGACCATCTCCCTCTCCTAGACCTATCAAACGGTCTAGTTCTCTGGAGCCTGAAAGAGGCTTAATTGAAACACACTTATAAAGCTCTCATCATTGTGTATATATATATATATATATAGAGAGAGAGAGAGAGAGAGAGAGAGAGTTAATATTACCGTTTACTTACCTGTTTAATACAATACAACAGAAGAAAAAGAGAAAGTGTAAACTTTAAATGAAGGATTCAGAATGTAATATAGAAGGAAAGAGGAAGTTGATAGAGGAAGGGGGCAAGTTATAAGACAGGAGAAGAAAGAAGAAGGGAAGAAGATTTCAGGGAGAGAGAGAGAAAAGAAAGGGAAATTTAAAGACAGGAAAGTGGATGGTAGAGAAAGAGAAGAGAAAACTTCAGATGGACAGGTAGACTACAAGAAAGAACACTGAGAATGGCTAAAGTGATGATATTAAAGAAGATTATAATGTTTAGTTGTTTATATTAATAATAGTTATAATGACTGTATTTTGATAGACAGTTTATTGTAATCTAGTATGTTTTATGC
>JAGPOW010003316.1:127985041-128028909 GCA_030014935.1 Caiman crocodilus
GTCATTTCCTAGGCAGTAGGTATGCTGGACATTTTTCCTCCCTAGGTGCAACACTTTGCATTTCTTCTTGTTGAATTGCATTCTGTTGTTTTCTGCCCAATTGTCCAACCTGTCCAGGTCTGCTTGTAGTTGTTCCCTGCCCTCCGGTGTGTCCACTTCTCCCCGCAGTTTTGTGTCATCCGCAAACTTGAATAGAGTACACTTCACTCCCTCGTCCAAGTTGCTGATGAAGATATTGAAAAGTACTCAGTTCTTGGCACAGCAAAACATGGCTGGGCAGCTCTGCTGCAGCTGCTGGCTGCCCCTGTCAAGAGTCTGGGGCACGGGAAAGGAAGCCCCCCACTGCAAGGTTCCCCCATAGCTGGTTTCTTTGGGGCAGTTAGGCTCAATCCTGGCCACAGGTAGGGGGCTGTCTTTCCCCCCACCCAAGTCTCTTGACAGTAACAGCCAGCACTTTAGGAGGGGCCAGCTGACCTGGTGTTTTCCCATGCCAGGCACTGTGCCTGGGAAGGGAGCCCCCCCATCCCATCCCATCCCATCCCATCCCATCCCATCCCCCTCAAGACCCCAACTAGCAAGTTGTAGGGGGTCCCTACAACACTAGATGATTGCAGTGTGGGGGGCTCCCATCCCATCCGTCATATGCAGGCAGCAATACATGCAAATTTATTTGGCAGAAAGAAATGCAATTTCTTTGAACCACTTTTTGTCACACTGGGAACTCTAGGATGGGGACATGGAAAAGGAGGCCCCTGTAGTGTGGGCCCAGCCCTGCCCCCACCAAGACCCAAGCCAAGAAGTGGGGAGATGAAAAGCAGTGGGACTCCTTTTTCTACTCCCTCCACCCCCCATTTGCCAGTGGTCCTAGTGCAGCAAAAGGTGATACACAAAACTTGTGCTGCTGCTGGCTGCAGCTTGGGGAAGGGAGCCTTCTGCCATGAGGACCCACCTGCAGCTTGCTGGCTGGGGTGGTGGAGGGGAAGGTTGGATTTGCATGGCAGGAGGGGCTCCTTTCTTCCCTTTGTCCCCCCTCAGCCACTGCTGACAGTCCCCAGCTGGTGGGGAGGCAGGTGTGGGAGGAGTCACTCTGGCAGCCTCCTGGGAGGCCTGTATTAGCACCCCCTGCCTTGACCAGTACAGCTGGCCTTGACCAGTACAGGCAGGCACTGAACCCCCCCACAATGGACAGTGTACATCTCTTTGGTCAGAATGCACTATAACTTATAGCACTTTAAGTAAAGACTGATTGTTATCATGCTTTCTACCACAGGCTTTTTGAATGTCTGTACTTAGACTAATTACTTTAGATCACTATGCTGAGTTAATGCAGGTTTGAAAACTGCTTTAGTGCAATAACCATTTCTATGTAATTAAAAGAAAAATATGGTCAGTGTCATGTATGCAATAGCAAAATATGTTTCTATTTATTTGTTTTAGATTATACTTTTTCTTTTGCTATAACTCTAGATTCAATTCTTGTTCTTTGTTTAGATTTACCACCAATAAAAAAAAAATTAAAAGTAACAGTGGGTATGCTGTTTCATTTCTCATTATATTTATAAATGATTACCCTATTTTTGTTACCTTTACTTAGATTTCCAAGTTTTTTCTAATTTTCTGATTCACCAGTGATTTGTCTTATACAATTATATCCTATTTTCTGTGTACCTTCTTTTCCAAGTTATATTTCTACTGGCTTAAGGGCTTGATAGGGCTTGAACAGTTTGTGACGTGCCTGCATTATTTTCCATTATTGTACACTGTTTGAAAATGCCTTAATGGGAATAATCATAATCACTCAGGTTCTAAGTATGTTTTGTGTATCAAGCTTCCCTGACTTCCCTTTCAGATTTTCATCATTCTCTGGCAATTAAACTGATTTCACAGTAGTCTTGTTTACAATTAGCTTCTTTCTTCTGTATGTCTGTCAACTGGAAAATTCCATTTCTTTCCTTGCTATCTCCTGATGTATGCAATTTATTTATATATAACTTTCCCCTTTGATTTTCTTGCTGTTTATTTAGGACTGAAGGCAATTCTTTTTCCTGCCTATTGAATCTAGTTTTAATATTCATTTAGCATTCTTAAACTTTCTCAGAGTTACTTACTCTCAAATGCTTTTGCTGAGCATATTTTTACAGATCTGTCCATAAGGCACCTTGGAGCCAATGTTTTCATGCTAATTGAACTACAGGTACTGGTATGTGGTTGCTTTTGTTGCAACTGTGTATCCATCTGATTGCCTAGTAGCAAAAATGCCTGTACTAAAGAACAGCATCTGCTATTAATATAGCAGATGCTGCACTTTGTATGCTATAAAGATACCATCTTCATAGTGCCAATGTGACAATATATAAGCTGCCTAATCATTCTAATGGTAATATTTGATGCTGCTGTCCTGTGCCCTTATCATATCTTGAATAATCAGCTAATCAGTAGCCACTCTATAAGTCAAGTATTATACAAGTGCTGTTTAATTTATGCACATGGCAAAACTGCCATATTATTGTATAATGCCAATACACATTATGGTGAATTATTTATATGCTATTTTTAATAACATATTTTATACATAAGTAAAAACTTTAATTTCTATTCCATTTAACATAATTTAAAAGCAGTCTCTACAAAGTTTAAAAGACGTGTAAAGATGGGTAAAAGAAAAATAAAACTTGTCTCATGGTTCAACTGGGTGAAGGGTAATTCTTCCATGCTGAGATGCTTCCTACTTCTCCAGCTCAAGTGCATTTGCTGACTGTCATTGTAACTCCATTTCATGCAGAGAGTCAGTCAGTCTCTTGGATAATCAGATTCCAGCCATTTGACTCTTTAGCAGTTAAAATTAATACTTTAAATTTCACTTGTAAACAAAGAGGTAACCCCTGATGGTCACTGGGTGCTGCTGCTCTGTGCTTTGGTGTAGAGTATCATTTAAGTCCATTATCAAATCTGTACGCAGTTTGGTTTGTGGGTATAGTTGGCACAGCCTGTCCCAGTGTTCCTCTATAAACATAAGAAATGCCTTAGCTTAGTACCTTGTATTTCACAGTGGTAGAGAATGGTTTTGATGGAAAAGAGTACTTATGCGGGACCTATACAGTATGATCTGTCACCTTCGCCTCTTCCCTTACAGTCTCTAGCATTCAGAGGTCCTGAAAGCCCTACTGTGGAGGGTTCACCAATAAGTAGGGGTGTTCGAAATGGCACTGTTCCATTTCAACTTGCATTTTGACAGAACAGCATTTCATTTCAAATTTCATTTCAACTTGAAACCACCGTTCTATTTCATTTAATCTAAACAGTTTCACTGTTGTGACACTGTTTCAACATTTTGCCCATAGGCTATAATGGGGAAGTTTGAAACAGCCTATAACTGTATCATTTCTGGCTTGATTTGGATAAAACTTGCAGGAATGGTAGCCCCTTTTGAGGGCATGAAGCCTGCCAAGTTTCAAGGA
This sequence comes from Caiman crocodilus, assembly GCA_030014935.1. Classification (NCBI taxonomy): domain Eukaryota; kingdom Metazoa; phylum Chordata; order Crocodylia; family Alligatoridae; genus Caiman; species Caiman crocodilus. Next base: position 127,988,500 of record JAGPOW010003316.1, read on the forward strand.
GATAGGTTTAGGGTTTTGGGGGAACTGTACCTCAGAATCTTGAAAACAAAACTCATGTCATGTGTATATGTTAAGCCACAGTGGGGTCAAAACTGCAAATATGGGAGCCATTGCTGAGGCCACAAAGCCTGCCAAGTTTCAAGGATATAGGTGCAGGGAGTTTGGGGAAACTGCACCTCAAGCTATGGACAAGCAAAACTCATGACATGAGTGACACTGTCTGTGTTAAGGTGCAGCAGGGTGAAAGCTGCAGGCATGGTAGCCCCTGCTGAGGCCACAAAGCATTCCAGCTGTCAAGGAGATAGGTGTACGGGGTTCTGGGTTCTGGAGCCCTGTACTTCTGGCTGCTGACAGGCAAAACTCATGACATGGGTGCTTGTGCAACTGACTTTATTTGTCTTAGGGCAGAGGCGGGTGAAAACTGCAGGCCTCCTGGGTCCTGCTGTGGCCACGAAACCTGCCAGCTGTCAAGGCAGGGGGAGTCTGGATTCTGGGGCCCTGCACCTCTAAGTGCTGACAGACAAACCTGGAACACACAGCTCAGTAACTGACACCAAGGCAGAAAGCAGGACAGTTCAAACAATGCTGCCTTTTATGCAGTTTTTCCATCCCTCCCCCAGAGCACTGGGATTGGAAAGGATCTCAGGGGAGGATGACAGTCACTGGCCAGCTACACAGTCAATAATGAGAGCACTCCTTCCCCCCCCATCCCTGCTCTTCCCCCTCTCTCTCTTTATGTTAGTTTCTGTTTCTGCGCAGGCAAGCCCAGCTTGAGTATCAAAACACAAGTCAAAATGTTTTGAACTTTTCAAAACATTTTGACTTGTCTCTTTTTGTTTCAAGGCTGTTTCACAACTCTCTGTTTCATTTCAATTTTGCTGTTTTGAGCTCAAAATGAGTCAAAACAACATCAAAACAAAACTGCCGGCAAAATTTTGCACAGTCCTACCAATAAGTATCATGTTCGGTACTACTGGTGGAACTACTTTCCCTCCATTTGACTCCTTGGTCAGCCATAGTCTATGGATGGATGCCAGTTTCTTGTAACTGGATTTAAAAACTAGAACTAAGTGCTTCTGATACTTCTAAGTGCCTAGGGTCTAGAGACTGATGAACAAATTGGCTCTGAAAGGAGGCTGTTATGAAGCAGACCCTGCTTCTGATGATCCTGATGCTAGAGCTCCCTTGATGTTTGGCTCAGACACCCTGGAACTTGTACTATAAAATTTCAGATCACTCAGTTCCTTCAGGTACATTCAACCCCAGACTGTGTTCCTAATTATAGCTTTAGAAATGATGTGGCAGTATAACAATGCAATTAGGATTAGCAAAAGTTTCTCATTTAGAAACTCTTTGCTTTTAAAAAAATATGAAAGTTACTTATGTAAGAAAGTTACACTACCAAATCCAATATCTCTCAATCTTAACTTTTCTTGACAGTCTTATATTTGGTTCAAGCCCTTGTGGTGCTTACTTATCTTGATTTTCTACATATGGCATCGGACAAGCCCCTTGCATAGAAAAGGAATCTAGGGCATAGAGTCCTTGGTACCCTACTGGCACTAAGAGGGTTCTGCCCCCTTCTCCCTATGATTCATTTTTAATTAACTAGACTTTTTAAAGGAAATGCATAAACAATATTAGGGGAGAAGCCAGAACCTATGGCGGCTATTCTTTCTGAAAGAATTCCTGCCTCAGTATGCTTATAAGAGCCAGGATTCCTCCTTCATAATTTCTGGCCTCATAACTCTATTCCTTTCCAACAAAAGGACCAGTTTCAACAGGAAGGATGGAGAATGCACTTAGCTCTTACTATCCTATAGCATGGTATTAGGGCATTTTTCTGAGGAGTGGAAAATGCATGCGTTAAAATGAACCTGAGGATGACTCAGAACTCAGGTCTCTCTGTTTGAGGGGTGCAAGGTCTCAGGTCAGAACCCAGCTGCTGTTTGAATAATCAAAAGCAACAACTCTAAACAGTTCCTTAACCTACAAATCCAAGTCATAACTTGAAGCTGTATAATCTTTGCCAGGTCCTGAAAATTCCTTATGCTTTTAATTACTTGCATTATTACACACTAATTCTTCTTTAAATATAAAGGCAAGAGCCTAGCTAACATCTTTTTATCCCTCTTGTTTTTATTCAACATTGAACAAGTCACTAATATCTGCAGTACACAGGAAACAGAAAATTCAAGAAAACATAGGGAAGATAAGCATGAGCTCTTGACCTCTGTCATCCAAGCAAGGATGTCACTGCTAAGAGATTAATGTCCCATACACACTAACATTTCATGCAGCCATGAAATGCTAGTTTGGCAATTATATCACAAAAGGAGAAGGGTGACGTTACTAAAAGAAATTCAGGGATAATATGTCTGTAGCAAAACAGAAGCAATTTATAGCTGGAATACTTAAATGCCACTGAGGCCAGAAATGCATTACTCTTCTACCAGGAGAAATGCTGTTCTTCTAGTAGAAACCACAAGTTTACAAACTATTTATCCCAGACTAAAAATGGTGGTGCCAGGAGAAAAATAACCCAGTTCCAACTCAATGGAAGTTGCTCCTGGGAGAATTAATGCTGGTGCACATTCACTACAGCTTAAGCTCTCCTGTGGATAAGAAGAAGTCAAGCTGTAGGGAAAAGCTCCTACGCCTTCTGGAAACCAGGGCCACCTTAGGTTGAAGAAGGCACAGAGGTAAGCTTCTCCTGTCCCTCCGATAGGCAGAGAGCTTATAGCACTGCTAGCTTCACTGGTTCCTTGGTTCAGGAAGTCAAGCAGATGGAGAAGCATGGCAAAGCTCCCTACCCACATCTCACACTGGAGACCCCAGAACAAGAAACAGGTGATGGATTTGTCAGACTGCTTCAGTGGATCACTCCAGTTTCACAAAGGAGCAGGGGTGGTTATAGGCTGAATGCCTGTATTGTTCCCTCTCCTGGAAATAGTTCCACTGGTGGAAATTTTTCGCTACTACAAATGAATGCTTGTATGTCGTCTCAGTCAGCAGAAGAAGGACTGAAGTAATTTCCTTTTCTTAAACTCAAAAAAAGCAATGAACACACAAAGTGATGTTATTTTGATACATGAATTCAGTGAAGACAGAAAAAAGGATACATGTTAGCTGGACAATACATTTTCAAAGAATATAAGTTCTCACTAAATTATATTGTTGTATATGATCAGTACTTTTAGTAGAGACAAGAAAAGGTGTTGGAGAAAGTTGTCTTCAGAACACTCAAAATGGTATATCACTTCTTTCAAGAACAGAAGAAAGTGATAGAAATATGAATACTGGTTTGTTAACCTAAATTGTTTTTAGTATACCCAGATGAATTTTATTTTTCATTTGCATGCCTGAGATTGTTGAGTTGTGTTTGTTTGTGCTATTAACCTCAGCTGCTCTATCTCAGCACAATGATCAAGCATATATCATGCCTGATATATAGTATGAATATAGTTTTGTACACACTTCTAGATAGATCAATAGTTATAGCTGTAGATACATTTGTATAGATAGGATCAGCTTATAGCCTGACAACTGACATCATATGGGGGTAGAAGATAACAAAAGGATAGAAGATAACAAAATTCTCTACTGTGCAGCATCCAGTTACCCTCATACGTGAAACCCTCATACCTCTGACAGTAAGGGCTGTAACTTGCTAGTCCCCTATGTTCATGATAAAGAGAGCACATGTTATCTCCTTAAAGCACATAATCATAGATGCACTGTGACATGCAGTAGGGAGCTTCATAACTTCCATGAGGTTAATGGCCTTCAATTTTATCACTGATATGGTGTCAAGTCACACAAGGCCATATACATTAGGAAAAATCAAGTCCTTAGTTCATAAATTTTCATGCCAACATGTGAGAGGCAAAGATTTTTGTGGGTGAAATCTTTTATTGGTAATATCTTTTATTGGATCAATGTATGGTTGATATAAAATTAGACAAGCTTTCAAATGCAAGGCATTCTTCATTAGGTCCTGAATGCCTTATATTTGAAATCTTATGTGACTTTATCCTCACTGTGCAATATAAGATATCACCTACAAGGATCTTTACCTCTTGCATAATTCATGGACCATCATGAGTACATTGTGTTCCACATTTTCAGTTTTTACTGAATTTCACCAGTAAATTACCAGATTTTTGTATTGAAGTTATTTGTTTTTTACTGATTTATACTTATCTTTCAGTGTCAATCAGTAAAAAATGATGGTGGGGGGCAGTGGTGGCAGATGCTGGCTTAGCAGGAAACAAAGGGAGTGACTGTGCCTGTGCAGAGGCCAGGGGAGAGTGGCTGGAGCAGCTACCTGGGGGCATGGGGCTACTAGCTTTGACCTTGGGTGGGGCGGGAGGGGACATGGGAATCGCTCCTAGGGCAGGAGGTTTCCAGCTGCACCTGGCGGTTCCAGCTGAGGCCCTGCCTCAGGTTCTGGGAGCTGCGAGCCCTTCTGGGGGGAGAGGCAAGAGAGTCCAGCCTGCTCCTTGTGGTGGGTACTGCACCCAGCTGCTCTGCACAGGCACATCAGGTTGGAGCTGCTCCCTGGGGGTGCAGGGCTCCCAGCTCTGACCCTGGGTGGTGCAGGAGGAGCTGGTAGCAGGCTACTGTAGCAGAAGAGAGGGGTGCAGTGCAGCCCATCAACCACTCCTGGGACTGCAGCAGGGAGCAAAGCAGGGGAGCTGTTGGTGGGTGCATGGTGAGGGGTTGTAGGGTGTGGCTCTTCCTGATATGTTCCCCCTGGGAGGGCTGCAGGCTGGGGGACTGTACTGGGCTCTTTCCAGGGGGCATATGCTCCTGGATCAATGTACAGGATGAGAGCAGGCTGCTGCTGCTGCTGCTGGCTATAGTCAGTAGTGGCACCAGACTCCTTCCACTGCTCAGGGTAGGCAGCAGTCTGCTCTTCTCCTGTGTGCAGATCTGGAGACAGACACCTCCCTGGGAAGAGCCCAGTACCGCTCTCCAGCCTACAACCTTCACCAGGGGGGACGTAAGTGCAAGAACCATGCCCCCTCAGCCCACCCTGTGTTGTACACCCCCTGACAGCTCCCCCCACTTTGTTCCCTGGTGCAGTTCCAGGAGTGGCTGACAGGCTGCACCGCACCTCTCCCTCCACCCCTTCACTAGTCCCAGCCTTATTTCAGTCCCTCCTTCTCTCGCTGCCATGGGAATATATTATTATTTTCTGTGATTTAAACCATTTTTTTTCTTTTCTTCCTTTTATCTCAATTTCAACCAGTTTTTTAAGTTTGGAAGATAATCCCTCAGAGAAGACAAATTCTCAGATTTTTTTTTTTATTTTCAAATAAAAACTGAAAATGTGGAACATTATGAGTACAATATCATTCCAACATTACCATGAGAACAAAGAGAAATTTGTTACTAAGACCAATAGACCAACACACTGAAATTTAAAATATGGGATAGTTTTCCTCTGCTAAAGTTGAGGATACTGCCCCTCAGCAGAAGAACCCAGCAGTAAAGTTTAAAGGATACCATATTGTAACTGAATACAAGACTATGGCCAAGTAGTAAGGAAAATAAATTCAGAATTGTTGCAAGGCAGGCAAAGTTATTTCACTCATGGTTTGATGTGGAAACCATAGGAAAGCAGCAGTGGTGACTGGGTACTCCTGAGCTGTTTATATTCATTATATTCACTCATCTAAATATAAACTCCCAGGATGCAAGTCCATGAGACCCAAATTCAGTTTTTAGTGCCACCTGTGAGTTTACATTACTCAACACACTTGGTGTTATACCCATCGACTCTAGTGGGAGTAAACTTATTTATGAAAAACATTGGTAATACAAACTCACAGGAAGCCTCCCTACTTATTATCTAAACCAACAAGACGTGGCAAGACATGGCAGGAGAGACTAGAAGGTGCCTGCAGGGTGAAGGTGGCACGGTCACGGAGCCCTAGGGTCATCATGGCCATTCCTGGGATCCCCACGTCATGACATAGTCCATGAAATAACAACCTGTTACAAGATTGAGGCTATATCATGCATGATAAAGAAGAAGAAAAAATGCTATAATAATATAACTCATGTATTTGTCAAACATCTTTAATGATGCCTAATCTTTAAACAACCTGATGAGTAAATTGATTATCACCAGAACAAAAAACCTGAAATTCATTGCCCCTAGTCAGATAACAAAAGCCAACAAAACCAGCTCTCTGTGAATTTACCCTCAGACAATTAGGAGATAAATGTACTATCTTGGTATGATCTTTCTTCAAAACATTTTGTCTTTGATTAACCTTTAATTGTTTAAATTTCAACAGGAGTTAGAAATCAGTGTCAAATAACTTGTGCTGAGAACAGTATGTGTCAGAATATAGTTACAGTTTTTTCTTTCTCTCTCTCGCTCTATGTGTGTGTATATATATATCTATAAATCATAATTTCTATGCAAAGAAACTTATAACTGAAGTATTCTTTCTCTTTAACTTTGAGGAATAAAATATATATATAGGGATGAAATAATCTCTGTAACATTAGTTCCAAAATAGCAAAATGCAGTAATTACATCATTATTTTGTCAGTCTCTGTCAATCCATTGCAGGAAAATATTCACTCTCTTACCTTTTCTTATGTTCTTTTATCCAGTTCTTACCAGCTTAATAATTTTGTTTAGATTGTTCTCTTTACTGTATTAGACTGCACACACTTCAAGTCAGGTATATATTTTTTCTGTGAAGTATCCTAGTTAGTTATTCTGTTAATCAAGTAAATTTATAAATACACTGATTCTGTATGTAATTGTGACAATTTATTTACCTTGACATAACAGATTACCTGGATTATATAATTGCTCACATATACTCCTCCTTAGGATCAATTTTGCCAGTATTGAGTAAAAAAATGCCCATCTAGCAACAAAATATATGGATACCTTCCCAGGGTAGCAGTGATGTCATGACAGAAAGTTCTTTCCCTTTGGCTTTTTGGGCAATATCAAAGGCCAAAGGTAAAATGTTGTGGGGTAACACTGACAGGTGGTTGACAGGTGCTGGTGCTGGGATAGAAACTTGTCCTTTGTCTAAAATTTCGAAAGCTCTTTTCCAAATATTGAAATGTATTACCTTACTGTAGTATCCCATGCTTTCTCTCATGCATCAGTGCTTCTGAATTTTTAGAGACTTCCAAAAGACACTTTACTGTCTTCCCATTCCCCCAGAAAGCCCACCAAAAGCTGACAAATACAGGAAGAAGATAGAGTCCTATTGGCATGACTTGTATGGCTAAATATAGACATTTGGGGAGGTTAAATTGGGTTCAAAATGGCCACCTGATTTTAAACTTAGCTCGTCCCAGTGCCAACCTTACACTTACAAATGCAGTCTCAGTGACTGGCATTCAGTCTAATCCTATAATTATACAGAAGTTCTATGCATATAAATTGATCTAAAAATTGCAGAATCCAATTTAAGATAAACTTAGCTCTATGAAGTATCAAACTTAATTGATTTAGGTCAAACCAGTGCATGGCACTTCTTTCCACTTTCCCTGCACAGCCCTGGGGCTGGGAAAATGCAGCCACTGGCCCCCAGCCCTAGGGCTTCTCTTTTCACCCCCATTCCACTCAGCTATTTTTACCCCCCCAACCCTTTTTCTACCTCCCCCAAACCAGCCAGCTCTCTCAACCCTATCCCACAAGCTATTCTGTGTACAGCAGCTTTTACTAGCATTCACTGCTGCTGGAGCTAAGCAAATAAGTTCCAGTGGGTAGAAAGGGAGGAGGGATGGGGATGTAATTTCACTGTAGGGGGGGCCCACCTATGAATCATGTCTGACTTCTGCACGCCACCTGCAGGTCATGCCTGCCCCCCCACCCAATATTGGTCAAGCCTTCCCCCCCAGCCTATCTGTGGGTTATGCCTGGTCCCCTACCTTACTTTCAGGTTTTGCCTGCCCCCTTACACCTTCTGTGGGTCATGCCTGACCTCCCCTAGCCCCCTTTCAGGTTTTGCCTGCCCCCTGACCACTCATGGGTCATGCCTTCCCCCAATTCCACAGTGGACCCCCAACCCTAGTCCCACCATCCTGATTTACCTGATATTTGACAGTCATTTAGAATTGGTTTAACCTCCCACTAATGCCCCCAAATGTCTGTATAATGCAGGAAGTTTTTGGAGACTATTGTGGTGAACTTCCTGGTGCAAGTGCTGGAACAGCCATGCTGTCCTTAAACTGCTGATCACAAACAGGGAAGAACTGGTGGGGAATGTAGTAGTGGGTGGCAGTGTAAGCAGCAGTAACCATGAGATGATTGAGTTCAGGTTCCTAAGGAAAGAAAGGATGAAGATCAGCAGAGTAAGGACTCTGAACTGCAGAAAAGCAGACTTTTATTCTCTTAGGCAACTCATGGGCAGAATCCCCTGAGAAGCCAATTGGAGGCAGAGTCCAGGAGAGCTGGCTGTATTTGAAAGAAGCCTTACTGAGAGTGCAGGAACAAACCATCCTGATAAGAAGGAAGACTAGCAAGTATGGCAGAAGACCAACTTGGGAACTCTTCAGTAAACTAAATCACTAAAAAAAGGAAGGCTGATGTGATTGTAAAGCCATTGGCCATCATCTTTGAAAACTCATGGGAATCAGGAGAGATCTCAGATGAATGGAAAGGGCAAAAATAGTGTCTGTATTTAAGAAAGGAAAAAACAAGGATCCAGAGTATTATAGACCAGTCAGCCTTACCTCAGTCCCTGGAAAAATCATGAAGCAGATCCTCAAGGAATCAATTTCTAAGCACCTGGAGGGGGAAAAAAATGGTGATTAGGAACAATCAGCATGGATTCACCAGGGGCAAGTCATGCCTCACCAACCTGACTGACTTCTATGATGAGGTGACTGGCTCTGCGGATGCCCGGGTACCAGTGGATATGGCGTACTTTGATTTTAGCAAGGGTTTTGATAACTGGCTGGAGCATCGGGATCACAGAGAAATAATCAACAGGAATCCTGGTTTTGTCTGATTTTAAAATCCTCAGTTTTGGGTTAAAAAATAACCCCAAACCCACATTTTCCCATGATTTAAATGAAACACCACTAACATATAGATATACATAGGGACATTTCATTTTAATCATGAAAAATATGGATTTGGGGTAACTTTTTTAAAAACAAAAATTGTGGATTTTTAAAAATCAGACAAAACCAGGATCTCTGGTAATCAATGTCTAATTGGCAGCCAGTATCAAGTGGAGTGCCCCAGGGTCAGTCCTGGGGCTGGTTTTGTTCAATGTCTTGGTCAATGACCTGGAAGATGGCATACAGTGCAACTTCAGCAAGTTTGCAGATGACACTAAGCTGTGGGGAGTAGTAGATATGCTGGAGAGTAGGGATAGGATTTAGAGTGACCTAGACAAATAAAAGGATTGGGCCAAAGGGAATTGCATGAGGTTCAGCAAGGACAAATGCATTATCCTGCATTTAGGATGGAACAATCCCATACACCAGTACAGGCTGGGGGCTGACTGAATGGGCAGCAGCTCTGAAGAAAAGGACCTGGGAGTTACAGTGGACAATGAACTGAATATGATCCAATGATAACCTGTTTTAGTCAAGAAGGCTAACAGCATACTTGGATACATTGGTAGGTGTGTTGCCAGTCAGTAGGTAACTTTTTCACAGTTAGAGTGTCCAGACTGTAGAATAAGCTGTCTCCAGAGATGGTGCAATTGCCTACCCTGGAAATCTTCAAGAAGAGACTGGCTGAGGTCACCTGATCCCAGCTGTCTTTCCTGCCTGGTGCAGGGGGCTGGACCCAATGTTCTCCTGAGGTCCATTCCAGCCTTACAGTCTATAAATCTGGGTTGAGGAAAGTGATTATTCCCCTCTATTCAGCACGGGTGAGGTCACATCTGGAGTACTGTGTTCAGTTTTGGGGCTCCCACTATAGGAAGAATGTGGACAAATTGGAGAAGGTCCAGTGGAGAGCAACAAAAATGGTGAGGGGGCTAGAGGACATGACTTACGAGGAAAGACTGAGGGAATTGGACTTATTTAATCTGGAGAAGAGGAGACTGAAAAGAGACTTACTAGCAGCCTTCAACTACCTGAAGTGGGGTTTGAAAGAGGATGGAGTTAGATTATTTTTAGTGGTGGCAGATGACAGAACAAGAAGCAACATTCTTAAGTTGCAACAAGGGAAGTTTAGGTTAGATATCAGAAATAAGTTTCTCACTAGGATGGTAATAAAACACTGAAACCCGTTACCTGGGGTGATGATTGGAAGCTCTGTCCCTAGAGGTTATCAAACCTGGCTAGACAAAGCTTTGGCTAGCGTGATCTAGTTGGGGATGGTCCTGCTTTGAGCAGGGGGTTGGACTAGATGACCTCCTGAGGTCCCTTCCAACCCTGTCTATGATTCTACTAAGCCTAAAAGTCATATGTTGCTTCTCCACTACTGAATAATATAGCCAGACCAAAACAATGTTGATAATTATTCTGTACCATAGTATCACAAAGCATTAAAAAGAGCCTTTAAGAAGAGTCAGTACAGCCATTGACTATGCTTTTGTGGTCCTTGCTCTTATCAATAATACTCATTAGCCAGAGTGATCTACCAAAACTGGATTGGAGTTTACAACTGGCGCTTAAATTACTGGGTTGTCAGAGCTGACAGCCCATCAAGACGAATTAAACAGATCATGCTCTTTTAATGTTGGTTCATGATATTTCAGACTTAAAAAGAGAGCATGGCCCTTGTTTAGAAGAAAAGATTTTTATGATCAGAAACATAGTCTTTTTTCTTATAACAAAAATCAATTCCATTCTAAGGGGAAAAAAAATATTGAAATTCCAAAACTCTAATTTAAAGGACCCTAAGTCTCTTCTCCAACAGAATTCTGTGTATTTGTTTCAGATGCTTGCACGTATTTGAGGAAATGTCCCTCTATACACACATACACCATAATGCAGTAAGGTTAGAAGATGCAGGCAGATACTTAAGCGGTTTTTAAATATTCCCCAACAACATTGTGTAAGGATGTTTTATAACTAAATGTTGAACAGAAAAGGAAACATATGCTGATCCAAATAAAATAATACTGGCAATTTTGAATATTAGAATGTAGAAGTATTGAGAACAACTCTTTCCAAGGAAACTCCTCTTTAATAGTGTGGTTTTGTATACTGTACCTGGAGGTATTCTGCAACAGAAGTATATTAAGGTAAATGAAGAAATCTGAATACATTATATCTGAAGCTCCATGATTCCCACTGCAGAAATCTCCATAATTATAGAGATTATAGAGATTACACACTAATACTAATTCTCTACTAAAACTGATGCAATTAAAAGATAGTAGTAGTTCTAAATTAAAACCTCAAATTTGCATTTGAAAGATAACAATTAGATTAGTCAATAAAACTTTGTGAAGTAAAAATGTAATCTTTATTTTTTCCCTGAAAAAACAAAAGGAGGAAAGAAAGGAAAGAAGAAAGACTGAAATAACATTATAATTATTTACTGTAAAGGTTCTGTTCTGCAAATCACTGTAAGATGCTACTTCCGGAATTTGGGACACTTGCCCACAAAAATAGATTCTAGGGTAGGACACCAAACTGCTCTTGTTTCTATTGGCTTGTCAGTTTGTAATACCTTTTGTGTAGACATTAAACTTTGCTAGGGAATCAGAACAAATGGAAAGCTCACCTTTTTGGACTCTTAAATCTCAGGAGTAAAGTTCATTTTGAATTTTCTTCACAGTACCCAAATGCTGATGAAACTGCAACTATCAGTAGACAGCTTTTTAAAATACTATAGAGCCAACATGTTGTTAAAGCTTTTGAAAAATGCACACAACATTAAAAGGAAGGTTTAAATTATCAGTAGATTTAAAAGGAACGTTAGAGAGAAACTTGCAGAAGTTGTCTTGGCAGTGTTCATATGCTATAAATGCTGAATCTATTTTGTGGAAAATGAAGCATGGAGCATTAGGAATTTGATGCATGTGTTTTGTTCTCCAAGCAGCAGAGATCTTCTAGCATTTACAGGCTAATATCTAATCCAAGAAAATGTATTACAATTTTATTTAGTTATCACCTGCTGTGTAGAGACCTTGTTACAAATGCAAGCATCATTGTGGGTGTTGTGGGTACATGTATTTTTCCCCCTGTTGCTTCGAAGAGAGAGTCAATAGCTCTCTTCTTAAACCTTAATGAGTTGAGGTGAATTCAAACCAGATGTTTTCTGGTTTTATTCCCACTTAGCAATCTTAGCTACACTTGCTGCATAGAATGCCCTAGATATAATGACCAGCCAGTATTTCCTCTTTTAGGAGTGAACTTTCGTGGGTCAGGCTCCAAGCTCAATGTTTATTTTTCTAACTGTTTTATAGTAGAGTTTGGTTAAAAGACTTGGCACGGTGCACTTCAGTTTAATTTTAAGCCTGACAGCAGTGCTGGCTTCAGAGTGTCTATGTGTGTAATTTAGTTGCTGTGCTACTGGAAGTCTATAGAAGATTAATGAATGGTAAGGCTCTGTGGCAGTTGTGAAGAGATTCAGGATAGAGCAAACCAGTTACCATCTGTTCAAAATGCCTCATCCAGCTTTTTTAAGGAAAACTGTTATCAGCAAGTGATAAAGGCATACAATGGCTTTTAATATTAATATTTTTCCATTGTCAGTTGAAAGTTCTGTAGCCATTCTTAAGTTGTCAAGTAAACTTTTGTAGAATAGGCACACGTGCACATGCACACACACATGTGCACACACATGCGCACACTCTACCTGCGTGTTAAATAGTCTTTTGAAAAACAGAGGGCGCGATTTCACATGTGCTTTAATGCACAGTAGCCAATTTTACTGTGCATTAGAGCATCATGTCAAAAACCATGCTATCAGTTAAATTAGGCTACTGTGTGTTAAACATAACTAAAAAAGTGAGCACTTTTGCTACTTTGCATTAGGGCTGCCTAATGCTCATTTAGTTAGTTCCTCACATTAGAGGTACTAAATTTAATGTGTAGTAGCAAAAGCACATAAATGAATGGGTAGACACACCCATGATGCTCTTATATTCCTGGACTCCTAGCTACTTTAAACTAGATCATAAACATTGCTATTGTTTGGTCTTCTTTCTATATATTATTATATACAACCAAATTATATACTTGACATCTATATGTTAAATGTTGCCTGAATATTGCAACTTTATTTATCTGTAGTGTACAGAGGTACATCCAAAGCTTACAGATTAACCATGTTGGGAGACATGACTCATGCTTCTACCACACTAGAAAGTGTCATTAAAGGAGATTACAGTTAAATATAGATTTATCCTGTTTAAAAACTATTTGATAGTATAACTGTGATGATTTTGAGTGCTTTCATTGGGGTTTTAAAAAGGGATGAGCATTATTATTTCTGTTTTTCACATGAGAACATTAAGTAGTGGTAATTTTCAAAATTGATATCTAGTTGGATTCTCAAACTGATGCTTTCAGAATCCCTGGACACCTGAACATTTTCTCCTAAATGAAAATTTTCCCACCTATAAATATTTAAGGACTGATCCTGAAACCCCTGACTTCAGTTAGGGAAGGAGTAGATTCAGAGGCATAACTAATGAGTTTTATGCCGTAGGCAAAACTCCCCTGTGCCCCATGGCATGGGAAAAAGGGTTGGGGTAGAAGTGGGGAAAAGGTAGTCTTACCCTTCCCTGTGTGTCCTTGCATCTGGTTGCTCTAGTGAAGGGATGTTTCTGCTACAGTAAGACTGGGGATGGGAATGGGGGTACCTTTCTGTCTCCCATCTTTAAATCTGTACCTATGGCTTGTGCCCCACTTCCCCCAGCCTCCAGTTATACTACTGCTGTGCATACAAATGTCCAATACTTGGTACAGTTTAAAGTCCAGATCTTGTAAAGATATGCATTCTTAGATTTGCATTGTCTGAGTTGTATTCAGCACATTGAAGCAGGAATACTTCAAAATAAAACAGCATTATATATTCAAACAGCAAAAAATCTTATTTTCCCTGACATGCAATATTCTTAGCTTTTTAAAATTCTTTTCAGAAAGAGTATTATCATGTTTAAGCAGAAAATTATGTTAAAATTAGAATAGTGTGTAAAGAACATTCTAATAATTTATTATTCTTGATGAATTGTAAAATATTCCTCTGACATTAACTAGTCTATTCATTTTTTTCTTTGAGAAATGATTAGAGGCAATTAAGGAGAAGCCTCTCTGGTTGGAAAAATTAGACTTTTATTGTGTTTATCTTAAACTGTGTAAATGTCTTTGTAGTTTAGTCAGACACACAAAACCAATTGTTTCTCAATAGCTTTAAAAATCATAGATTCAAAAGAAAGTAAAGGTATTTAAATCATTAGGTGGACATATTTACACATATTCTTAAAATATTTTAATTTTAAGCAGTGAACGTAATACCTATTAAACATCTATGATTGAAAGCTCTGGAAACTATTTTTTTAATGTCTAGATATCAAGGGAGGGACGGGATATTTGAAGGTAACCTTTTCCACTCTGCCCCAATCCTGGGGCTAGGTTGTTATTTAGATGGTTAAAAACAATGTCAGAAACATGAAACTGAGTCTCTACTTGTGGGGTTTTCCCTTGATGCTTGAGGGTCTAATTGTTGCTCTTACCTCTCTGATTGCCAGATTTGTGTACTTCCGCTTTATAGTCTGACTCTCATCTGCCATGTCTTGATCTAATTTGATGTTATCAGTCAAGAAGGAGTTATGGCACAGTAAGATACTGGGAATATGGCTAGATTTTTGCCTGAGTTACCCCTCTCCTTTATCTTCTTTGAACAACACCCCAGAATTTTGATCAATTGAATTTAATTTGTATATGGTTGATTAATTCTCTTTATTATTAACCGTTTTTCTTCTTACTGCCTCTATCAGTTAGCATCCATACAACTTGCAACTCTTTCAAACTGTTTTACATACTTTTATTTTTACATCCAAACACTTTGTTGCATTTATTTAACACCAGAACAATATGCACATAACTAGGTGAAGTCAACTTCAGCACTATTTATAATTTTCTTTTTTTTGACCGGGGTACTGCTTTCAGTCTCTTTCTTTCTTCCCCTTTTTGTTTTGTGGGGAGATATCATTTTAATAAGTTCTTCCATACACCCCTGTTGCTTTCTTGTATGGGTGTGAGCACAACCTGGACTTGGACTCTTCCTCTCCCAACACCCTAGAGCACAATCGGCCCCAATTAAATTTAAAAAAAAAAGAAAAAAAACAGAAAACCAGACAGGATAAGAACAAACTTGACCTTTGTGAAATCTGATGAGCGTCCGTTCTGTGGGCCCTTCTTTCTCATGGTTTCTTTTTTTTCTACTCTACTCTTCTGGGCAATTCAAGAGGCACCTTATTTCTTCAGGGATTCCAGGTCCTCTCCTCTGGTTGAGTCCTCTCTCTTTGGCACAACCGGCTCCTGGGATATTCCTGTCTCGGCCTTTCCCCACAGCTCTTCTTCTCCTGAACCTCTACTTTGTCCTCTCTCCTCTGGCATGCCATGCCACGCCCCTCCAAACCTCTCTATCTTAAAGGAAAAGCTGCTGCAGAAACGACATTCTCTGAACGTGATCTCTCTTTTGTTCCCTGGACTTCATTTTTAGCCAGTCCCTCTTCTTACTACTCACGGAGTTTCTTCTGAATTTTTCTATCACAGAGGACTCAGTGTTAATCCTGAAACATACAAGAGTTCAGGAATTTGTATTCCCCATAATCTGTATGTTCTAAAATCTGTAAAGATCTAACACGGCCTATGCATCTATGAAGAAGCATAAGATTTCTTAAGCAGAGGATGCAAGCACATGGTTAACTCTAAGTATATACATAGTACTATTGAAGCCAATGTGACTACACAGGGTGCAACACACTGACTGATACTACTACACAGTATTGTTACATGACAAAAACTGTCCTGCGATACTACTGTGCAGTAGTATTGGGCTACTTCACAGTAGTGTCACAAAAGGGCATTTTGTGGGTGGTACTGCACAATAACTTGGGCTACAGCACATTGATTTAGTACTTGCTTATACAAGTACTAAACAAATGCACAGTAACCACTGAGCAGTGGTATCTCATGTAGACGTGCCCACAGTTTAAAGTTAAGCATGCATTAAAGTTCTTTCCTGAATCAGGTCTGAATGCTCATTTTTATCCTGTAATAGAATGACTTCAAAGCCATGTTGTCATGGCCTAGCTTCTTACAGCTATTTCTGAATCCAAACTGCTTGGCACAATGCCCGAAAACATCAAGACCACCCTAAATGGTCACAGGTAAAGCAGGAGATGAAGGTACTGTCAATGTCCTGCCACTGCAAAGACAGGAGGTAATTTGTTAAGATATATTAAAGAGTTCTGAGGAAGAAGGACATACTCTCCACTTAAAGAGGCAGGCAAAAGCCTCTACTGCCCATGCCAATCTCACCATGTGGAAAATTTCTTTTTGATCCCAGATGTGGGGATTTTTCTGACACTGAGAGTGCATTTACCTGTGCAATTAATGCATCTGAATTTTCTTTTTGCCTTCAGAAATTTACTTTTTAGAAAATTCAGGCTGTAGATGTGTGCCCCCTTTGGGAACAAATTGTACCTGACAGGAGCAACCTAGTCGAGGGCTGCTCCTGCCCTGCTCTGCCCCCCTGCAGTAGTCAGAGGGAGCTCCAGGCTTCCCAGGTGCCAGACCTGGAGCTGGCAGGGGGTATAGGGGCTGGTCTCAATCCCCACATAGTTGGGAGAACTGCCTGAGCTATGTGGGGATCCCTACCAAGCAGGGACAGCTCTCCCAGCTACGTAGGGATCAGGATCCTGCCTCCCCTGCCACATGGGGATCCCTATCTATTAGGGACAGCTCTCTTGGCCACATGGGGATCCCAGCCATGTGGGGATCAGGATCCTGCCTGCCCTGCTAGCCATGCGGGGATCCCTACCTAGTAGGGAGAGCCCTCTTGGCCCCATGGGAATCAGGTCAAGACCTGATCCCTATGTGACTGGGATGCACCAGTCCCAGCTGCAGAAACAGATCACCCAGCAACATGGGGAATGGGACAGGTCCCAAACTCCACATGGCAAGGAGACAGCTGCCCCTGCAGCCAGCACTGAGATCCCCTCAGCATTCTGGGTTAGCCAAGCAGCAGTGGGCTCCTGCTGCCTGGGCTGACCGCAAACTGCTCCTGGTCAGGGTCTATATATGTACTAGTGTGCAGTAGGTAATATATCATTAATTTAATACCTGTGATACCATTAATCTGCATTAGCCTAATTTACTGCTCAGTAAATCCAAAGCATGTGTAGATAGTGATGCTTTACTGCACATTAATCTAATCTAATGTGCAGTAAAGCATCTTGTATAGGTGCACTTTTTAGCCAGGCACCTCTGGGTTTAAGTTCCAGCATGAACCTCAATACATCCCAATCAAAAGCCCCAGCCTTGGCTGCAGCCAAAACCCAATGCTTCTGAGGAAGGCAAACCCCCACTGACACCTGTAACAACCAGAAGGGGAAAAAATCTTTCCCAGCTCCATGTGGCAACTACATATGCCCAGAAGCACAGGAAAAAACAAACAATATCTATTCTGCACTTTGGAGTCCACTCTGAACTATCAGTAAGCCCTGTCTTTGTCTTTCCTGACTATACCTCACCCAGTTGCTCCCATACAGTCACTTCAAACCTGGAAATACATTGCTGAGCTTACCCCAAGGTATTCATCTGCAGCCTCTGTTAAGACTTCAGTCTCTAGTATACTTTAGAGGGCTAACTGTGGACAACTCTGAAGTGTTTTCATCAGTGCATTATCAAGTGAAATGTGCAAGTGGTAATGGGGACCTGGGTGTGCTTGGAAATAGAATAGCACTAGAAATAGAACTGAATTCTCTTAGACTTTGCCAGGCTAAGTGTCCAAGTGTAATCCTATTTTTCCGCACAAGTCCCTGGGGGTAAAAAAATGTAAAAAATACTATTGTGATTTATGTCCGAATGCTATTGTAGTTCTGTTTTCCATGATCTGTTCATTAAGGTACTCTGTTAGGCAATGGAAGATACGAGTTCAAACCTCCTCTGGCTGACAGGGCTATAGAACCTGGATCACCTAACCCCTGAGCAAATGTCCTAGATACATGGCTATTGGGCTAAAAGACAGGTAAATCCTCCAGGCAACCAGTCCCTAGTTATGTTTTCCCTGAAACTAAGAACTTGAGGTCTTATTTAGTTGCTTCCTATGTGTCTAAGATTGCAACAGAACATGAGTTAAATTAGATAAGCATAAATGAAAGTAGATGACTTGGTGGAACACTTCTGAGCATGTTAGAAAGCTGAACTGGAGATTGTCAAGAAATGTAGATGTTATAGATGCATGATAGTTGTTGCAGTGGGGGGAAGAGGATTTTGTTTAGTTGTTACAGACACCTAAGATCAGGGGAGATGTAAGAAGTGGAATATGATTTGACCCTTCATCTCCAAGTTAAAATGAAGGTGCATTGCAAAAGTCGATGGGTTAATAGTTTTTTTATAAATTATTTTCATACCTGTAAGAGACATTGTGGAACCACTTTTGTGCATTACTAAGGAGTTAATTTTCTGTTACCATATTTCACGGTGTATAGGTCAACACACTATATAGGTCAATCCCAATTTTTGGATGCAAAAAGTCAGGATTTAGATAGGCATGGGGTATAAATTGACTCACATTTTATTCAGAATCAAGCACAAACAATAATCGATATAATTAGCACAATCAGCACCAGTTGCCATGAGTTACATGCAATTAGTAATCAGCACAGATCAGGAGCGATCAATCGATCAAGCACCACCATGACTACCACCATTACCAGTGTTAGCACGGGTCACCATGGCTTGCAGTCACATAATACTAACATTTAAAAACAACCCCTCATTTAATAAAAATAATCCCTTATAATGCTAACAGTTTAAAATCCCTCATTTAATTAATTTAGGCATTCTAGTAAAACGTGACAATTTAAAAACCCGCATTTGCTGTCATCATCAGAACAGTCAGCCCTAAACAGTTCCTCCCAATCTGAATGGTTAGAAATCCAATTTTGTATGGATCTTTGGCATCAGATGTTTTGGCATCTTCTTCCTCTGTTTGATCTTTGTCATGCCACAGAAAATCCTCCTCCTCACCATCCATAGAATTACTGATCCTGCATTTTTTGAATGAATATGAAATGGTTTCAGGTTTAATGTCCCTCCAAGCTGTAATAATCCAGTGGCCCACAGTTGCTAAGGAGGCTGCTCGCTTGTTTCCAGCTTTTGTATATGAATGTTGGCCCCTTATCATCAAGGTCTGCCACTTGATGCAAATGCAGTCTTTTAATGGTTTGTTTAAGCACACATCCAGTGACTGAACAATGGATGTTAGCTCTGCAGAGATAGCTATAAATCTGTTTTACTTCACCACAGACTTTTTTTCTCACTGCTGCAGAGGTGATCCCTAAACATGTCCCACATGAGCATCAACTTTGGTTGCAACAGCATGCCAGAGTGTGTATTCCACACTCACTGTAGCCAAATGTGAATGCCTTCCTCATCCATCCAGCCTTTTGGGTGAACGACAACACCAGTGAGGGAATTTTTCTTTCTTGGGGAATATTTTCCTTTTGAAGATGACTACTGGTTTTAGTTTTGTACTGTCAGCCAAGAATTACAGTAAAGTTGGTTTACTTGTGGCCTGCAGTCTTCAGCAGTATACTTTTAGCACCAGTGTCATCCATGTACAAGGTTGTTGGCATATTGAAACATAAGGGTGTTTCATCCATATTCCTGATTTGGCTGAGATTGTAAGGGTTTTTCTTTCAGATGTTTAATACATAGCTCTGGAACTGGTTTATCCTGTCTTGGAGGTTGGCTGGTAATCTCTGTGATAGCTTTGTTCCCTAGCACAGAGAGCGAACATTTCTTGACATAAACCAGGAAGTTCAGGCTGGGTTGCCGGTAAAGTCTTTCAATCCTTTCTTCATAGCGTGCAGTCAGATGTTTTCTGTTTTCAGTCAGAATCTTGTTAGGATTCTGCCAGACCCCTGCTGATTGTTGACCCATTTGACTAGGGTTCTTTCTAATTTTGTTCATATGCATTGCTTTCCATGATCTGCACACTTCTCACATGGCATCTTCTTTATGTTGTTGATGTTTTTTTGCCAGTCACTAATCAGTTTTTCACTCGCACCAAACTGATGGGCTGCAGAACTGCTGTTAGTACTGAGAGCAAAATCAATGACTCTAGTCTTGAATTTGGCACCATATTTCATTTGTTTTGGCAGTATCTTGATTACCGGTAATTACCCTAAGTTTGGGCTTCGCTAAAATAGTTCCAGTAATTAGTGCAACTTCGCCTCCTGTAATTAGTGGGACCACTCCTCCTGCCATTGGTGTACTTAACATGACTGTGCCTTATGCATTCAATAAACTAGGGGTTTGTCAACAGTGATTTTTTGAAGCGGCACAGTGTATAAGTTGAGTTTGATTTTTAAGACACTAAAATTGGGCTTCAAAACCCAATTTATACACCATGAAATATGGTATATGTCTGTACAGTTTTGGATCCTGGGATTGATCAGTTGGGCATCTATGGTTTGAAATACCACTTTTTCTTAAAATTAATTATTTTTTTTATTCACAAAAGATTTTCTCCTTTTGGTCAGTTAGTTTGCCTGTCATACAATAATATGAATCTAATTTTTCTACAGACCAAAAAATTGCATTATTTTAAGAGTAGTCAATCTTATTAGAAGCATTTCTTAGTTTCATAGTTAGTAAGGTCAGAAGGGACCTGAGCAGATCATCAAGTCTGACCCCTTGCCATAGCAGGAAAGAATACTGGGGTCAAATGACCCCAGCCAGGTGTTTATCCAGCTTCCTTTTAAAGACCCCCAGGGTAGGAGCCAGCACCACTTCTCTTGGAAGCTGGTTCCAGATTCCAGCCACCCTGACAGTGAAGTAGTGCCTTCTAATATCTAGCCTGAATCTGCTCTCTGATAGTTTGTGACCGTTATTTCTTGTCACTCCTGGGAGTGCTCAGGGGAACAGGGACTCTCCCAGTGCCTGCTGGTCCCCCCTGAGTAGTTTGTAAATGGCTACTAGATCCCCCCTCAACCTTCTCTTGTGGAGGCTGAACAGGTTCAGGTCCCTTAGCTTCTCCTCTTAGGAGAGGCCTGCCCTGCTGAGCCCTGATCATGCGGGTGGCCCTCCTCTGAATCTCTCAATGCTGTCCATATTTCTCATGAAGTGCGGTACCCAGAACTGGATACAGTACTCCAACTGCAGCCTAACCAGTGTCGTATAGAGGGGGAGGATCACCTCCTTGGACCTGCTTGAGATGCATCTGTGGAGGCATAACAAGGTATGGTTGGAGTTCCTGACCGCATCCCCACACTGTCGGTCCATGTTCATAATGGCCGCAATAATGACTCCAAGATCCTTCTCTGCCTCTGCACTGATAAGAAGGGTTCCCCAGCCTGTAGGTATGTAGTTCCCCAGGTTGTAGGTATGTAGACTGTAGTTCCCCAGCCTGTAGATATGCTGTTAGTTCTTTTCTCCCCAGGTGCAGTACCCTGCACTTGTCAGTGTTGAAGCCCATCCTCTACTCATCTACCCACACGTGTAGCATGTCCAGATCTGATTGCAGCCTATTCCTTCTTTCTAGCATGCCCACTTCACTCCATATCTTAGTGTTGTCTGCAAATTTAAACAGGGTGCATTTTACCCCTTTGTCCGAGTCACTGATGAAGATATTGAACCATGCAGGCCTGAGGACTGAGCCCTGCAGAACCCCATTGCCCACATACCTCCGGGTCAAATAAGACTCATCCACCACCACTCTCTGCGTGCAGCCCTCCAGCCAGTTAGTGACCCATCTGACTGCGTAGGCATCGACACCACAGTCTCATAATTTTTTAATGAGAATGGGGTGAGAAACCATGTTGAAGGCCTTCCTAAAGTTCAGAAGGACTATATCCACTGTGACACTGCATCCAGGGATTTAGGTGCCTGGTCATAGAAGGCCACCAGGATGGTCTGACAGCACCTGCCTTTTATGAACACATGTTGGTTGCCCCTAAGCATATTCACTCCTGCTGTCCCCTCATGAACATGCGCCAGGATAATTTGCTCAAAAAGCTTCCCCAGGACCAAGGTGAGACCAATGGGCCTACAGTTTCCTGGATCCTCCTTCCTCCCTTCTGTGAAAATGAGAACCACATTGGCCTTTTTCCAGTCCTCCAGCACATTGCCAGAGCACCATGAGTGCTCAAAAAGCCATGACAGAGGTCCCACAATAACCTCTGCTAGTTCCCTCAGCACTGTGGGGTGGAGATCATCAGAACCTCTTGGTTTAAATACATTCAGTCTCTCCAGAAGTTCCCTGACTAGGTCCTCACTGACCCTAGGCCTGAGTATGCCTCCCACAAGGGCTAACGGGGTCTCAGTTGGGGGAATGACCAGGTCCCTACTCAGAAAAATGGAGGCAAAGAAATTGTTAAATAGGTTAGCTTTCCTGTCTGGTGCGATGACCAGATTTCCTAGCATGTCCTGCAGAGGCCCCACATTACCCAGGATCTCCTTTGGTAATATGCTTAATTGGAACAGAACACATATTTCAAATCATGCAATGCTTTATTGGCTCAGACATGCACCTACTTAAGGCTTTTGAGTAGATTTATAGAAACTTTAGCTTAAACAAAGCTTGCACTTCAAATGTATTTTAAGTAATAAAATGTTTCTATTTTTTTATTATTATTAAGACACTTGCTAGAATATAAGTTGCAGGGAATTTTGTCTTTACCTCATTGGGAGTGTCCACACATGCAGGCACATGGCTTGCAGCAGCTCAAGTAGAAGTGGTGCAAATTTGAGCTGGGGCTTTTTGCCTCATTACATATGCCCAGATATGAACTTTGGTATGAGGCAAATTGTGCCACTTGGGGCAAAATAACCATGACTGGCTGCTCCTGGATCTGAATCCAGGGTAAGATAGAGCCTATACAGCAGTATAAAAATCTGTCCTGTGCTGGCTCAAGCAGTAAAAAATGCTGCTCTAACAAGCAGCTTAGGGCAACTCACTCTCATGAGCTTCTAGGGGAGACTCCTGGTCAACCTCTTCCTGGCCCTGGCCAAGTGGGCTCTTTAAATGACCAGGAAGGAGGCTGTTACTGGGCAGATACCTGGGGACTGTGGGGCTGCTTTCCTGTCACTTGTCAGTGAGTGTTTCCAGGCAGAGCACCACTGGGTGGCATCTACCAGCTCCTTGGATACCTTTGAGGATGGGTGGGTGCAGCCCAGGAGACTTTGCTTGTTGTCTTCCTCAGGCACACTTATTTTCACATTTTGACTCTTTGACCCACATGACACTCCTATCTTGTTTTTTTTACATTAGTTGTCCCGTCCCAAGCATTAAGTTGTACCACTCACTCATTATCCCCACATGGGGTTACTAGTTAGCCAGGTGGGCCTTAGCGCCCATGGTATGAGTGTTACAAATAGATAGGAGCTTCTGGGACCTGGCATTTGGTACCTGGGGACACTACCCCTTTTTTCCATTTGGGCTGCTGAAACAGCTCTGAGAGTTGCCTGGATATGACCTGCTGCCTCCTGCAACAGCATGTGGCCCCAAGGCTGCATGCCTGCCAGATGTGGACTGCATGCACATTAGAGGCATCTGCACCTCTGGACCAGCTGCCAGTGGGCTGTGACAGCCCAGCTGGCCTTTGTGAGGGACTACTGCCATGTGTGCCACTGCCTGGCCATCTGGGCAGCTATCACCTGGAAGATGGTCTCAGGATGGTGGCCTGCCTTGAACTGTCAAAGAATGTCCTCCTGACCCCTTCCTCCAATTGGCCAGGAAGTCAGCCATATCCATCTGGTTTCTTTGAGCAAGCTCCTCTGCCTGGGTCCTGGTGTTGCCTATTTAAAAATTGCAAAATCCTCAATAAAACCCCCCTAAATCACAGTAAAGTACTCCCAAATCCATGTTCTTCCACAAGTAAAACAAAAGACCACTAGATGCGCGTGCGCGCACGTGGCCCTTGTTGAGGGGCTGTGAGCCTCTGTTGAGGGCAAGTCCCTCCCCACTGCAGGGAACAACCCCCCTGCACAGCTCACAAATTGCTCACCCAACAGGGGCCAAAGTCCTCTAATAGGGTCCCAGAGCCCCTCAATAGGGGCCACATACCCCCACACATGGGATCTCAACCCTTCCCCATATGGCCCACATGCCCCCTTCCTGGCCTCAGCCCCTGCTCATTGTCCCAGTCTCTCCATCATTTCCCCCACCTGGTTGCAGCCCCCAATCACTGCCCCACCTGACCCTAGCATCTCCACACTCACTGGCTGCAGCAGCAGCCACTGGAGACACTGAGGCCTCATGACACAGCCCACCATACAGCAGGGGGCAGTGGGGATCACTGCCTGTTATGTGCTGCCAGTGCTGCATCTCGCATGGGTGCAGCCTGACTCACCAGGGTGCCATGCACTGTCTAGCAGTTGGTGGCCACTGGACCTGAATGGCACCAGCCTGGGTGATAGCCAGAGATGCCAGACAGCACACAGTGCTGTGCAGTGCCCTGCCAAGCTGGGCTGCACCTGCCTGATGGGACAGAGGCAGCACAAGTGCCAGGCAGCTGGGTCCAACTCCCACTGCCCCCCCATGGTGCAGGGGTGGGGGGGCTCTGCCACAAGGCTCCAAGTGACCCTGGTCACTACTGCCACTGCCAGCAAGCTCAGGCCATGGCAGGGGAAGGGCGGGACCAGGCAGGGAAGCAATCAGAGATCTGGGGAGAACAGGGAAAATGAGGGGAGAGCAGAGAAAATGACTGGGGAGCAGGAGAAATGAGGGGAAAGCAGGGGAAATGAGGGGCAAGCAGGAATTTGCAGTGCAGGGGCAATGTTTTTTTTGTTCCTCATGTGCCTCTTGCAGTGTCTTTAAGAGGTTTGAGATGCTGCAAGAGGCACTTGTGCACTTGTCTGGATGCATCCATAGAGTCAGTGTGGAGCAGTAAAGAACTGAGCCAATGCTGGCAGGAGTTAACAGAAAATTATTATTTACTTCAATGAGTAGCTGATCGAGCTCTGAGACCTTGATTCATTGGCCACGTGTGTTTAACATTATGCATATGCTTAAGTGCATGTACAACTGAATCAAGCCATGATGATTAACCAGTCCTTATCAAATGTTCCTTAGAAGATTTGTATTTACATACTGCAAGTCAGACCCAAGTACATAGCACACATCTTTGTGCAGCTTTGGTCAATAGAGTTGCAGCAATATACAATATAGCTAGATTTGGCCTTCAACTTTAAAAAGGAAAATATTTTTGGAGGATAATTAGAAGCAGTTTCCAAGCTGAAGTTTGGACAGTTTTCAAACATCAAGCACTTTATCAATGTGCTTTGTTCTGCTGGATTGTAAAGACAAAACTTTGCCAATGAAGAATCTTTCTCATTGACTATAATTAGAAAGCACAGATGAGAGCAAATATTAGCACAGTTCAGCTGCAAATCAGAGTTGAGTTTTTCTGTTAGAGACAGGACTGTTACTAATGTACCAATCAGAATGAAGCAGTGTTACTGCTGGTGTCCCATTGCATTTGTTTCAAATGACTTAGGTATGTAACACATTTCTATCACACATGTATCTTTATAGCATAGTTTAATTTGGGATATAAAATAATGCAGACTCCCAGTCAGAAACATGGCTTATTTCAATAAAGTGGTATTCCTTTCTCTATTTTCAGTATTAATGGGAATACAGATTAATGGGTAGTATTAATGGCTATCCTTGGTTGCCCTTTACAAAAAAGCTGTAAGACATGGAGGAGTATAGCACAACACCTTGCTTGGCAAATTATAATCCTTTCAGCCCTGGCAATTAGGGTAGCTAGCACAGCATAGAAATGTTGCTTATATGAGCCTAATTTTAGTTGTTGTGTGGGCAATTGGAGGTTGTGGCATGTTTAATTTATTTAGTTATCTACAGAATTTAAGCCTTTTCCATTGTTACTTGCTGGTGCCGAATGCTGAGAATATTGTGTTAAGCACGTAACAATGAGAAGTCATGCAGAACAGACTTGAGGAAAATGAAATATTTTTAATTTGGAGCAGCAATATACCTCAGAAGTAGGGGATATTTTATTATGTAATCTGTTTTAACACATTTTATGAGGAATATTTCCATTTAATTAAATGAGTTCAATTTAGAGGTAGCATGGTCCAATGGCTAATGGTCCTGGTACTGAGGAGCTGCCAAATTCTAGTCCACACTGCCATTTCTTTATGCAAAAGCATTGGCTAAAACTCTGAGATTAGATACACTGAAGGACATAGGCAAAATTAAATGCCAATTTACAGTAGGGCTGGAGTGTAGTTACAGCCATGATGGTCCAGAAAACTATAAGAGGCAAGGATTTTTTGTGTTATGTTTCATTGGGCAAAGGATAA
Organism: Caiman crocodilus; assembly: GCA_030014935.1. Classification (NCBI taxonomy): domain Eukaryota; kingdom Metazoa; phylum Chordata; order Crocodylia; family Alligatoridae; genus Caiman; species Caiman crocodilus. The sequence continues at coordinate 128,014,975 of JAGPOW010003316.1, forward strand.
AGTTGGGATAACTTTTGGACACCAGGGCCCTTCCTTAGGTTTAAGATTTAGGGACTAGATTCCAGAAGTTATTTAGGCATCTTATATTCCTAGCCCCTTACTGAAATTCTACTTTGAATCTGAATGGGAAATAGCAGAATAAAAAATACTCTACCAACTGGATTGTGTTAAATACAGTTTAAACCAAGACTGCAGAGTCTTATCCCATTACCTGGATTAGCTTTTATGCTTCATATACCCCTCAATGGGTTTTTCTCTCTCCTACTTATGTTCCCTCTCTTAGCAGTGTCTCTCCCTTTTTCTTCCTCCCTTTCCTACTCTTTGTATTCTAATCACTGTTTTCTGTTTAGAAGCTCTGCTTCCTCCAGTCCCTTCACAGCATCAACAAATTAGAGGATTGAACCAAAAAAAAAATATCACGATGTTCAAGTGCAAAAGTCCTACATGTACTAAGACAGACTGGGCACTGACTGGCTAAGCAGTTGCTCTGCAGACAAGGACATGGGGGTTACAGTGGGCACAAAGCTGAATATCAGCCAGCAGTGTGCCCTTGTTGCAAAGAAGACTAACAGCACACTGGACTGCATTAGCAGGAGTGTTGCCAACAGTGTGCGAATTAAGGGGGAACTTGGGGGAGGGAGGGAGGGGCTGAGCCCCCCTTTAAGAGCAAAAGGAACCCCCCATAAGATATGAAATCATAACCTGGGGAAAGGGTCTCTGATTGGATTGCTCCTTCACTTAGGTGGATTTGTTAATCAATTAACTAGTTTAATTTTGTTTTGCAGACCCCTCCCCTACAAGAGTCAAAGTGTAATTTGAACCATGGTTCACAGCAGATTGAGGCATGTGACTATGCTCTTCTACAGGTTTTCCTTGATTTATGGTGTACATGTGTTCCTGGAGAATAGTGTATAAATCAAATTTGCATAAAGCAAACTCACTTTACAATGTAACAAAAAGGGATAGGTTCCCAAGGTGGCAGGGATGACTCATAGTGGGTACACACAGGTGCACATGTACACCCTGAGTGTGGCAGTGAACCCCCTACAAAGGCACGTGTGGGTGGTCATTGCGCACCACCATGCTGCTAACATTACCAGTGGCATCTGTGGGTTGTCTGTGATTCTCACTGGCCGCTGCTGGTGGTGGCGGCAGGGGATTGCTGACCTTTGGGCAGCACCTGCCAACCCCCCCAGTCCCACTGCCAACAGCACTGGCAGGATCTGTAGGAGCTCCTATGCTTACCACTGCTATGTGCCCGCTGCTGCACTCCCGTCGCCATGCTCTTACCATCACCATGCCCCCCCCCAGCTGCCAGGGAAATGAGTCGTTCATGCATGGCAGTGAGGGAAGAAGGAAGGGAGAGAGGGCATGAGGCTGGGACTAGGGAAGGGGAGAGGGGAGGGGTGCTGCTCCTGGGGCTGCACAAGGCAGCAAAGCAGAGGGAACAGAGCAGCCCTCACCACAGCCCTGGCTGCAATGGCCCTGGGAGCAGCTGGTGCCAACAGCCTGCAGTCACTGGGCTGTGCCATATTCCACCTCTCCCCACTCAGCTCTGCACCTTGGCTGTACCATGCCTTGGTGGAGGCAGCTGGTGTCAGCTGCTCCTGCGGTCACTGTAGCTGCAGCTGGGGTGAGTATTGAGTCCCATGCTGCCCAGGTCTCCACTTGTCCACACTCACCTGAGCCCATGCAGGAGTAGCCCTGAGAGCAGCTGATACCAACTGCCTGCACCATGGCATTGGGTTGCCTAGAGGCTAGAGTGAGGCCAGGCGCTGGGGGACAAGCGGAGCACAGTGGTGCCCCTGCTGTTGCCCCCCACTCTCTTTGCTGGCTGCTCCCAGGGTGCTACAGCTAGGGCTGCAGTGAGTGGGGCCATAGCCCTTTCCCCTTCCTCCTTCAGACTTACTTGCTTGGGCCGGGGGTGGCATCTATGCTGATTGCATAAGAGCAAATTTATAGGCCTGTGCGAATAGGGAACTATTCGATTTGGATTCAACCAATTTAGATGCCAGCAATTTGATTTGGAGCTCCAAATCACTTTTCTGATTTGATTCAGCCAAATCAGCTTCTGAAGCTTCGGAGCCGATTCAGAGATATTTGGAGATTCAGCCACAGAGTATAATGGGGAATCAATTAAATATCTATAACTTTGTTGGTTTTTGGCTGTTTCAGATGAAGCTTGCAGGGATGGTCACCTCTACTAGCAGCATGAAGTCTGCCAAGCTTCAGGTGATAGGTGCAGGGTTTTCTGGGAAATGGTACTTCAAATTCCTGAAAGCTAAACTCATGTCACATGTGTGTTAAGCCACAGTGGGGTGAACAATACAGATAATGTAGCTCCTGTTGAGGGCACAAAGTCTGCCAAGTTTCAAAGATATAGGTGCAGGGGTTTCTGGAAAACTACACCTCAAACTGCTGGCAAGCAAAACTCGTGACATAGATGACACTGAATGTGTGTTAAGGTGCAGCAGGGTGAAAACTTCAGGCCTGCTAGGCCCTGCTGTAGCCATGAACCCTGCCAGCTGTCAAGGAGATAGGTGCAGGTGGAGTTTGGGTTCTGGGGCCCTGAACCTCTGGCTGCTAACAGGGAAAACTCATGACATGGGTGCTTGTGCGACTGTGCCTCAGGGCACAGGGGGATGAAAAAAATTAAAAATCACTGCACATCTGCTAGGCCCTGCTGCAGCCATGAAGTCTGACAGCTGTCTTGAGATAGATGCAGGGGGAGTCTGGGTTCTGGATCCCTGCACCTCTGGATGCTAACCAGCAAAACTTGTGACATGGGTGGGTGACACCCTCTGCACAACACGGCCTTGTGAGGCCTCCTCCTCTTCTACAGTCTTGGCTCAGTCCACCACTGTAAGCAGTGGCAGGTAAAAATAACTGTGCATCAGGATCTGGGGGAATGTCTGTTCACCAGAGCACTCTGAGGGATAACAAGAAACAACCATCATAAGCATCTTGAAGACCATTTTAGCCTGGACATAAGGAAACATTTCTTTACTGTCTAAGCCCCCAAGGCCTGGAATAGACTCCGTCCAGAAGTGGTGCAGGAACCTACTCTGGACACATTCAAGAAATGTTTGAATGCTTATCTTGCTGAGATCCTTTGACCCTAGCTGACTTCTTGTTCCTGGGGCATGGGGCTGGACTTGATGATTTTCAAGGTCCCTTCCAGCCCTAATGTCTATGAAATCTATTAAATCTATTAACTTAGATGTCTCAACACCAGTAGCATCAGCATCAAAGGTAGCCAAACAGAATATTCAGGCCCTTCTTTCCTGTCAAGTAGGAGCACTTACTAGGTGTCTGTTACGTGCACCCTCACTCTGCAACTCTGGGTGTGGGTGTGGGTGTGTGTGTGTTCAGGTGCACCCTTCCTGGCACTGGGGCCTGTGCACAACATGGCAGTGTCCCCCAGTGAGGTCTCCCTCTCCCCTACAGCCTCAGTCTGGTCCAACACTGTAAATGGCAGCAAGTCAAAATAACTTAACTGGCTCAACACCAGTAGCAGCATCAGAAGCATCAAAGATACTCAAATGGAACTGTTACAGAGCCTTTCTTTTTATAAAGGAATTGACAGCAAAAATTAAAGATGTTGTGTTGGATATATGTCACTCATGATGTGTAATGGCTTATCTTATGTTTTTATGTTTATATGTTTATTATGAAAAAAAGAAATCAATATATCTTAGGAAGCTTTTGGGTTGAAAAACCCTTTGTCAGGCTGAAGAGGTACCTGCAATTTGTGTGTCTCCTGGTCCTGGATGGAAGGAATACTTAAGAAGCCAGAGGCCAGCCTGGCACACAATGTAGGCAAGAAAGCCAGTCAGTGACAACGGAAATGGAGGCATCAGGGGGTGAGGGACAGGTTGGGGTCGGGGGTGGGAGGGAAAGGGAGATGTAGTAGCACAGGTAAAAGTGCAGAGGTACCTGGGGAGTCAGATGTCTGGCTGGTTGAAGTGTGTTTTTCCATCCAGGACCAACTACAGGTACTTCTGCTTCTTGATGAAGGGTTTTTCAATGCAAAAGCTGGCATTTCAGGCAGCTAAGCTAAGCTCATCAGGAGCTTCATAGCACTGCAACCACCAAGCGTCAGGCCTGTCAAAGATGAGACAGGTCTGGGTATCACCCATCCAGTCCTGTGTGCATGTGTGCATTAGCTGAAGGTTATGGCACCTCCTACCCACCTTTCAACAGGGTATCATTGGTCCTGGCATTTACAGGGCTGCTGTACCACCAGCAGTCCCAGGCAGCAGGAGGTTCACCTTCAAGAACACCAGCTGCACCACCAAACCAGGATGAAGCAGGTGCTGTGCAGTGGGGTGTCACAACATCCCCAACAATGCTGAACACACTCTTGCTTGGAACCACATCTGGCTGTGGCTTGCCCATTAGACTAAGGGGTCACAGTTCAGTGGCTCCTCATCCTCGGTGAGATAGGTAGCCACCAAAGCCTCAGTGCTACCTACCTGAGGCTGAGGTCTGGTATGTTTGGACCACAGCACTGAAGCCATGCCCATGGCCTACGTTGGCAGTGGCTTGTGTGGAAGAACTTGCTGGTGCTGGTTCTGAGAGTGCTGGCATGGCAAAGTGGATCCCCCTCTTCCACATCCCCTCGCCTCTGCACTTCGGCCTCCCTGACTTTGTTCAACAGCACCTGCATCCAGTGATCAAAGGTTTTAATGGCGCCAATGCACATGCTCCCCTTCACCCTCAGGTCACACATGCCTACCAGCATATGGACCGTACTGGACCGCAAGGTATCCAGCTGTCTCTTGATGCCCTCCTTCAGCCACCTCACCAGTGCTATCATGTCTGGTGACAGTGGCCTGCCCCAGCCAGGAACATTGATCCCCTGGAACTTCTCCATTTGGTTTTCAAGTTCTCTCACTATGGGGAACACCTGGCTGAGGATGGCATCACCAGCACTAAGGGTCTCAGTGGCCTTGAGGAAGGGCTTGAGGACCACCAAGATCTGGGAGATGGTACCCCACTCAGCTTTGTTAAGGGGGGCATTGATCCTGATCTCCCCAAGCAAGGCCATCTCATGGATGGCCTTCTGTTGCTCCACCAGCCTTTTGAGCATTAGGCATGTGGAGTTCCACTGAGTCTTGATATCCTGCATGATTTTGTGCTGTGGGATGCTCAGCTCTGACTGTTTCTCCTTCTTCTAAGACCCTGAGTTCTGTGTTAGTCTCAATCTGAATCTCTATCTGACTTCTGTGTTGTCTTCAGTCTGTATGTAAACTATAATAATATTAATAACTACCATATAAAATGTAACTTCTTCTATGAATATCTGATTTTTCTTCTCCTATGTGTGTATAAATGTATGCAATGTGTGTGCTTCCCTGCACAGTGATGGATCACACTGCCAGGGAAAACAATGAGCTTTCTTTTTTTAAAACTTTGCAAAAAAAAGAAGAGAGCCCTTTGAATCTCTGAATCACCAAATCTTTTCTGAATCTTTTCTGAATTGATTCGGAAAGTCTAAAGCCTCTAACAGTTTGATTCAGACTCATAGATTCAGTCTCTGAAACATCTGAATCATCTCTGAATCCGAATCACCATCCAAAGCTTTATACAGACCTCTGAATTTTTTTGCATATAGTGAATTATGGGTCTAAATATGCTCATCACACAACAACAAATTCACATATAAAGAAACCACATAAATCGTGGGAAACCTGTATTTGGTACTGGTGAGGCCACATATGGAGTCCTTTGTCTGGCTTTGGGCCCCACACTATAGAAGGGCTATGGAAAAATTGGATAAAATCCAGTGGAGGGCAACAAAAATACTTAGAAGGCACATTGCTTATGAGAAAAGTTGAGAAAAATGGGCTTATTTAGTCTAGAGAAGACTGAGAGAGAGATATAATAGCAGCCTTCAAGTACCTGAAGGGTGGTTCCAAAGAGAATGGAGCTTGACTGTTCTCAGTGGTGGCAGATAAAAAAAAAAAATTCTCACTAAGAGGGTAGTAAAACACTGGAACAGATTGTCCAGAAAGGTTGTGGACTCTCCATCCTTGAGGTTTTTAAGACCCAGCTAGACAAAGCCTTTTCTAGGATGTTCTAGTTGTGGATGCTCCTGCTTTGAGTAGGAAGGTTTGACTAGAAGAGGTCCTGAGGTCCCTTCCAACTCCAAATTTCTATGATTCTATAATTTTATGGTCTAATTAAGTAATCTCACTGCTTATGAATGTTTATGCTCCACATTTCTGATTTACTCAGTCTATACGGTGCAAAATTACTCAGTCTTCTGCCTGACTTAAGAGTAGCATGGTTAACTACTCTCTCTGATCATAATAAAGGCAATAGAATCACTTATGTCACCATTCAGTCTGGCTTGTCCTACAAAGTTCATATTCTTATACTTGAATCAGACTTTTCATAAGTAGCTTCTAAAGGACTGAGCTTTATATCTTTCCTAGCTAACCTAAGCCATGTAACAGACCCTTCCCCATTTCTAAGAAATCTTGTAGCCAAGCCTCTTAACTGCAAAGCAGAGTGCTTTCAGCACACATTCTGGCCATTACTCATTTTCTAGATATTGACTTGAACTCCAAGGTCCCAATATACTGAAGTTCTGAGCAGTCATAACTGTAACTGAACTCAGTGATATCTGTATTGAATATATAAAATACTGCATAATGCTAAGCGGTCAAATCTACCTGTCAAGTCTTTGCTTAGCTCCATGGTGGTCTAGTGGTTAGGATTTGGTGTTCTTCCTGTTATGGTCTGGGTTCAATCCTGGTCAGGGAATGTCTTTTTGGGGGCTGGACTCAGTGATCCTCTGGGGTCCTTTCCACCCCAAACATCTATAAAAATCTCTAGGCATGTCAAATTGCATACCCCAAATTACTGAATACTTTTGCTTTTAATTTTCCTTGGGTCCTCATCTGTAGGGAAAGAGGGCACTAGTTTGTGTTCTTCTCATAAGGGTGTTATAAAATATAATAATGGCACTTACTAGCTTTTGATTGTTTTAGTGTCTTGTCAAATGGGACTCAATATTTGTTAAATGCACAACACAAACTTATGATTTTTCATGCAAGGAATATCTGTAAATCATATTAGGAACATGTGTTCAGCTGCTGTCAGCCTACTCCACAGAGCTCATAGGAGCAATTTGTGGTCCTCCATCATCCCAGGATGCAAAACTTGTAACCTTTCTATCCAGACTTTATTACCTTATCCTTCAGACTTTATTAGCTTACCCTCCAGAACTCTACTGCCCAAATGGTTAGGATAGGCCACCATGGGAGTTGTAGTTGCTGCAACACAGTGCCCCCACCCACCCCAGGAGTGGGGGTGGCATAATCCTACCCCACATAGCACCACCCCAAGCATCTATTGAACCCTTCAAGGTTCACCAAAGCTTGACACCTTTTCTTGAGCACTCCAATGTGAATAGTGAACACTTAGCTTTGTGAACTGAACAAACCATATGATTGTGGCTTCCCACCACATTGTGAACTGTGAACCTGGTGCAGCAGAACAACAACCAAATTATGATGGAGTTACCGCTTTATGACTTGTTACTAAAACAGCCATGGAGGAACATAAGAATGCCTGCTCAGTGGACTTGCTCCCCACCCAGAGTCAGACCCAGGCTGGGCAAGATGGGAACAGCTCAGATGAGGCCTTCATTGAGCAGGTAGACATGGACAACTGAGTCTCAGCTACTGGTAAGTTTTAGAAACTCAAGGGGAAAGGGTGACTAGAGGCTTCTGGGGTGCTCAGGGCTTTAGGAGTTGTGTATGGTCCAGGGGTGACTCATGGCTCTGGGGGTGGCACATAACTCTGGGGGTTTTCTATTAGGGTTGTATGAAGCTTCAGTCCTTGATTTAATTTGGCAGAGATTTGTCCTGATTCAGTGAGTGAATCTCTGATACTGAACTGAATCAGGAGACCCTTTAATCTCTCTGAATTGAATTTGAACCCTCCAAATCAATTTGGAGAGATTTGGAAAAATTCATAGATTTGGACATAGAGCTTTAAATGTTTTTTTCTACATACCTCTAGGTAGCAGAGGATCTTGAGTGCTGTAATGCTGGAGTGCATGGAACATCCCACAGAAGCACAGCTGGCTCACCAGCATGCTTGGGAGCAGACCCAGAAGTGGACCAGATGAACTCCTCTACAGTAATGCTAGAAGCTTGGGGAACAAGCAGAAGGAACTTGCACTTCTGCTTGCAAACAAATAATTCAACCTGGTCGGGCTAACAGAAACTTGGTGGGATCCTACCCATGACTGGACAGTGGACATTAAGGGCTATAGGCTGTACAGGCAGGACAGAGTGGAGAAAAAAGAGTGCAGTGTTGCTTTCTATGTTAAGGAGCAATATACATCTTCCATAGTTAAATCAGGACTAGAGGAAGGGCAAATGGAGGTACTATGGGTCAGGTTATGGGGGGGCAGGGTGAAAGGAACTTGGTAGTTGGGGGTCAACTACAGACCCCCATACCAGGGACATGAGTTAGATCTAGAATTCTCAAGACAGCTCGCAGAGGCAGCACACTCAGAGGAACTGGTAGTCATTAACTTCCCAGACATCTGCAGAGAGAAACAGGCAACCAGGTCTTCCCATTCACAAAAGATTCTAACCTCCTTATAGAACCTTCACGTATTGCAGGAGGTACACACTCCCACTAGGGCAAATGCCTTACTAGACTTAGTACTGGTCACAGGGGATGACTTGGTGGAGGATCTGCAAGTGCAAGGAAACTTAGGGGATAGTGACCATCTATTGATAGGTTTCACTATCTGGAGAAAGGCGGGGAAGATAAATAGCAGGGCAGAAGTGCTAGACTTCAAGAAGGCTAACTTCAACAAGCTCTGGAGATTATTTAGGGAGGAACTGACTGGTAAAACCTTTGGGGACGTGGGAGCCCAGGAATGGTGGGCATTTCTTAAGGGACTAATCCTGCAGGCACATAAAAGGACCATCCCAGTACACATAAAAGGCGGTAAAAAAAGCAAAGAAACCCTCTTGGTGGATCAGGGAAATCCAGGAGACCCTGTGGGGGGGGAAAGAGGCCTACAGGTTGTGGAAGCAGGGGGCTGCTACCAAAGAGAAGTATACCTACTTGGCTCGAGCTCTCAGAGAAACAGTGAGGAAAGCCAAAGCGAAAATGGAGCTTAGGCTGGCAGCAAAAGTTAAGGATAACAAGAAGTCATTCTTTAAGTACATAGGAAACAAAAAGAAGTTGCAGGGTAACTTAGACCACCTTCAGGATGACCTGGGGCAACTGGTAACAGATTGGATGGCCAAAGCAGAGCATCTAAATGATTTATTTGCATCTGTATTCTTGGACACAAATGCAAATATGCATCCCATTTGGACCTTAGATAAGCCCAGTATAGATACCAGCCCACCAACTGTTTGTGCTGATGTAGTAAAGGAGCACCTGGAGCAGTTGAATGTATTTAAGTCAACAAGTCCTGATGATCTTCATCCTAAGGTACTTAGGGAAATAGCTGGTGTCATAGCAGAGCTGCTGGCACAACTGTTTGAGCACTCATGGTGCTCAGGACAGGTCTCAAAGGATTAGAAAAGGGCCAATGTGGTCCCTATTTTCAAAAAGGGGAGGAAGAAGGAACTGGGTAACTATAGGCTGGTTAGTCTTACCTCTATCCTTGGCAAGACCTTTCAGAAAATTGTTAAGGATCACATTTGGAGGGGACCAGCAGGTACAGTGCTGGTAAGAGGCAATCAGCATGGGTTCATAGAGGGCAGATCCTGCCTGACTAACCTGGTCTCATTTTATGACTGGGTCACAAAATGCTTGGATGAAGGAATAGAGGTAGATGTGATTTACTTAGATTTCAAGAAGGCCTTCAACACAGTGTCATACCCATTTCTTATAAATAAACTAAACATTTGCAATGTAGATTATTATTCTGTCCTGTGGGTAGAAAATTGGCTTAAGGGATGCACCCAGAATGGTGGTGGATGGGTCAGTTTCTACCTGGAGTAACATGGACAGTGGAGTCCCCCAAGGCTCTGTCCTGGGACCAGTACTATTCAATATCTTCATTAGTGACTTGGATGAGGGAGTAGAAAGCACCCTGTCCAAGTTTGCTGATGACACCAAACTATGGGGACAGGTACACAAACTAGATGGTAGTGAGTAAATCCAGGTTGATTTGGACAGGCTGGGGAAATGGACAGAATGGGATGCAGTCTAATAAGGGCAAGTGTCATGTGTTGTACCTAGGGAGGAAGAATCATCAACACTCCTACAGCCTGGGAGGAACCATTTTAAGTAGCACAACTATGGAAAGGGATCCCGGAGTTGTAGTCAACTCCAAAATGAACATGAGTCACCAGTATGTTGAGGTAAAAAGTAAAGTTAATTGCACCCTTTCTTGCATAAGTAGGAACTTCACAAACAGGTCTAGGGAGGTGATACTTCCACTCTATATGGCATTGGTCAGGCCACAGCTGGAGTACTGGATCCAGTTTTGGGCACTGCACTTCAGAAGGAATGAGGATGGCCTGGAGAGGGTTCAGAGGAGGGCCACTCATCTGGTTAAAAGCCTACAAGAAAACCCTATGTGGACCAATTGGGAGACCCGAATCTCTTCAGCCTTCACAAGAGGAGACTCAGAGGTGATCTCATGGCTACCTACAAACTCACTGCTGGGGACAACAAGAAATAGGGGATACAAAGTTTACCCAGCTGCCTGCCAGGGTAACTAGAAACAATGACCTCAAACTGGAAGAAAGCAAATTTAGATTAGACATCAGGAAAAAAAATCTTTAAAGTGAGGGTTGCCAAAATATGGAATATGCTTCCAAGGAAGATGGTGCTGTTCCCTTCCTTGGAGGTGTTTAAAAGGAGATTGGACAAACACCTGGCTGGGGTCATCTGACTCCAGTACTCTCTCCTGCCCAGGTTAGGGGGCTTGGACTTGATGATCTAATAGGTCCCTTCCAACCCTAACAACATGAAACTATGAAACTTCTGGGTCTGCTGGGGAGTGTGCTGGAGACTCCCCCCCATGCCTCCCCAGCTTGGCAACTGGTGCCTCCTGCATCTGTGGGGGGACACCTGGGGTCCCCCTGCAGCCAATCACCGAGCCAGGGAGGTTGGGGGAAAGGCAGCATGCTCCCCAACGAACTTGGGGAGTCCTTCTGGTCCACTTCTGGGTTTGCTACCGAGCACATGGAGCCCCCCCCCACTTCTGTGGGATATTCCATGTGGCTGAGCATTGCAGAGATCATGAGCCATGCCTGTTACCTCAAAGTATGTAGAAATTTTTTTTTAAAGCTGCGTCTATGTCCAAATCATTGCTTCTTTGAATCAGCATTGAATCTTCAGATTCAGATTTGGCTGAATCGAATCAGGGGACAGTAATCTGAATCAATGAATCAAATCACTGTCCCTGATTCAGGTCAAATCTGAATTTGAATCAAATAGGACCTGCTTCATACACCCCTATTGTCCATAGCATAGGCAAGTGTCTAGATGTGAGGGTAAGAATCAGTAAAGATTACTCCCTGTCCTTGGAATTTACCAGAAAGGAAGAGGCCTTGTGGTCTTCACAGTGTAGAGGAGGTGAGAATTGGTGGCACACCAATGCTTGGACTGTGGAAATTTTGCATGGGCCAGTTAAAGCTTGATGGGCCAGTTAAGGTGCTCCATAGCTAGGTCAATTAGAATTAATCCTTCATAAGGGAGACAATGTTCTTTGGGTGAACTAATATCCTTTATTAGACAAACTTAAATAGTTGGGGGGGAAAATTAGCAAGCTTTTGGGTCTAAAAACCCTTTGTCAGGCTGTGAGTAGAAACACAAACCACCCCCAGGCACCCCTGATTAGCAATAGAAGTTTGCAGCCTATCCACCTCTATATGTCTCATGCACATTAGGGTATTATGGTGAGTTTCAGAGTGGGGAAATTCCCATTCTGGTCCACAGATATAGGTTACTACTACTGTGTTTGAATTCCTGATGCCAGTATTTAAGGGTGGGCTTGACAGAAATTTACCCACACAACTGGGGTAAAATCCCTGGGCACAGCTTTTTGGAGCACCAGAACACAGAAACACACCCTCAAAGGCTTTTATTTAGGTGGATCTGGGCCTGAGCAGAGATGTGGCTGAAGGGGGTAAAGACAAGAGTAAGAGAAGTGCAGAATAGACTCTATTTCCTTGCCACTCCATATCTTTTCCCGCCCCCTCCCCATCTCCTGAGCCCACCAAAGATGCACTCAATCAAATGTTTTTATTTAGGTGCACCTGAGTGTGAGCAGAGATGATAAATCTGAGAGGAGGTGAGATGTAGAATAGACCACAGCCCCATGCCAGCCTGTATAACTGTGCTGCAAAGGCATTGTTGGTATGACCGGTGGAAGTCTTTTATGCTTCTCTGTGGGGAACAAGTACAAGTGGGTCTAGTGCCAGGGAACACTGTCATCCTTTGGGTCCTATCATGGCAACCACCTCAGTCATCCCAAAGTTACTGGGTTCAACTGTTTTGGATGGCAGTGAAAGCTGTTGTCCTTCAGGATTCCAGATCCCACTCACAGCTCACGGTTATGGCAACAGCAGGATCAGAACATTCACATAGGGCACAGGTTAGGGCATCATTGTTTAGGGGAGAGCTTGCAAGGGGGAAATGTGAAATAATCCTAGTTCAGGATTATACTAATCACTGCTTTCACTGCCAGGAGGTCTGGCAAAACTGTGAAGTTGTAAAGGATGCATAGGAAGATTTAAAAAGGCTCACATACATTCCATAGAATCACCACCTTACTCAGGGAGCCTTCATAACTGACTGTTCCCTTACATGACTAGGGCAGATGTTGGCATGAGTGTTCACAGAAGCAATGGGGCATATAATGTGGGACTACCACTTTCAAAGAGTTCCACTCTGTGCTGCTGGAAGATTCTTGCAAGGATGACATTGGCTAGAGTAGCAATGTTCTGAGAGCGCAACAGATAAGCTAGCATAAGGGGGAAGCATACACATGGTGATCCCCATCCACCTGTGGGAACCTATATGAAGGGTAGCTTGCTAAGAATAGTTATCTGAGAAAGTGCTTACCACAGCCCACTCCTGCTTTTATTTTGCTTGCCCATGGAAATGGGCAGGAAGAGCAACATGTGCTGGCTTTCTCTCATTATATCTTAGATCTTGTAAAAATTTCAAGGTCTACGCTATGCTGTCAATGCACTTCTGTCTGTGCAGTTATCAGAGAATGGGGATTCCAGAATTGGCATAAATTTTTTGCCAACTATGGAAAAATACTCAAAGTTACTTCTACTTTGTTCACTCCTGAGAGTTTGCTCTGGCCAAGAAACACTTGGAATGTTCCAGTGCTGATGCTATCCCAAGGACATGAAGAACATCCCAAGGACATGACTTCTGCTCAAAGAATCTCCTGTAGCCAAAAACATTGGCCCTCTGCATGCTTACCCAGCACCACTGTTAGCTGGCTTGCTGCCTATTACTGCTGGCAGAACCTGTCAGAGGAGCCACTAAGACGTGTTCAGCAGACTTTTGCAGCTCAGGACTGCCAGTTCCTGGAATTGGTGTAAGGGATGTCTAGGAGCTCAGAAAGGGTGCAGAAATCATTTCTCTAGACCCACATTTCTCTCCTGTATGTTGCAGTCATGCCTGTGGCTGTGAAGAAATCCATCCAGAGGGGCACGGAGCATCCCATCTGCCGTCCTGACCCCTTGGGCTGAGAGGTCTGCTGCCTGCCTGGAGCGCGGGTTCGGGATGTCATGGAAAGCATCCAGAAGATGGTGAGGCCCACAGACTACTATCCACTAGTGGTAGTTCACGTGGGGACCAACGACGTTTCGAGAGACTGGCCAGAGGACATCATGGAGGATTTCAAGACTCTTGGACGGCAGCTCAAGTCATTTGGAGCACAGGTGGTGTTTTCCTCCATTCTACCGGTGTGGCAAC
>JAGPOW010003316.1:128029009-128055622 GCA_030014935.1 Caiman crocodilus
TACTTGGCTGGGGTCCTGTGACCCTGGCACTTGTTTCCTGCCATTGGCGGGGGGTCAGACTAGATGGCCTGCTCTAGGCCCCTTCTGACCCTAGGTACTGTGATACTATGATACTATGTCTGCACCATGACTGTGAAGCTGTGGCCACCTGTATCCACCTGCTGTCCTCATCTGAGAGAGGCAATGGCATCAGCTGCACACCTCCATTGACAACCATGGAGCCTGGCCACCTCCTTTACATCCTCCACCACTCTTCTTTGGCCAGCAACTGCTGTTAAATGGTCAGTCAAAGCAAGAGGAGGCTGGTCTTGCTATTCGCCATTTGCATGCTCCCCATTCTCCAGCAACCTTGGGTGGCTGCAGTCTTGCACCCACTGGCATAGCTGGACACCAAACAGAGAATAGGGGTTTGAATTTCATATTTTCCAAATGCCTCAGCAGGGGTGACTCTGCCCTTTGGCAACAAGTAATGCCATGAACCTCCCAGGCATCTGCACCCCAAGAATAGGGAGACAGCATCACAAAAAGATACCTGAACTTTGATGATGAGATGGGAGGATTGACTGTGGTGCTATATGCCACTACCCAGCTCTCCAGCAGTGCAGAACCAGACCTGAGTATGGAGATTCAGCTATCAAGACTCTTGGAGCCACCTGACTCATACTCGGGTTCAGAGGGTGGGGGCATGCTTCCATGCCACAGACCTCTCAGGGACCCTCCCAAACATCAGGGAAATGTAGATAAGGGATTTGGGTGGACCTAAAAGCATCCCAAAGCATATTTAGCACAATGTCAGGAATATTATGCTCTTCACAGTGTCTTGCATGATGGACTTTGTTTTCAAGTGCTTATTTCAAGAATACATTTGAAGAAACAAAGTTTATACATTTATGAAAACCGAGCCCCTTTGTGCTTCTGGTCTAGGCCAGAACACGGGTTGCTCAAAACCCTGACCCATTCAATAGCCCATGTTCTCCTAGCCAGCCTCAGATACTCCCAGTGCAGTTTCCCTTGTTCATAGAGTCATAGATGTTTGGGTCGGAAGGAACCTCAGAAGATGATTGAGTCCTACCCCGTGCCCTGGGCAGGAAAGAGCACTGGGGTTAGATGACCCCAGCTAAGTGCATGTTTAGCCTCCATTTTAAGACCCCAATGTAGGGGAGAACACCACCTCCCTTTGGAAGCCCATTCCAGAGTCTGGCAACCCTTACCATAAATAAATTCTTCCTGATGTGTACCCTAATTCTGCTCTCTGTCAGTTAATGGCTGTTGTTCTTAGTTACTTCAAGGAGTTCCCTGGTAAACAGAGCATCCCTATTCCTTGCTGCTGCCCACCCCCTCCACACCCAATGATTTTGTAGGTGGCCACAAGATCACTTCTCAACCTTTTCTTGCAGAGGCTGATGAGACCCAGGTCCCTCCATCTCTCCTCATTGGGCTTTACCTGCAGGCCCTAACCATATGAGTGGTTCTTCTCAAGGTTTTCCACATTTCTCTTGAAGTATGGCACCCAAAACTGACCATAGTACTCCAACCATAGCCTGCCCAATGCCTCACCCCTCTGGACCTGCCTGGACCTTGTTCCCCATGAGCACTCCCATTCCTCAGTCTCCACCTTCATGTTCCACTTTTCTACCTCTCTTTCCCAACAACAGGAAATGTTAAGACCTACAACACATAAAAGGTACAGTGTTCCTGTCTGGGATTCTCAGCCAGCAGTGTGGCTTCATCCTGAGCATGAGTCAAAGTGCTAGAGGCTTCCCCCAGCATGGGTTCATCCCAAGCTGGCCTGGTTTCCAGAAATATTCCACAATATTTCTGGAAATATTCTGGCAGACAGAAACCACAGAACTGGGAATGTTCCTCAGTTTGGTTTGGAGGAGGAATTCTAGGGGCCCCCAGCGTGTCTTCAGGCATGCAATGGTACACTTCATCACCATTGGGATTGTCAGGCTCAACAGGTAGTAAACAATGGTTCGGTATCTAGTTGGCAGCTGGTATGAAGGGCCAGAAACAGGCATGGGTGTAGTATGTGGCTTCCTGGGACCCAGTTAGAAAGGGGCCTAAAAATGGTAATATTTTTTTCTGTTGCCTGATTATTATTATCATTATATGGTGATTGGGGGCCCAATACTAAAAGTTTTCCCAGGGCTACTGAGAGTCTAAGTACAGAGCTGGGTCTGGAGGTCAGTTCTGGGACCAGTTTTGCTTAATAGCTTCCTTAATGATCTGGAAGATAGGATAGATTGCACACTGAGCAAGTTTGCAAATGACACCAAGCTGGGGGAAGTAGTAGATAAACTGGAGGGTATGAGGTCAGAGTGACCTAGACAAATTGGAGATTGGGCTAAAAGAAATCTCATGAGGTTCAACAAGTGCAAAGTCCTGTACTTAGGACAGAAGAATCCCATGTATTACTTCAGCCTGGGGACTGACTGACTAAGAAGAAGCTCTGCAGAAAAGGACCTGGGGGTTACAGTGGACAATACGATGGATGTGAGTCAACAGTGTGCCCTTGTTGCCAAGAAGGCTAACAGCATACTGGGCTGCATTAGTAGAAGTGTTGCCAGAAGATTGAGGAAAGTAATTATTCTGCTTTATTCAGCACTGGTGAGTCCACATCTGGAGTACTGTGTCCAGTTTTGGCTCCCACTATATAAAGGATGTGGACAAGTTGGAAACAGTCCAGTGGAGAGCAATGAAAATTGGTCGGGGGCTGGGGCACATGACTTCTGAGGAGAGGCTGAGGGAACTAGGTTTATTTAGTCTGCAGAAGAGAAGATTGAAAGGGAATTCGATAGCAGCTTTTAACTACCTGAAGGGTGGTTCCAAAGAGGAGGGAGCTAGACTGTTTTCAGTAGTGACAGATGGCCTACTGAAGGAGTCATGGTCTCAAGTTGCAGGAAGGTAAGTTTAAGTTTGTTATTAGGAAAAACTTTCTCGCTAGGAGAAAGTGAAACACTGGAACAGATTACCTAGAAAGGTGGTCGAATCTCCAACCTTCAAGGTTTTTAAGGCCTGGCTCAACAGAGCCCTGGCTGGGATGATCTAGTTGGGATAGTCCTGCTTTGAGCAGGTGGTTGGACTAGATGATCTCCTGAGGTCCCTTCCAAACCTAATTTTATATGTTCTATTATTCTAACTGGCAGCTGCTCAGCTAATAATTAAGAAACTCCTTTCTGTGGTTCAGCTGGCCAGTGTATGTCTTCCTGAGCCAGGGGAGAAGCAGATAGGCTGGGTTTCCAATGATCAGTGAGGTAATGGTCAGTCCACCCAAATCCATGGTGGGAGTACCTGGGATGAACTCCTGCTGCTCAACCATTTCCAGGAACCAGACTTCCTGAATACATGGCTGTCATATATCTATTCTCACCATCTAACACTGATGTTAGTGATGTGCCCCTGGTGGTCTATGACTCCCTAAACTGTAACTGAAAAGAACCCCTTAAAATGTATGTAATCTTAGAAGCAGTGAGGGGGAGGTAAGGCACAGAATGGATATGTGGACCATTGATGGCACCCATGCAGTTTGGTAAGCCTGGCTGTTCAAAACCTATGATAATTTCTTGCTGATCACTGTCTCAGATGAACCAAGGCTGCAGCTCCCCAAGTATGGTGTCACACATGTCATGCACAGCCATCATTGCCATTGTCTGCCCCAAGTCAAACTTCTTGGTGATAGAACAAGGGCTGTCAGCATTCACCAACTTCCAAATTACCATGGCCATGTGATGCTGCAGCAGAGTGGCCATCTTGGTGCAAAGTTCCATGACTATGCCATTAAACATCCTAAAGTTTTGCTGACACTGCTTGTCATTCTATGTTCTGAGCATGAGCTTCTCTCTCTAGTCCAAACTCATTGGTAGTACCCAGTGTGATGGTAGTACCCCAGCTTGTGGAGTATCACATTGTACCTCCTGCAAGTGGGCTAGCATGATATCCATGGCAGCAATACAGTCCTCAAAGTAGTGCCTCAGCAGGTCTGGGCACCAAAGCTGCCAAAGCATGTAATGTCTGTGAATTCAAGTGGCCAGTGAAAAGATGTACTTGGTTCTGTCACTGGGGATTCTATTATGATTTGGAGAATCAGTGATTCAGCCACAGACATACCTTTATATGTTTTTTCTACATACCTCAAGGTACCAGGTGTGGCTCGTAAACAGGGATGGTGGGGCTGATGGAGCATCCCATGGAAATGGAGTACCCTGTATGCTAGGCAGCAGACCTAGAAGTGGACTGGAAGTACTTCTGGTTCTCTTCTGGGTCTGCCACCAGGTTTGTGGGGGACCCCCACTGTGCCCTCTAAGCTCAGCGATCAGCCACAGGGGGATCCTGGGTGCCCCCCCAGACCCAGGTAGTACTAGTCACTGAGCCAGGGAGCAGGGCAGTCCCCCACACACCACAGCAGACCCAGAAGTGGACTGGAAGTATTTCTGATCCACTTCTGGGTCCACCGTTGAGCACATGGGGGACTCCCCCACGCTCCTATGGGACACTCCATCAACCCAACATCTCAGTGTTCATGAGCTGTGCCTGGTACCTTGAGGCATGTAGAAAAACATATAAAGTTGTGTACATGGCTGAATAATCTAATTTTTCTGAATCAGTTTGGAGGCTTCCAGTTCAATTCAGAGAGATTAATGGGTCTCCTGATTTGATTCAGATTCAGATATTTGGCTGCCAAATTGGGCTGAATCCTCCAAATCAAATCAGCAACTGAAGTTTCACACACCCCTAGTAAACATTATCACGTGCCTTCTCAAAACATGTTCTAATTATATTACTGCACAACATTGCACAGATTTAATACACAGTAAGGGCCTTGAGGGTGCTGTGAGCCTCACAAATGTTGATCATTGTTAGTGCTAGCCTGGAGCTTGTAGCAGTCACACCCTTAGTTTAGAAACCTTTGCTGACTGTTCCCCACCTGCACAGCTGTGACTTGGCACTAGAGGCTTGGTGAACAGAGACAAGACTAGAAACAGGAGCTGTGAGTTGCCACTAGAGGGCTGCTGAGCCAGGATGGGCTTCTGTCTCTTCAGGAGTGGGTGTGAGATCCTGGGATACTGGAAGACTTCAATTTACACAGCACATCTGTGAGGAGCAGCCATACCTTACTGGAACAACAGCTGGGTAAATGCAGATTGGAGATAATCCTGTCATGGAGTGATGTCTTTTTGAGCTGCTAACAAGTACTTAAAACCACTTTAAGGTGATAATGTGCAGACAACCCAGGGTTAAGAGCTCCAGGAGCCACCCAAAATTACTGTAACAAGCCTCTAGCTATCCTGTACAACAAGGTGATTACACTGCAACCTTAACATTCTTTTAGTGTGGCATGTTGTGAATAATACAATGTAGGTGAGGTGGCTTCTGTTAATGGAACAAAGACCTTGAATCAAACTTTTGCTTCTTGATCTCTCCTTCTCTGAGAGATTTTTTTTTGTAATTTCAAATTGCTTACAGTTCATCTCATAATCTCAAAGAATGAAATTGCAGAATCTCTTCTCAGGCCTGCAGGTTTTTTTTCTGTGCATGCATCCCCCAGGGAGTGGATTCTGGATTTTAAAGCTGGCTTGAGCTGCTGTAAGCTCCCACTCATTATGACTTTAAAAGTATTTTTTTTTCTTAGCTTAGAGGTAAAGCTTCACTTGTTCTTTCTTTCGAAGATTTGTTTTGGAATTTTGGCTTAACAATTTTTAATTACTTGAAGGAATAACTTTGCTCTAACATGATACTTTTTCCATATGGTTTTGATCTATTTACTTATATGCCTCCATTCTTTCTTTGCATGGCAATGTTCCCTGAAATGCACTACTGACACTGTCAGAAAAAATCCATTATTAGAGGTTGTATCCTTTTCATATGTGGAGAGCTCTGGGAAAATTAAGAGGCTACATATTCAACGTAGCAGCAATAATGGTCCTACTGAATATGATAATATTTTGTGATTGGGACATATTAGACAGGTACTTGAACAAACATGACCTATTCATATGAAAAAGCTCCCATATCTACTATTATGCTACAGCTTTTCATACTACCCCTGCTGAGTTTCTAATGCAAACTATCACAGTGTGTGGTCCCCACTACTGTAAACATGAATTCCTTTCTCATTGTGACTTTATATCTTCAACACTGATTATAATGATTCTCTGTCAGCTCAAAGCTGTCAACATGCTTCTGAAAGGACTGCCAGTGTCTTGGAAGAAAAAAAAAGTCTTGGATAGCTAAACAAAATAAAAGGTGGACCAGAGTCAGCAAAAAAACAGTCACTTTTTCTGCTCTCTCATCACAAAAATCATATATTTAAGAGTTCCTTTTTTTCTGTTTTCTCTGTTTATTTTCATTTTTTAATTAAGCTGAATAATTTAACAAGGGAAATAAAGACTTGGCATTTCCTTTATGTTTCCTAGAAGTTAGACGTGGAAATGATGTAGGGATCCTTCAGCTCATCCATTTTGTCTTCTCAGTCTACTTTAATATCCACTCTCTTGTTGATCTGCTTTTGTTTATGGTACCTTTTCAGTTGTTTAGTCCAGCCTATCTGAAAAGTCTGAAGTGATGGGCTTCCCATCCTTCTGTTAGAAGCCCCATCCCCAGTCTGTAATGCTGATCCAAATGTGTCTTTTGGAAAGGCAAGGAAACACAGAGAATATTGCTTTCATTTTACATAGAACAAGGGATTTTATAACAAGGAGGAAAGTGGTAATGATGCTAAAATTACTTTGTTATCCCTCACCAGTCACATCAGGAAACAGAGCTGCATGTAGCAACTCAAGCCAGCTTCACTGACTTGGCAGCTTCCAGTGGAGTGAATAGTCCAAGACTTGTGAAGCAGGATGATGCTTATAGACTTCATAGTCTGGTTTCCAGGAGCCCAGGCTCTTTCCAGTTTCTTGACTGTCATTTACTCTAGAGGTTTCTTTGTTCCAGAGAACTAGCCAGAAAAACAACTGCCATATTCATTCAGGTGGTATAGCATATGCACCTCTACCCTGTGGTCTGATCCTATTCCACTTTTGGACTATAGTCTAAGCATCTTGACTTAGAAACAGAGCATTGCATGGACTTCCTTGGACAGAGGGTTCCAGTGTTCAGCATTAGCTTTCCTGACAACACGAATGAAGGTAAACTGCTGCAATGTTAAAGCTATATCAAATTGAAGAGGTTATGTGCTGTTAAAAAGAATTTTTCTCCTCTACTCTTTGAAATATGTTGTCAGGGAAGCTTTAACCATTTAATTGCCTGTGTTTTTGTGTGGGACTTGTTCTGGCTGTTTATTAGGTTATCTCATCTTCACCCAACCATACTATAACTTGGACATTATCAATTTCAGAAGCCTCAGAAGTAGTTACATGGTGCTACTAACAGCTAGTTTCTATTTACATTAATTAAAGGGAATAGCTAAAAATGAGCAGATTATCTACTATTTACTGAAAAAAAAATCCGAAGTGTCAATATGGCTATGAATTGCACAAATAGCAATAAATACTTTGGCTTTCCTCCAGAAAAGTACCAACTGAAGGGATTTTTTGTGGATTTCATCACACTGATCATTGTCATAGGTGAAGCAGACAGTGGACTGATATTCAATAAAGGACATTTAATCTTATTCAATTATGATCATATTATTCAAACACAGTTCTAATAGGAATGTCAACTACTATTACCTTTTCAGATTTATGTAAAATATTTCAAATGATATTTCCTATCACTTGTGTGCAAGGTTCATCTGGTTGTTTATGCAGTACAGATCTTATATAGTGGTTATACTGGGAGCCCAGTGGCTTGTCCATTTAATACCTCGGGTGTCAGCAGAAAGCATTTTATGCCAAGTGCTGGTGGCAACATGCCAAGTCATTGAGCAAACAGTGCATCTCTCCTGTGCTAGCTTGCTTTCTACAATATTTCTTTGAATTGCTTGTATGTGCCATGAATGTTCTTTCCCAAACATAACACAGCATGCAGCAAAAACAGAGGTAGGTAAAAGTGTTTTATTTTTAGAAGGTTTTTCTCAATGAGGTAAAGATGCATCCAGTAAAGATATCACTCTAGAGTCATTAGATGTTGTTATGTATGATTGGTGCTGTGTCATTTAGCAAAGTGTTACTCAGTGGGTGCAGCAGCTGGTATATACGATTTCCTATACCACCTGCAAAAATGTCCCATACCATATAATCAACCACCTGCCCAACAAAGTAGAGTAGCAAAATACTGTTTATTATGTAGTAGCACCCACATTTTCATAAACTTGTAAGCACATAAACAGACTTAGAATGAACATGTGTACAGGATAAGGTTTGTTAAAGCTTTTCTGTTCAATAAAGCATATAGTGCCTGCTGTTCAGAGTAGTATTGAACAGATTTGCTTTATTTCTAATGAAGGTGTCTGGGCAATTTCCTGGCACAAATGGAGTAAAATTATGTACTTAAAATGTTCATTAAAAAGAGTCAACCACCACTGCCATTTTCCTGTAACAGATTGCAAACTAAAAAACATACAAACTGAAGCTCAGTGATAAATTGGTATCATTAGTACTGTTGGGATTGCTCATTTGTTTATAAAGATCCTGTCCAGTGACAACATTTCAAACAACTATCTTAACAACTTCTGATTAACAAGCTGCCCCAGAACATGTGCAACAGGCAATTACTATTATCACCTTCATCTTCCTACTATATTCTTTGTGGCCAATGTGATTGATTTCAGTAGAATATACTGAAGCACTTTTCTCCAGCTGAGAATGTGTCAGAGTGTTATAATTGCCACACCTTTTTACTGACTCACTGTTAGCTATTTCTGTGAACATCTATTTCCTAAATTTCTGACATCTCAGTGTAATTCACATGATACTTAGTGTGCTGAGCAGGGCTACTCACACCTTACATTAATGTCCATATGTAGTACAGGAAATCTAAAAACATTTCTGCAATTACTTACATAAATAAGTGTCCAGGATCTAGGCTAATGAATACCTGGTAATTTTAGGCAGTTTATGGAGTTCTTAACCCCTGGACTGGCTGTATGTAAGTCACCTTTAAAGTGGCTTAAAGTACTCATTATTAATCTTTAAAGTTATGCCACTCCAAAGCAGGATTATCTCTAATCCACCTAATTTTGTTCTTGTTCCATTATGGCGTGGCAACTCCAGGAAGCTATTTTGTTCAAGCTGAAGCCCTACAGCATCCCAGGATGCAGTGGCTCCTCAGGTACATGGGAAAGGGAGGGTGCAGTGAGACTGGGGACTGTGCCTTGCCCCTCAGACACATCAGGCAGAGTGAGCACCACAGCTCAGCTACTGTTCCCAGCAGCCAAAATATACTCTACTGCCACTTGAATGGGCTCAGCTCCTGCTGGGCAGAGTGAGCTGTTCGCAGGGCAGTGGTGAGGGGCATGCCCTGCTGCCATGCTGGGACTGGCTTGCTCTTCCTGGTGGCAGCAGAATCAGTACTGCCCCTAGCTGCTAATCCTGGCTCAGCTCACCAGGCTTCTAGTGGAAAGTCCCGGCTGTGCAGATTTTTAATTTTAAGGTGTGACTGCTCTGCTAAGCCAAACAACAGGAATCCTGGTTTTCTCTGATTTAAAAAAAAACAAACAAACCCAATTTTCAGATTAAAAAAGGAACTCCAAATCCACATTCTTCTGAGAATAAATTGAAATGCCACACAAATAGAGATATTTACCTATCTACCTATCATAGAGTGGTATTTCATTTTAATCATGGAAAAGTGTGGATTTTGGGTTACTTTTTAAAATCTAAAACTTGGAGATGTTTTCCCTTATCAGAGAAAACTAGGATCCCTGCCAATCAGCTAAGCCAATTAACATTTGGGCACCTGAAGGATCAAAGACAAGAAGAAAGTTTCCAAAAAAACGAAGTGTGTAGTTGGCATTGTGTTTCTAGCACTCCATGTCCTCTAAATAGTTTGTATTTTTTAAATACCAAAACTAATCCAACAGTATTATAAACCAAAGGTTAATGAATCAGATGTTTTACAGGAGGAAATTATTTATTTTTAGGCAAGTGCTTTAGGTTCTACCGTGGATGTTAGATTAATATGGTTTATAAACAACTTGGTAACTAGGTCTTCAACATTATTATGAAAACTTGTCTTTTTATGCTACCCATTCAACACTCATCAGTTTTCTTTAAATCATTTTTTCTTTTGGAGAAAGAGAAATTCAAAGATACTTCGTCCTTTATTTGCATCTTTAATCTTCCGTTGGTGAACAAAAAAAACCTGACATAATGTGAATTGACATAATGTGAATTAAGCAAGCATTGGGTTTTATTTAATGTTATTTACTTATTTGCAAATACTCGCAAGTATATTTTGATACTTTCTGCCTTTTCATATGTTTGCCTTCCCTCCATATATTCTCTCTCTTCAAAAACATTTTTATATACAAGTTTACATGATCATGCAACTTCAGTTCAGCAAATTAAAGAAAGCAAAATAAAGCATATGTCACACACAGCTTTTATTTATCAACCCATTTCATCACTGTGTTACCATAATTTGGTTTCAAGTTAACAACATTATTTTCTATTATAATAGCTAAAATAATCTAAACAGAAGGATTAAGGTTCAGACCTGAAAAGGGATTTAGAGCATGCCTGATACAGTGTGGGGAGTGGAATTCACAAACTTGATTTAGGCTTCTAAGAGTGTATTTACATGGAGCAATTCAGAGTCATGCAAGTCTAATTTGTCTGTGTGGAAGACTGCACTAATGTGACTCTCCTGCTTCTGGAATCTGAGCCAACTCATTTAGAAATAACACAGGTGTGCTTATATGGCACTGCATTGGACCATGTAGATGTGTCTTAATTTCACTATGCAGTGAACAGAAAGACTTAGAGAACTATGACTAGGATTCACAACACAACATTCTGAGTAGAGCTAACATAGTTCAGCCAATAGAAAGGCAAAGGCTGAAGATAATGATGTAAATGGCTCAGTGTCTAGTTTGGAAGAAGTATCAAGAAGAGTTCTCAAGTGGTCTGTCTTGAGTCTAGTGTTGTTAAGCATCTTTATTAATGATTTGGATAATAGGAATGAGTGCACAGTTAACAAATATCTGGATAACACTAAGTTGGATGGAATTACAGCCACTCTGGAAGATGGGGCTAGGATCCAGAATGATCTGGATAAAATGGAGAAATTGTCCAAAATCAATCAGGTAAAATTCAACAAGGATGAATGAAAAGCCTGGCACTTCAGACAGAATAATCATTGCACAAATACAGACTAGGGAATGGCTGACTAGGTTTCAGTATTACAGAGAAAGACTTGGGGTTATAGTGGAACAAGACATGAGCCAACAGTGTTCTCTCCTTGTCAAACTTATCAACAGTTTACTGGGTTGTAGTAAGAGGAATGCTGCTTGCAAATCAAGAGAAGTCATTCTTCTGGTCTATTCAGCACTGACAAGACCTCACCTGGAATACTGTGTCCAGTTTTAGACTCTACACTTCTACAAAGATGTGGACAGATTGGAGAGAGTCCATCAGAGTGATTAAAAAATATTACAAGTTTGGGAAGCATGATTTATGAGGAAGGGCTGAAGAAGAGAAGAATTCTGGAGAAGAAAAGACTGGGTAAGAGTCTTCAAATACATGAAGGGATCATAGGGCTGGAAGAAACTTCAAAGGTCATCTTGTTCAGAACCCTGCTCAAGGCAGAATCATCCCTAATTAAACCATCCAATTTAAATTCCTGCCTAACTTGCTCTTGAAAATTTTCAAGGATGGCAATCCAACAAGTTCTCTACATAATCAGTTTCAATGCATTCAGAGAGAAAAAAAATCTTAGTCCCCAACCTAAATTTCCTTTGATGTTGCTTGAGACCATTGCTCCTAATCCAGTCCCCTAGTCACAGAAAAGGTCTTCTCTATCCATTAAAACAGGCTTACACTCCTTCACGGAAAGGTAGACCTGTTGAAAGCCTCTGGCTAAAGGTCAAAGGGGAAAGCAGCAGGGGTCATATCATGATGGGCATCGGGTACAGGCCTCCAAACCAAGAGAAGGTAGTGGATTAGATGACTGTTGAGGTCCCTTCCATTCTTATTTTCCTTTGATTCTTTCTGTTTGGTATCCTGTCTTTTCTTTGGGTACAAAAAACTGTCTTAACTTTTTGCCATTTAAGATGCAACCAGTGGTCATTGTACCACTGCCTCTACTTAACATATACACGATGACCAGGGATCCTAGTTTTCTCTGACAAAAAAAAAAAATCCCCAATTTTCAGATTTAAAAAAGTTACCCAAAATTCACATTTTTCTGTGATTAAAATGGCATACCACATATCCACATATATATATATGTGTGTGTGTGTGTGTGTGTGTCTGTCTTTTTATGCTACCACTACATATATGTAAAGTGGCATTTCAGTTTAATCAGGGAAAAATGTGGATTTTGGGTTACCTTTTTTAATCTGAAAATTGGGGATATTTTTTTTTTATCAGAGAAAGCCAGGATCCCTGATAATGAATTACTGGTCAGAGCACTTGCTTGCAAATGGAAGAGACCCAGATTCAGTACTCTCCTCAACCTAAAAGGGTTCAAACATGCTGCTCCCACCTCCCAAAAGAATGTTCTAAAAGCCATGCTCAAGTCATGAGGGTATGTGGATTGGGATTGTGCCCTTGTGCAGACAAGAATACAAGATTTTTGGAGTCAGAGAGAGAGCTTGATTCTGTAACTCTGTGATGGGAGCGTCTCCTAGGAGACAGAGGTCCTAGTTTCTGCTTCAGGGACTGATGCTTTTCCCCCAATTACAGAATCGTTGCCCAAATTATGTAAACTGTTTTTGGATCAGTGAACACAGCCTAGATCTCACTTCCTCTAGGGGAATGTCCTTATCATGGAGATGCAGAAGCATGCTTTATCTTGATTACTTTGTAACTGGCTCCATTTGCAGTCTTGATCGCCCAGTTACAGCTTCTACAAAAGGGATCTAGATAGCACCTACCTCAGCCTATGTCATAGTTAGAATGGGTTCGCCTATAGCAAGAGAATTGAAAGCTGTGGGTTTAAACCTTCTTAGACTGAGGAATGTATAAATCCTGTACCTCTAACCATTACACTATTATATTAAAAGGGGCTGTTCCACCCTCAGCACCACCAGCACCAGTATTTTACAATAAATGTAACTTTAGTTGCTATGTTTAGAGCTGATTCCAAAGTTGTGGTTTGAGAATGCCTTCCATATTTGGATATTCGGTTCAGGATCAAAACAATGTCCATGTTGAGAGATTAAAAAATATGACCACACATGAAATGTAGGTGTGCAGAAAGCATAAATTGATTTTCATATTTTTTTTAGAAAAGCAAACATTTTCAGGATCATTAATTTAACAAACCTGCATTTCTGTCTTAATAAATGAAAACAGAGAGAATATCATACTTGCATGAAGTACAGTTCTTCATGAACCGGAAAAAGGAACATCACCAAAAAGATGTCCTTTCTCAGAGATTTAGAGACTCAGAGAACTCTGCCTTAGAGACTCAAGTGTGTCAGAAACCACAGAAGTAATAGCTAAGACTTTCAAAAGTGGCAAGTGATTTTCAGTGTCTGATTTGAAACAATTTATTGTTTATAAAATTTCTGAGAACTTCTCTTTGGAAAAACATGCCCTTTTAATGTGCTAATCTTCATCTGGGCATTAAAAAATTCGAGCACTTGAAACCACTAGTCACCTTCAAAAATGTTCCTTGCCTGAATGAAAGATTTGTATTAACACTTCCTTTGCTCTTTCATTTGTGCAGATACAAAAAAACTTTATTCTAGTGGGATGGCAGTTCAGTACCTTACTCAAGTGCAAAATGCTTCTTTAGAAATTAAGAGAGTAAAAATAAAACATTAATGGTGTTAAGACACTAATTAAATCTGTTTTCCAATTATGTTAATGAAACTACAAAGAAAATGCAAATCTAGATGTTTCCAGAAATCCTAACCATTCTGGTGCAGCACCATGTTTTGTAGTCCTATAGTAATACTTTCACAACTCCTTTGAGAGAAACATATTAGTGATTCACAAATGTGGATTAATGTCCTCACTTTGATCAGCTAAGTGTCTTGCATTTTTTTTTGGTGGAGAGGGAAGTATTTTGAACTATGGTATTAAAAAAATTGCAATGCAATGCTACCAGCTGAGCTAGAAGAAGTAAAGCCAGTAAAAATCTGTCATTATCTGTAACACTAATATCATACTTCAGGCCTCATGCCACCAGCTGGCAAGTCTCTCTCCGTTCAAAGTAAGATATAAGTACACTTACAAGTAGTGCTATTGCAGCCCACTAGAAGTCTAAGAGGTCCCACTACAGCAGTATAACAGTTACAAGACTAGTGATGCAGCACTTTAGGAATGCTTCGCCTGCCTAATCATATTATAAACATATTCATAGTAGTCCCAAGGAAGTCCAGGACTGCTTTTGTAATATGGTACTTATGTAGTACAAATGACGCTCCCTTTGTCGCTAAGGACAATCTTTTTTAACATTTCCTTTGGCACTGTTCCTCTGTTGCTACAAGTTTTCCATTACATTTTTTCATACACAACCACCAGCCACATAGTTTGTCAGGGTCATATCTTTGTACCAGTCTGCATGGGGGTGAACTCTACACTATATCTATAAAGCCTTCAGCACAACCAAGGGTCCACCACAGACAAAATAAAGCCTGCCTGTTTGCTTATACTTAGGGTTATTAGAAACCTGTAATTAGGTAGTGTAGACAGCTTTGGAATGATCTCAATTGGCTCAGAGGGGACCTGGGTGCCTTCCCCCAAACCCCTTAGCACCATTGCAAGGCTCCCCCCAGACAGAAGGCATGAGCACATCATTGGAGGACACATTCAGGCCTGCCCTGAGGTTACTACTCAACCCAATTGCTGGTAGCTAATGCAAATGGAGGAGGAGAGTTTATTTTGTCAGTAGTAGACTCATAGCCCGGAATAAAGAAGACTATGCATACCCTCCATAGGCAGAAAATAAGTCTTTCTCTCCACAGAGAAAGCAAGTCATTCATTACATAACATAATATTACAATCTTTTTTGAATATGTACATTTCCTGTATATTTACTAAGCCTCAGCTATTTTGAAATATATACAGTTGCAGTCCTAAAAGCTCAGTTTTTCTCCATAAGTAACTTGGTTTGTTATGGAGAGTATACTTTGATTGCTTAGATATCAATTCTGAGGCTCCTTGCTCCTGGTATTGCCTGATCCCTTTAATTTTCCATGGAAAATTACAACAGTTTCTTTTGGGCCTTTTCAATATTTTTGGTGCCTAGAAATACAAAAGAAGCAAATGGAATTTTCAAAGCTTTCTGAATAGGTGAGGTCACTAGCTTCCATTGAGATCAGTTTTAAGTTAGCTGTTTAACTATCATAAGCACTTGCAAATCATCTATCTGTAGTTTTCTGCCAATAAATACTATTGAAAGTATAGTTCTTTGTCTCCTGCATGCGGCACTAAAATTATAATTGACTTGCAGAAATACTTAAATTCCTATGGTATCTTTTCATTTCTATGGTATCTTTATTTCCACCAGTAATAGTTTGCCCCAGATTTCATAGCCATGATGCCTCATTTTTCTCTTCTCTTGTGGTGCATGTTATTTATACTTGGCCACTGTCCTTCACATCTGCAAGAGCTACAGTCAGGGATTCTGCATGTAGTTTGTCCATCATTTTGGGATCTCTTAACTACAATATACATGAAAAAATACTGTTACTGGGAATAAATGTAATGCATTGCTAGCCTAGGCAGAAAAAAACCAATTTAAATGTATTGTTATTTTAAGTTATTCTGCAGGGTACCTTAATATCTTCAATTTCAGAGGCTGAGTTCAAAAAAGTTACTAAAAAACAGGCCCATTAAGGAATTTAAAGTAGGACAGGCTCCACTTCATTAAGGTCAAACACCAGCTCTACCTCAATGCAGAGAAATCAGTGTCAGTAATTCTTTTCTGACTCAGTTTTGGAAAGATTTCAGTAAGTACTGAATTCTCTGAGACCAGGGCTGCCCAGCTGGTGGCAGATAGAGGTTAAATTGCAATCCCCAAGCTACCACCTGGCTGTTCCTCCCTGATTGCTCTGCCTGCAGGGGCAGCTGAGGGCTCTGACCTCTTTCTCCCTCCACCTCCCACTTCCCTTCCCCAAAGTTGGGAAGGGCAGTGCAATGTATAACCTGCAATATTTAGGAAGCTTGAGGCTCAGGGCACCTGAGAGG
This sequence comes from Caiman crocodilus, assembly GCA_030014935.1. NCBI lineage: Eukaryota > Metazoa > Chordata > Crocodylia > Alligatoridae > Caiman > Caiman crocodilus. The sequence goes on from JAGPOW010003316.1 coordinate 128,045,254, forward strand.
CATGGAGCAGGCCATGCCTGAGTATGTTGTGCAACTGGGAGTTGTTCAAGTACATAATGCAGCAGGGAGGCACCTGGGTGCATGGTGCAGTGGAGTGGTGGCTGGTCATGCAGTGTAGTGGAGGAGGGGGCAGCAGGGGGCTCATGTAGTGCAGCAGGACTAGGGGTACTGGGATGTATTGTGTATGAGAAGATGTGGTGTGGAGAGCAGTAGGGAGACACATTGTGCAGTGGGAAGGCATGTGGTATGCAGTCACAGGGGCCTATGGTCCATGGCTCCCACTAGTATGGTTCTAGCTAGTGAAGCCCTCTGGGGCACGTGGCCCCTGGTCACTTAGAAGTTGGACTGTCCTTGTCTAAGACAAAGTATATCATATTTGGATCATTGTGTTCAGGAATAGAGATACATTTTAACTTTACCCTCTAATCCTTCTTTTAATTCCTTTTTCTTGTAACAGAACCCAGGTCATTGGCTTTTAACACCTCCTGCAGCAGAAAAGCAACTGGAGGATTACTGCAGTTTTCAAAATCAGGAATCGAAGTGGAAAAAATGGACACCTCTTCACATGTGGGTAATTGCAGTTCTTCACAGTACCTCCTACATTGGAGGCATAAAAGTCAACGCTGTTTTTTCAAAATGAGCATGTAGTTAGTCCTTTTATAGTTTCTATATACTACTGCACTCTTTTCTAGGAGTATGATTTCTTCTTAGAATGCTGAAAGCCTGAAGATGAGATTGGAAGGTAGGAGGTAAAATGATTTAGGTTTATGAGTGTTTTTTCAATGGCTTATCTTATATGCATATACTAGAGTAGAAAGTTTTAGGAATACATACTAGCTGTTGCTACATAAATGATTCTTTTAAAAATGTAGTAATGTGAAGTTAGCCTAGTGTGACATCTTTTAGTACTTCATAATATATCTGTGGGAGTGTCACAGCCTGACTAAATAAAGGTTGAAAAAAACATAAAAGCTACAGATAGAAAAAAAAAAAGAAAACGGGAAAAAAAAGAAGCATGGTGATGCTGAATACACGTGATGACAAGGCTTCTGGAGCATGCTAATTAGTGATTAATCGAGTCTGCTCTGATGCATACTAATTAGCATGCTTTGCACCAGGCATCAGGCACGTGTGTAAGTGCCCTTAATGACCAGGATCTGGCCTAAGAGTACATCTATGTTCTCCAGTGCCTTACAAACAAGTGAGGTGATGCAGCCTTTTCCAGCTCAACAGCCAGCAAAGGGAAAAGTAGAGAGAAGCAAAAATCCTAGGAGTATTACATTTGGCCTCATTCTACCCTGCCTTGGCACTTGCTTTTGTGGCCTGTCCATGGTGAATACAAATCTATTATTATGAGATGCTAACATTTTCTTATTTTCTTTGCACAATTACAAATAACTATGCAAATGACACAATGGAGATTAAGATACTTATGCATTAATATGTGAAGTGTGACAAGATTGCATTTAGCCAAAGAGAGTTCATTATGTATAAATGCTTTGAACTATATATTTAATTCATTGTTTGAATTTTGCTACAGCTTTTGTGCTAGAGTATAAGATAGTATTCCTTTGAAGCATTAGTACTCCATTGGGATGCTGTGATTCATAGTTTTGTATTTAGTGAATGGGCCAGTGCCTGATGGACATTGTGTTCTTGTGTATTAAATATGTTAGCTGTCAGACCATTAAATGTAGGCCCTTTCTGTCCCTTTTTGGGGACTGTCTATGTTGAAGTTAAAAATCACAAAGCTTTTCTCTGATACAGTAACAGTCTAACCTCAGTGTCCTGACTAACCATTATCTTGCTCATTAAAATAATTATTGCATCCAATGTTGAATGTGAACTATTGTGTATTATGGCTGTGCATTTGTCTTCAAAGTCACTGAATTCTTGGAATCTATTGTAGCTCATTTCTATAGGAAGCATTTTTTTATTATCTTGACTTTGAAGGGGAGTGGGGAAGGAGGGAATTCTGCCTTTCCCATCTTCTGCATTTATTAAACATCCTCTAAAAGAAAGCATTTTAAAAACATAAAAGCTTTCACATGCACTCTGCATCCAAGGGAACACATTTATTTTTTCTGCTTCTTTAGCAGTCTATGTATGTGGTGATGACGTTTTTTAAAAAAATAGGTCAGAACCATTTGCAGCATTCACAAAACCAGAGCCATTTCATAATCTGCCAGGTAGAATTTTTTTCTTTGGAAGAGATCAGATATGATTGCCTCTCTCAGCTACTAGCAGATCTGTGTCCTCTAAATTCCTGGATTTCCAAGGGTTTTTGGTTTACTGGGAAAGCTTTAGGTTGTGTGAACACCTAATCATTGCAAGGTAGTCAACACTGCAAGACATTTTTACTGAGTAACATTCTTTGATCTGTGGTATATAAAAAGTCAGACAAAATGCTAGGAATAGTCCTTCCTGGTCTTAAATGACTCTATTAATGCGTTCACACATGTCTACATTTTTATCTGAGTTTTGATTAGGCTTTGAAATTATTTTATATTTTGAAAACCTTTTCATGTTTCTCTTTATGTATAAAAGAAGCTCCCTGTTCATACCCGCAACACCTTAGTATTGTTGTCCTTCAGACCTATTCTTAATACTCTTACCTGGGTTATTATGCCTCCCAGCTTCTTGCATATGACCATAATTCCTTCAAAAGACTCAACAGTGGTTAGGCAGCTTGTGTGCTGTGACTGCTGTGGATCAGACTGCTCGTATTTATCTCACTATTACCTTATGATCCCTCTCTTGAGTCTGCTTTACCTACCTATTTCCTTAAATCAGAACATAGCTCTTTGTGGGGAGGACTATCAGGTTCTTTTGTACGTTTATACCGCTTAGCACTTTGAAGTTCTTATCCTTGTTTCTTAGCTGTACAATAACAAAATATTAAGTGTGTGATGAACTAATAGTGGGTTTTTAGAACCAGGCAAGCAGACAAGGGATTGCACAAGGTATTTTAGATCTAAGGTCATTTGCTCCTAATCTGTAGCATTGTGTCAGTGCCACTTTTGAACAAAAAGAGTTGGGCCAAATTGAATGCAAATAACCAATCTGGTATTTAACTGTAACAGTATGACTGTCACAGAGGAACAGTGCTACCTAATGATATTTGCATGAGTTTCAGAAGGCCACAGGACACCCACAGTCTAATTAACAGAAATGGAGGTTATAATGACCTGAACTATATTTTATTATCCATCTTAAAGGTATATTCTTTTTGCAATATTTAGACATTCATTATTAAAAGTTTCACAGATAAGTTTGGAAAAAATGGGGGGAAAATTATTTGTATATTTGCAAGTGGTAGTATTGCTCAGCAGTTATTAGGCAGTTACTAAGTTTAAGAAACAGAAGCAGAAACACATGGATTTGTTAATGAATAACAATTTTCACACCTGTAGAATATGACTATATACAAACATTCAGTTTACTAGGAGAATCTCCATTAGCTGCTACTCACCTAGTTCTCCCTGGGTGTGTCTACATGAGGTGCTGACTGCAGAATAGCTGAATAATAGTGTGTAGTAGTGTGTCATGGCAGAGACAGTGCTAATACACTACTGTGCAGTGTTATTAGCCAAGTGTGCAGTAGCATTATTTTAAAAGACATTTACCAGCACTACTGCACAGTAACTCTGGTTACTGTGCATTTATTTAGTACTTGATTATACGGGGCACAGAGAGCAGGGGAATGATACAAGCTAAATGTCTGTATTGTTTCTTCCTCTGGTAGAAATGAACATCTATTCATGGCCTGTGGTATCCCTTCCTCCCACCTCTCAAAGAAAAAACTACCAAACAAAAGTTAATAAATAAAACCCAGGCTTTAAAGGAATATTATCTAGATGTAAACATAAGTTATTTTTATGTTATATTTTTGCATTCTTCTATACCAGGTTAACCATAAGGGTGAGGGAAAAAAGGCTTAAAAAAATTTAAAGACAGGATGACAGAATCATAGAAATGTAGCACAGGAAGGGACTTCAAGATAACACTTTATCCAGCCTCTTCTCTGTCAAGGTCAAATGTGTTTTATTTGATTTCAATATAATAAAAATCTATTTTAGAATTAAATTTAATATTCTGACATCTGATTGCAATCAAATATATTTAAATTAAATAAACCAAGTAATACGTGATTGCTGCCAAAGTTTCAACAAGTGACAGACCATTGAGCTGAAGGAACACTGACTAAACCCATAAAATCAGAATTAGTTGAAGCCTAAACCAGTTTCTGACCGCTGTAGCCTCTGTCACAGGTGCCAAAAGTATTGTCTCCATTCCAGTTATTAAAGTTGAGAAATCTATCAGGAGTTGAAAGAGCAGGATACCAAATTCTGAATAAAGACATGGTATATGAGGATGATGTATACTACAGAATGGCCAGACAGAATCAGATAAAAAAACTAAATGAGCAAAATACTTTCTTTGCTTAATAAATCAGTTAACTTTAAGGTTACCTATTAATAACTTTTCCCCTTTATTTACCAGGGACATTTACTTACATCATAAAAAGCTTTAAAAATTATATTCATTTTAATTTAATTCTAATTTTCATTTAAATGCAGTAAACATAAATAACATAGTAAATAAGTAATACATTATTCATCTTTCTTAAGATAATATTCTGGAGAGAAGCTTGGTTGTGCAATATAGCCACTTATATAAATGTCAGTTGATATGTATTTTCTCCTGGGTAGCAACTAGTACCAAAATTATACCAACCAGAGGGAAACTATTTCTGCAGAGTAATCATGAAAGAGTACAAACACAAGGCGATATTAAAACTGGTTATTTCATCTAAGATTTCTATATTGCTGATTTATATCACTTAAATCAGTCCATCCTAAGTGGCTACAAAGCTGGGCCTTCAGACCCATGTTAAATTCAGCAGGATACTGAGACAATCCACAGAAGTAATAGGAAAGGAGACTTCACCTTATTAGATTATGGGGCAGCACTAAAATTGCCTCACATCCACACATGCAGGCCCATGCGCTTGCAGCAGCTCAAGTAAGAGTGACACAAATCTAATCCAGGGATTTTTACCTCGGCACACATGGACATACACTTTGGTGTGGGGCAAGTTGTGCCACTTCGGGCAAAATAACCGTGCCCAGCTCCTCCCTGCTCTGCAGCCAGAGGGAGCTAGAGCCTGGGGTAAGCTCCTGTGTTGGTTCTAGTAGTATAAAAACCTGTCCTGGCAAGCAGCTCAGGACTACTTGCCCTGAGAGGCTTCTGAGGTGCCCCAGTGATTGAGCCTGTACTCCACCCTTATCCCACAAGCCACTAGGGACCTCAGCTAACAGCTTCTCCATGGAGACATTGCCACAGGCGTGTATGTGGTGAGCTTCATGAACACCCTGGTCTCCTGCCCCTTCTGTGGGCGAAGGGAGACCCTGGCACACATGACCCTTGAGTGTGCCAGGCTATAGCCCCTACACCTTCACCTACAGAACCTCCTCCTGAGGTTCTGATTGAATTTCACCACCCACCATTTTGTTTTTGGTCACCCCATCCATAGCCCCACCAAACCCCAAAACCTCCTGGTCAATCTCCTCCTGGGCCTGGCCAAATGGGCCTTGTATTTGACCAGAAAGGAGGGTTTGGCTGGGAAGGTGCCCAGAGACTGCAGGGCCTCTTTCCTCTCACTTGGCTGGCATCCACCAGCTCTTTGGATGCGTTTGAGGAATGGTGGGTGCAGCCCAGGGGGCTCTGCTCAATATTCCCCTCCACATCACTCATATCCTGTTTTTGATTTTGTTGTCCCAATTGGTATCTTTCACCCTTTGGCCTCACAAAGGGGCTATTAGTTATCTGGGTGGGCCTTAAGGCCCATGTTAATATGGAAGATACAAATAGACAAGAGCTTCTGAGGTGCCCCGGTGGCTGAACCTGTATTACACCCTCATCCCACAAGCCACTGGGACCTCAGCTGGTAGCTCCTCCATGGAGCTGTTGCCATGGGTATGAATGTGGTGAGCTTCACAGACACTCCAGTCTCCCCCTTCTGTGGGCAGAGGGAGAACCTGGTGCACATGACACTTGAGTGCACCAGGGTCCAACCCCTCCACCTCGACCTCCAGAACCTTCTCCTGAAGTTGTGGTTGAACTTCACCCGCCACCTTTTTATTTTTGGGCACCCCATTCGCAGCCTCACCAAGTCCCGGGGCCTCCTGGTTAACAACTTCCTGGTCTTGGTGAAGTGGGCCCTGTACATGACCAGGAAGGAGGCTGTGGTCAGGAAGCTGCCTGGGAATTGTGGAGCTGTATTCCTCTCACTTGTTCATGCATGTTTCCAGGCACAGCACCAGTGTTCAGTGTCCACCTGCTTTTTGGATACCCTTGAGATCCGGTGGGTGCAGCCAAAGGGGCTCTGCTTGATGTCCCCCTCAGGCACACTTGTTTTCATGTTTTGACCTTTTGAACTCCATGTCACTCCTATCCTGTTTTTTTTCTTTCGTTGTCCAAAAAAACTCTTGTATCTTTCACTCTTTGACCCCACACAGTGGGGACTATTAGTTAGATGGATGGGCCTTAAGACCCACATGAATATGAATGATACAAATATACAGGAGCTTCTGAAGTGCTCCAGTGGCTTGGCTCATACGCCACCCTCATCCCACAAGCCACTGGGGACCTCAGCTGGTGACTCCTCCTTCTGAGGTCCTCCTCAGCTGGTGGAACCTCCTTCTGAGGTTCTGGGTGAACTTTTCACCTTTGGATGTCCCATCCATGGCCCCACCAATTCAACCTCATCCTGGTCCTGGCCAAGTGGTTCCTGTACATAACCAGGAAAGAGGTTCTGGCTGGGATGGTGCCCAGGGATTGTGGGGCCGCTTTCCTGTCACTGGTCTGTGCACACCTCTGAGCGAAGCACCACTGGGCTGTGTCCACCGGCTCCTCAGATGCCTTTGAGGACCAGTGGCTGTGGCCCCAGGGTCTCTGCTCGGTGTCCCCCTTAGAAGCACTCATTTTCACATTTTGACTCATAGACTCTCATGTCACTCCTATCCTGTTTTTGTCTTTGTTGTCCCAAGAATTTAGTTGTTCCATTCATCCATTAGCCCCCATGAAAAGGGGCTACTAGCTAGCCAGATGAGCCATACAGCCCACGGTAATTGAATGGACAAATAGGCAAGAGGTTCTGAGGACTGGCCACTTGGTATCTGGGGACACTACCCCTTGTGCCAGCTGGACTGCTGAATCAGCCCTAACCTGGAGTGGCCCCTGCCCCCTCTACCCACTGTAGCAGTCTGGCAGTGGGGGCTATTCTCTGGATATGACCTGCTGTCACCTGCAACAGCATCTGCCCCTTGAACCTGTGGCCACAAGGTTGTGTCCCTACCAGACCCAGATGGGGAACCTCCACTATGCCATTTGGGCATCGCAAGTTGTCTTATTAAAATATTCAAAATACTGTTCTTCCTCTATTAAAATGAAACACCACTATATAGAGAGAGGGCTGGATCAGGCCAGGTTGGGTTGGCAGGGTACATTTTCAATGAGACTCAGGCAGTGATATGCCATGGACTCTTATAGGCATATATAGTGCAGTTGCCATGTGCCACTGCATGGCCCTCATGAAAAATGTTCCCCACCAGCCCGGCTGCATACCCAGTGTGCCTTTGCATAGGAGCCATGTGTCATAGTTTCATAGTAGCTAGGGTCAGGAGGGACCTGAACAGATCATCTAGCCTGATTCCCTGCCACAGGCAGGAATAAATGCTGGGTTAACAAAATCCCAGACAGGTGATCATCCAACCTCCTCTTGAATTTGCCCAAGGAAAAGGCGAGGACCACTTCCCTGGGAAGTTGGTTCCAGATACTGGCCAACTTAACTGTAAAATATTGCCTTCTGATCTCTAACCTAAACCTATTCTCCATCAGCTTATTACCATTGTTCCTTGGCATCCCAGGTGGTCCTGGGGAGAAAAGGGTTCTGCCTATTTGCTGTTGATCTCCCCTGATGAGTTTGTAGGCAGCCACCAGGTCCCCCCTCAGCCTCCTCTTGCTGAGGCTGAACAGGTTCAGGTCTTTTAGTCTCTCCTTATAGGGCCTGTCCTGCTGCCCTCTCACCCAGCGGGTGGCCCTCCTCTGAACCCTCTCCAGGATGGCCACATCCCTTTTGAAGTGTGATGCTCAGTACTGGATGCAGTACTTGAACTGTGGCCTGACCGAAGTTGCATAGAGGGGGAGTATCACCTCTCTGGACCACCTTGAGATGTGTCTTTGGATGCATGACAAGGTATGGCTGGCCTTGCTGACTGTGGTCCAGCATTGGTGACTCATCTTGGAGTCAATATTGATTCCAAGATCCTTTTCTGCCTCTGTGTTTTCAAGAAGGGAACTCCCCAGCCTGTATGTATGCTCTAGATTCCTTCTCCCAAGATGCGGCACCCTGCATTTGTCTATGTTGAACCCCATCCTATTCTCATCTGCCACTTTTTTAGTCTGTCTAAATCTAATTGCAGACTCTCTCTCCCTTCAAGTGTGTCCACTTCGCCCCACATCTTAGTGTCATCAGCAAATTTGGACAGTGTGTTTTCTACCCCATCGTCCAAGTCGCTGATGAAGATATTAAACAGAGCAGGCCTAAAGACTGAGCCCTGGGGTACCCCACTGCTCACATCTCATCAGATTGAGTACAATCCGTCCACCACTACTCTCTGGGTGTGCCCCATCAGCCAATCTTTTACCCACCCAAATGTGTAGGCATCAATGTCACAGTTGCTTAATTTATTGATTAGAATAGGGTAAGAGACAGTGTCAAAGGCCTTCTTAAAGTCCAGAAAGACTACGTCCACAGCAACACTATCATCCAAGGATTTAGTTACTTGGTCATAAAAGGCAATCAGGTTGGTCAGGCAGGACCTGACTTTGATGAACCCAGGCTGATTGCCCCTGAGCATGATCTCCCCTGCAAACCCCCCCACAGATGTACTCCTTGGTGATTCTCTCCACGATCTTCCCAAGTACTGAGGTGAGACTTACAGGCCTATAATTACTTGGGTCCTCCTTCCTCCCTTTCTTGAAAACTGGGACCACATTAGCCAGTTTCCAATCCCCCGCCACCTGGGCAGATGACCACAAATACTCATACAGCTGGGCCAAGGGCTCTGTGATGACTCCTGCCAGCTCCCTCAACACCCTTGGGTGGAAGGCATCTGGACCTGCAGATTTAAAAATGTCTAGCCCTTCCAGAAGATCCCTAACTACATCTGCATTGACTGAAGGACTGACATAGCTATTCCTGAGATTGTCCTGAAGTCATGCCTTCTGGCCTGGTGCCCACTGAGAGCATGGCTTTGGCATAGCCTGAATGGACCTGGCCTCACCCAACCCCCTAGCTGATGGCTTTGGTCAGGACTGAGAACGCTATGTGATAAGCAGCTGGGCCAGGCCAGGTCCATTCAGCATTTACCGAGCCTAGGTCACACAGCAATATGTCTCCGCCAACTGTGCCTGCAACCAGGCCACAGCTGTGCTGGCTGCTGCCTCTGGCACCACAGAGTATGGGGGGGCAGGTGTGCAGTGGCACCACTTGAGCCCTTCCACAAATCCACCCACAGAACACATATCCCCTCCACAACTCTCCACACCCCTGACATCCCTCCACCACTCCTAAAAGCCCCTGACATCTCCCTGACACTCCGCATAGGCCCAACATCCCCAGCCACACCTCACCCCACCACTCCCCTGCCACTCCTCACACCCACCCACATCCATGAACCCCCCCACACCTTGATGTCTCTAACTTACCCATGACAATGCCCAGGGCAGCAGGAACACCATAGAGATGCTCTGGCCAGAAACCAGAGTGTCTCTCTGGAGGACCAAGTCCCAGGTTGCCTCAGGACATGGTTGGGGACCAAATTTTGAGTCCAATATTTTTTTGTTCCTGGCATGCATCTTGTGGCATCTCAAACTCCTTTGAGATGCCTCAAGAAGCACATGTGGGTGCTTATCTGGACATGCCCATAGGTTCCATTCCAACTAATGGTACGTGTAGTCTCTTAAACTCTTATACCTCCTTATATAGGGCCAGATTAATCTTTTAGTGGGTCCTAGGTAAACAAACTCATGGCCCCAGGCCAGTTGAGACTCTCCTTCCCACCGTGGTGCTGCTGCCCATAGGGGCAGGGTTCAGAGCCACCAGTAGGAAGCAGATGCTGCAGTGGCAAGGCTGGCAGAGGGGAGGGGAATGTGCAGATTGCATTGTAGGCGGTGACTCATGACACCACCTAAGAAGCCAAATCCTCGTAGTGAAATCAAACCCCTTATAGTAACGCCTGAAGCCAGCTTCATACCATATAAGGAATAGCATAAAAACAAAGAATTTCATAGGCTAAAAGCG
>JAGPOW010003316.1:128055722-128067703 GCA_030014935.1 Caiman crocodilus
GGGAAATCAAAGCCTAGTGCGGGAAAAAGAAATTAGTTAGAGAGCGTTCGTTCTCGCCCTAGGAGCCTGTCGGCATTAAGGCTCTGAAGGTGCGACAGGGAAGAGAAGGAAAGGGAGGCAGATGGGGCCATTCTCACCGCCAGTGTGGAAGGAAGAACCAGGCCCTCCAACTGCAGGGTCCTAGGCATGTGTCAATTTTGCCTATGGATTAATACGGCTTTGTCCTTATCCCCCTCTTGGTGGGAGAATCAACTGAAACTAGGAATCTTCTAGCCTTCCCTCTCACTACCCTGTACTCAGCACAAGCCTCAACTGCTTATTGGAAAGACCTCCTGTGAAACTCTGTTCTTTGGTGGGTGTGTCTACATGAGGCATTTCCTGCAGAGTAGACTTATTAGCTCCACAGTAAATGTCTCACATCTACATGTGCAAGGTTAGTAAATTGGAATAAATTAACTCTGCAGCAGCGCAGGACTTGTAAATGCAAGCACTATCCTGCTGTGTTTTTACTTTGCAGCAGCACATATGCAGATGCTAAGGAACATGGCTGGGACACAAGGGAGTTTCAGTGCAGGGGCTACCTGCTGGTTAGCACCACACTGGAGCATCCTCGTGCCCCAGCAAGCTCCCCTGCAGCATGTTGAACCAGGTCAGAGTAGCCCTGGGCTGGCAAGCTGATTCCCTGAGCCCACTGCCAGCCAGGGCTGCTCCAACCTGGCTCAGTGTGCTGCAGTCCTAGGCACACATTCAAACGGCCTGCCTGGGAGCAATAAACTGCAGAGCAATTAGTGCTGGAGTTTGCTGTTTTGAATTAATTACACATGTAGACATGCCCAGTGTGTAGATTGTATATAAAAAATTATTTGACTTAAAGCATCCTTTCTTTCCATAGTGCAGTGGAACGTACCACTTATGGCCACAGAAGAGAGGGTGTGACTTATGCCTGCTATGAAACTTCAAGCTACATCTAGCAGACCATGACTTCATTCTATTTTGAGGCAAGTTGCAGTTATTGTCTATGAACTAGACTATATATGGACTAGAAAGAGTTAATTTTTGAATGCTAGCATTCCTAGAATGTGTCGTGCTAGCACATACAGCACACTTGCACACTTCGATGGGCAGTTTATGGTGGGTGACAGAATCTAACACCCTTTCTTCTTTGTCTGATTCATTGCTGTTAGACTGCTTGGTTCACATTACTGTATGCACTATCCATAAATCCTTTCCTTCTATTTTGCCTCCTTTGAGGAAAAATTCTTACCACTTATGGGTAAACTTTTTATCAGAAATACATCTTATGGGGTGACCTAAGTAAAAAGGGTAAGGCTAGTGAATGGAAAGCTAATATTTTTTACTATTAGTGCATTACAGGGGAAATGGTATATGTGTGTATTTTTAGTGGCCACCTCCTGAGTTCCTTATTAAAAGAAACCTTACTCTGCCATCCTTTCTCACATTGATTAGTGTTTTACTCTTTCATTGAAAAGTATTGCAAGTGTGTAGGTTAAAGAAGTACTCAACATATAAAATGGTCATGTACTCCAGCCATCAATTTTTTTATACTCTTTCCTAAAGCAAATTTTGCTCTGAACACAAAATAAGGACTGAATGATACATAAGATTCCTTACCTGATAACTTGGACCTATGACTTTTACACCAACTGTGGATCTTGCCTTCAGAGAGTGGAATAAATATGCATGAGAAGGTCATATAGAAATTATAGCTTGTAGAAAAAGATGACATAAGGCAGCTGGGTACCTGGAGCAACTACAACACTCGGGGCCAATCAGCAACCTTTGACTGCTATCATGATTGTGCTACTGGATGGCAGCATTTTTCCTACCTCCCCTAGGTTGGTCCTTGGTCATCCTGCCTTAGTCAGATTATTACCTGTAGAATTCTGCAAAGAATATTTTTCAAACTAGTCTGAAGGATTTAATGCAGAACTGACCTCCTGCTAAGTAAATGAATACATTGCTTAACAAGCCTATGGGAAGGGTTTAATTTTATCTTAAGTTGCATCAAGTCTTTCTATAGCAAGAGGGTGCTAGAAATAATATTGACAGTCTTATTATCATTTAGACAATAAAACTGATCATTTTAATAGCCTTTTTAAAAAATATACTTTGTATGTCATAACTTGAAATTTGTTAACAATTTTGTTAGAACACTAAATAGTTTTAAATAGTTGTTAAACACTAATAGATATATTAAAAACTTCCTCATTCTAATATTTTTTTCAGTAGAATAGAATTAGATTATTGTATTGAAAGGAAAATGTTGACATAATTCACCATTAGTCAAAAGTGTAACTTCATTAAAGCAGAAGGCCATATAATCCCTACAGGAGTTCTCTGCAGGAAATACTTTATTCTTATTTAGCATATCTGTGAATTCTATCAGCATTAGTGTCTTTCACAATGTTTGTTCCTGCTGAATATTTATGAAGGACTGTCCAGCGACCTGCTTAGCATCTCCAGGTTTGTTCTGCATTAACAGTCTCTCAAGTAGAGTGCAATCAGAGACTCATTTCCCCTCAACAGCAGCGATCAATATGGCAGAGGCCAAGGAAATGTCTACAGCAAAAAGATTTCTATCAATAAAATGGAAAAAGCCCCATAGAATTGGGCTATAACTCATAAAAACCCCAGCAAAAACAACTAAGAGATGGCATTGTCTCTCTCCTCTTATTCTTAGTGTAGCCCAGTCATTGCAGTGTCAAACTCAGAAGGCACCAATTCTACAGAAAAAAAGAAAACAAATATTAATATATTTGGATGTGAGTTGAGATCAGAAAAAAGAAGTGCATCAGTGGTTTATTGATGGGATTAGAATAATTATTAAATAGTTTATATTAATTTAAATAGGAATATAAATTCTGATTTTTATAGGTGTGACTTGATCAGTGACACAGTCCCTTTGTAGATCCACTGCTGGGCCAAAGGTAGAGTTAATATTTAAGTAGTTGTCTTGCTATCATCTAGGAGATCCTTGGCAAAACATCCACATACTTAGGCAATGTGATGAGCATGTACTTGATAGTATTGGCATGTCACTATCAAACAAATAAATCATCTCATTCACTTTATCTTCTCCAAGGTCAAACCTGTCACCAGGCCTGATAGCATTGTTCAGATTCAATGCTTTTGGTAAAAGTGATAGAAAGAATATTTTTAACTTCCCCATCAATTACTGCATTTGCCATGATATAAAACTTGCACTTACCAAAGGATCCCACAGCATTATGCATAGACTCCATTTAGATATATCCATCTAAATGTTTTAGTGGGCAGGAGAGCAGGTGAAATAGTCAGAAAGATATACACTGAATTACATACATTGACTGGCTTTGCAATTGATCATATTTATTAATATTACCTTCACCTATGTAATATGAATGTTATATACCTTTGTCTAACAGACTAACTCTTAATGTTGTAAAATTCTGAATACCTTCAAGAATTTCTTTCATCTTAAAAGCAATTTTTGTGCAAAAGAAAGAAATATCTTTCTTTCATCTTTGTTCTTTTGCACCAAAATGATTTGGCTTAAGACTCAGAATAAACAGCATTCTTAAGACAGACACATAAGCCAATGCTAATTCTAATTAATTAAATTATTGATATTTTGGGATCTTGTACAGACACAAACCGTAAGTTTATGTAATTGCAAAGGGAAATTTACTTATTTCCAAAAAGAAAGCGTGTGCTTCTAATTTTAGAAATTCCCATATATTTAAGGTAACACTCTTGTATTCATGTGTTAAGAAGGGCTAGTTAGTTAATTTCTAGATGTTTTAAATATATTAGTTATTTTCCATTTCTTAGGCTTCCACTGCTAGACTCCAAGTACCTAAATAAAACAGTTCAGATTTTTTTTTTAACTCTGCAAGAAATTCCTAATCTCAGCCATTATAAACCAAGTGGGTGGCTAAAATTTAGAGTTCTGTGGGTTATTTCAGTGAGGAGGGGGAAGAAATGAACAGGTTGGCTAATTTTGATGCAGTCATATTTGTTTGTTTACTGAGGCAGAACAGAACTAAAAAAGAGACCAGTTTCTTTGCTCAAAGATTTTCACCCACTACTAGCAAGCTTTCACCTCAAAATTGCTTTCTCTTAGCTACATTAAATTACTTATTTTCTGTGAGGTTGGGATTGGTTGTTTAGTGGTCACCAATTTAGGCTCCACAGAGATAACTGACAAAACTGAAAGTAGTGGGGATAGGATTTGTGAGTTGAGTGTAACCAAATTGTAAATGGTCGATGCAACAGCCATCTTTCAGTTAAAAAAATAATTTAATAGATTTTCATAGATTTTGGGGGTCAGAAGGGACCTTAGTAGATTATCAAGTCCAATCCCCTGCCTTGGGCAGGAGAGAGTGCTAGGGTCAGATGACCCCAGCCATCTGTTTGTCCACTCTTCTCTTAAAAACCTCCAATGTAGGGAAGAGCACCATCTCCCTTGGAAGTCCATTCCAGACTCTGGCAACCCTTACTGTGAAAAAGTTCTTCCTGATGTTGCATCTAAATTTGCTCTCTGTTATATTGTGGGGGTCAGAAGGGGCCTAGAGCAGGCCATCTAGTCTGACCCCCCGCCAATGGCAGGAACGAGTGCTGGGGTCACAGGACCCCAGCCAAGTACCTATCTACCAGGTGCCGTGGTAAATAGATTATCTCCTATCCCTTGCTCTGTCTCCCCCGCCTAATTTGTGGATGGCCACTAGATCACCTCTCAGTCTTCTCTTACAGTGGCTGAAGAGATCCAGGTCCCTCAATCGCTTGTTGTAGGACCTTACCTGCAGGTGCTTAACTATACAAATGGCCCTCATCTGGACCCTTTCAAGGTTATCCACATTCCTCTTGAAGTGTGGCACCCAAAACTGGACGCAGTATTCCAGCTGTGGCCTTACCAGTGCTGCATAGAGGGGAAATATCACCTCCTTAGACCTGATTGTGATGCACTTGTTAATGCATGGTAGAGTGCAGTTAGCTCTGTTGATCACTTTGTCACATTGTCGATTCATGTTCATCTTTGAGTAAACTATGACTTTGAGATCCCTTTCATCTGCTGTGCTGCTAAGAAGGTCATCTCCCAGTCTCAGTCACACCAGTGAGTTGGTGATTCCTTCTCCCTAGGTCCAGTAGTTTGCATTTATCTTTGTTAAACTGCATCCTATTTTGTTCTGCCCACTTCTCCAGCCTGTCCACATCCACCTGAATCCATTCCCTGCCATCCAGTGTATTTATTTTGCCCCATAATTTGGTTTCATTCATGAATTTAGACAGTGTGCTCTCCACACCCTTGTTCAAGTCACTGATGAAGATATTAAATGACACTGGTCCAAGGACAGAGCCTTGGGGGACCCCACTGCCCACATCTTTCCAGGTTGATACTGACCCATCCACCACCACTCGCTGGGTGCATCCAATTAGCCAATTCACTAGCCACTTCACAATGAAAGCATCTAAGTCACAGCTGCTTAGGTTTTTTTTTAATGAGAATGGGATGTGACACCATATCAAAGGTTTTTTTTTTAAATCCAAGTATATGACATCCACCTTGACTTCTGCATCCAAACAATTTGTGACCTGGTCGTAAAAAGAAACAAGGTTTTTCAGGCAGGATGTACCTGCTATGAATCCATGCTGGTTGCCCTTCAGCTTTATTTTCCCTGCTGGACTCACACAAATATAATCCTTAATATTTTTTTCAAATGTTTTCCCAAGGATAGAGGTGAGATTAACCAGTCTATAGTTACCTCCTTCTTCCCCTTTTTTTTTTTAAAAATAGGGACCACATTGGACCTTTTCCAGTCCTATGGGACTTTTCTGAGTGCCATGAGTGCTCAAACAGTCCTGCCAGTGGTTCTGCTTGACACTGGCCAGTTCTTTCAGCACCCTTGGATGAAGATCATCTGGGCCTGCTGGCTTGAATATATCAATCTCTGAGTGTCCCTTCACTAGGTTGGTGCTAAACATTTATGGTCCAGTGTCCCACCTGTGCTTGTCTATAATCCTATATTTCTATTATCCGTGTTCAGGAATACAGATGCAAAAAACGCATTGCAGATCTCAGCTTGGTCCCTGCTCTACATTACTAATTGCCCTAGCCTGTCTTGTAGGAGTCTTATGTTACCATGTACCTTCTTTTTGCTCCCTATATACATGAAAAAGGACTTTTTGTTGTCTTAAATTTTTGCCAAACTGTTTTATGTAACCAAAAAATTGTACAAATAATAGTCTCAATCCAAAACACAGATACAAGTTTAAGTTTCTAGGTAAAACAAAGGCAAACGTGAATGGATGTCATTGCATGTTTGAGAGAACAGCAATAAAAAAATGTAACGGAAAGAGAAGGAAGTGAGAAAGACTAGATACAGCTCAGAAAACATCTGTAGTATAGCCCTAAGTAAAATCTTAAAACAAAGTTTTTGGAACAAGTGTTGTCTAGACGGTGATTTGGAGCTATGAGCTAAGGATCAGTCTTCTGTCTTTGATTCCTGACACATTCAGCAAAACAAGACTTTGATGTCTTTTATAAATAAATGGAATTGTATCAAAGATACTTGGGTTCATTAGCTAAATCAAAATTAGTGGGGCATTCAGCTAACTATCCAAACCATATATACAAACTAATGAAAGAAGCATGGGGATTAGGCAGGAAGTCCTAATGACTACAGGAAGTTATAATCTAATTGGGATAACTGAAAGTTGATGAGATTGTCCTTACGATTGGAAGTGCTAATTATGAGTGTCTGTAACTTGTTCATGAAGGACAGGCAGGGGAAATACAGGTGATTCAGCCTAATATATTAAGTTAAATACATACAGTCATTCTGAGGTACATTATGATTTAGAGGTATACCTGTGGAAAATCTTGGGGTTAAGCTGAAAGGGATAACAGCAAGAGTAATTTCACAATGGGTGTCAAGGACTACCAAAATAGGAGTAGGAAACTTTTTTTATATATAAACAATTAACTGAAAAACACAAATCATAAGACCTGGCCCTTATAGCTAAGTATAGACATTCAAAAAGCCTGAGCCTGAATCAATTTGATCTTTGCAGATTAGTCTAACCTCTGTAGACTGAACTGAGAAGCAAGTGAATATCTATTCACTTATGATTCCAGAAATGCAACCACATGCTTGCAGTATCTTAAGGTAGAAACTGGGAGAGGGGCATTAGAGTAAGTCTTTCCTTCCCTTCAGCAGTGACCAGATGACCCTTCAGCAGATCACCTCTCTGGACTGGCTTGAGATGCATCTTTGGATGCATGACATGGTATGGCTGGCCTTGCTGGCTGCTGTCTGGTATTGGCGGCTCATGTTCATCTTAGAGTCAATAATAACTCCAAGATCCCTTTCCACCTCTGTGCTTTCAAGAAGGGAACTCCTCAGCCTGTATGTATACTATGGATTCCTTCTCTCAATGGTGCAGCACCCTGCATTTGTCTACGTTGAACCCCATCCTATTCTCAGCAGTGAGATGGAGGTGGGGAGGGGCTTGGACTGGGCCTGGCAGGCTGCTGAATATTATTGGGGAGGGTTTAAACCCCCACCCTGGCCTGGACAGTCCCCAGCTGAGGTGTGCCTAGAGGGGGAAGGAGGAAGCATCCCCTGTCTGTGCTGGTGTCTGGCCATACCCTCTGAGTTGAGCTCTGGTGGGGCCGGGGGAGAGCTGTTGGGTTGTTGCATCCCTGTGAGGCAGACCCTGGCTGGGGTCCCATGTCAGTGGGAGAGAGAAACGTATCTGCCTATGCCCCACCCCCACCACTCGAGTAGTGAACAGGGAGGGGGGATGCTGACAGGGGCTACACCAGTGAGAGAAGGGAGGGATAGGGGATTAACCCCCGCTTCCCACCCTGCCATTCACCTCAGGGAACTGGCCAGGGCTGGTGTCTGGCCATGCCCCCACCTCTGTTGCTCGATCAGTGATCATGGAGGAAAAGCCTGACAGCAAGCAGACCTTGGCTGGGGTATCAGGCTGGTTGGAGGGGGGCTGTAAAGCATCCTGGAATGCTGAGGGTCTGTGATTTAACTTGAAACAGGAAGGGGTCTAGGACAGAAGTTCCATAAATTGGTTTGTCCTAAATCAGTTTGTCACAGGGGGAGAAGCCCCGAGGAAACTCCAGAGCTCCCGGAAGGAGCCGCAGAGGCAGAAATGGGTGACAAAACAGAAAGAAAAGAAAATGAAAAATTTAAGTTACTTACCGCAGGAGCCGAGGGATTGCTGGAGAAGCCCATGCACAGCCAAAACAAAGATTTAAATCACCTGTGAACGGCAGGTGATGTCAGCGGAGACCATCAGCTGATGGAGATAAAAGAGATGACCGCAGCAATGAGTAGGGGGCGCACGTGGCTGCTGTGAGTAGGCCAGGCCAACAGAGACTGCTGGAGGCACGGAACACTGGAGCTGACTGCCGGCGTGCACCCCAGAGGAGAGAAAGAGAGAAATTCTGGAGGAGAACGGACGCCGGAGGACGGCGCAGCTGCAGCGGGTGAGCCGGGGAAGAGTGGGGGGAGAGCTGTGGCAGCGTGGAGAGATCTGTGACCTGAGGAAGACCCAGAGAGAGGACTATGGGTGGAGGTGGATCTGGGAGAGAGGCTGCAGCCCTGGGAAGACTTGGAGAAGGGATGATTAAGATCTGAAAGTGGAATGAAAATTGGGTGATGATGATCATTAAATGACAGTTTTAATATCCCAAGGAAAGGAAGGAAAGGGAACAGCAACATAAAAATTTGGGGCTTCCAAAAAGGAAATTTTTAACAAACTCAAAACAACAAACTTCAACAAATATAAATGGTAGAAAGGACAATGGGAAATAAAATGTTATGGGTACAATAATGTTAAAGAAGTAAGGACAGGAAACAGCAAAATACTCATTGGGAGGGGATGTAGGGGGGCTGCAATCCACCCACTCCAACCTCTAGTGCCACCTGGGGAACCCTTAGAATAAGCTCCTTCTGGTCCTTTTCCCCTACTCCCATTTTGAAGACTTTGCAGCCTCACAGGTAGGAGGAGCCATTGCTAGGGAAACCTTGCTGAAGGCTCCCAGCCAATAGCTCAATTCCCCTCCCCCCCACAAACAAACAGTGAATTTCTGTTTGTTCTGGTTGTTCTGAATTGCTGTAACTCAGAATGTTTCCTGCAAAGTGTTCTGAGTTACAGCGGGGAGTTGCATTTGCATCTGCACCCTTTATTTTATAAAATTTTATACAGGCTGACTCAGTGACAAGTAGAACTCACAGGAAGGACAGGGGAAGAGATAACTAACCTAGAGTAGGGGTGGGATAGTTACAGATTCATTAACTAAACTGGATGCATTGAGTTTATCCTAGAATTCTCAAGGAACTGGCTAAGGTAATTGTAGAGCCATCTTTGAGACCTTCAGGAGACCAGGCTAATTACCAAAAGACTGGGAAATAGCAGAGGTAGTAACCATTAAAAAAAAGGGGGGGAAGCAAAGAAAATCTAGTCAATTCCAGTTCACTAAGTCCAAATTTGCTATCTGGATAGATACTGGAACACAGCATCAAATAATCTGTTTCTAAACATTTAGAAAATAAGAAGGAAATCAGGAGGAGCCAATATTGATTTCTCAAAAGCCAGTAATTGCTTAACTTAGATAATTTCCTTTTATAGCAAGGAAAACTTTGTGGACAGACTTTGTGGATGGCAAAAAGTACTGGACAGGATGTCCCTTGACACTAGTGGCTTTTGACACTGCCTCCCATGACATTTTCATAAGTTACTTTAACAAATATGGTTTATATGAAGTGAGACCATAACTGGCAGGACAGCTGTATTTATCAATAGCTCAGTCTCTAACTGGGGTCAGTAGCCCAAATTAGTCCATTGGATACCTCTGGAGACCCAAGTTCCTCTTGTTTCTCCTTTTGCTTGCCCAACAAACTGAGGTTTGCTCTGACATAACTCCTTATCCCCACACACCTCAACTCCAATACCCTTATATCAAACCCCACAGTTGAAGCAAAGGAATCTCTATCAGCTCCAGGGAGTGTTCTCTTGACTTGCCAAATAATTTCAGGTGACCCTTTCATTGAATGATCTAGCCTAGATTATCACTTGCCCTGAGATTATTCTTATCACGGACAATTAGTGAGGACACAATGCAATAAAAGGTTTTATTACATAGAAGAAAATAATTATACAAGAGAAACTGATGAAACAGTTTGGAGACAGAACAGAAAGACAAGTAACGTTTCTTACCCACTCATTTGGCTACAACTTAACTCCTCTGAGTTGGGCCAATGCTTGTGCCTAAAAGAGCTAATACAAAAAGCAGATCTTTGTTAAATAATGGGGTCAAGGACAGCACATGAAAGTGGGTGGACTAAGCATTCTTTATTGTTATGAATTTGAAAACTTCTAGCCAAGTAACAGTCTACTCCTACAGAAAGTATGCAAGGCTCTTTAGTTACCACATACTATAAGACACTTTATTTTATGTCTCCACCAAGTGATTTAAGTACAAATGATGAACAGTCCAAGAAATCCAACTTAAAAGTTAGCATTTTACTTCTATGTCTTAGCAAGTAAATTCATTTGCAAAATTGTAGAGTCTTGAGTAATGCCCCTCAACTTAATGGGAAGTTCTTTGGTGCTCAGTGCTTTTGAATTTCAGCTGGGTTTTTGATGGTAGCCAGAGCTGTCCCTTGGGGGTGGGGTGGGAATCAGAGCAACTACCTCAGGACCTATGCTTTGGGGTGCCCTGTGGACAATGCCATACAGGCCCTGTGGACAGACCCATTGGCATGTGTTGAGGGTGCCACCACTCTGTGGAGGCAGCTCTTGCTGCTAGCTTCATGCTCCAGCTGCTGCCCCCTCCCCTGCTCCATGTTCCAGCCACTCATCACCCCTCTTCCCCTGCACAGGCCCCAAACAGGCTGATGTGCCCTGGGCCCCACACACTCCTACGGTTGGCTCTGACTGTAGCTGTATTGGTCTAAGGACATAGGCAGGCAAAGTTCCTTGGGTAGATTTGATAGCTTTTATTATACCAATGGAGTAGTTGAAAAAAAATTCTTTGCAAGCTTTCAGGTGCAATCACCCTTCTTCAGGGATAGGAAGTCTCTGCTGAGCAGAGCAGAGACTACACTTCTACCCAAAGAACCTTGCCTGCCTTTGAATATCAGACCACTTAAATAAGTCTAATTTATGGAATGGAGCGCTTCAATTTATTCATATATTCATAGATGCTAGGGTCAGAAAGGACCTCAATAGATCATGGAGTCCGACCCCCTGCATAGGCAGGAAAGAGTGCTGGGTTCAGATGATCCCAGCTAGATGCTTATCTAACCTCCTTTTGAAGACCCCCAGGGTAGGGGAGAGCACCACCTCCCTTGGGAGCCCATTCCAGATTTTGGTCACTCTAACCGTAAAGAAGTTCTTCCTAATGTTTAGTCTAAATCTGCTCTCTGCTAGCTTGTGGCCATTATTTCTTGTAACCCCAGGGGTGCCTTGATGAATAAAACCTCACCAATTCCCTTCAGTGCCCCCATGATGAACTTATAGGCAGCCACAAGGTCATCACTCAACTTTCTCTTGCGGAGGCTGAAGAGATCCAGGTGCCCCAGTCTCTCCTCATAGGGCTTGGCCTGCAAGCCCTTAACCATATGAGTGGCCCTTCTCTGGACCCTCTCCAGGTTCTCCCCATCCCTCTAGAAGTGTGGCATCTAGAATTGCACGCAGTATTCCAACTGTGGTCTGACCAGCATCTGATAGCGGGGAAGTATCACCTCTTTGGATCTGTTTGTCATGAATCTGCTGATGCATGATCAAGTGCCATTAGGTTTTCTGATGGCTTTGTCACACTGCTGACTCATGCTCATCTTGGAGTCCATGAGGACTCCAACATCCCTTTCTGCTTCCGTGCCACCAAGCAGGTCATTTCCTAGGCAGTAGGTATGCTGGACATTTTTCCTCCCTAGGTGCAGCACTTTGCATTTCTCCTT
>JAGPOW010003316.1:128073449-128094286 GCA_030014935.1 Caiman crocodilus
TCCTGTGACCCTGGCACTCGTTTCCTGCCAATTGGCGGGAGGTCAGACTAGATGGCCTGCTCTAGGCCCCTTCTGACCCTAGGTACTATGATACTATGAAAGTAGGATTTTGAATGACAGCCAGCATGGCTTCATCGCAGACAAATCTTGTCTTACCATGCTCATCTCCTTCTATGACCAGGTAACTTGCCACTTGGATAAGAGACAGAAGGTCAGTATTGTATACCTAGACTTCTAAAATGCCTTTGATCTGGCATCACATGATGTTCTCATGGGAAAAATGGAGGATTGTGGGTTTAACTGTTTGACAGTTAGGTGGGTAGGAAGCTGGCTGTGGGGTAGGACCCAGAGAGTTCTTATGAACAGATTTGTGTCATCTGGGCAAAAAGTGGTCAGTGGTGTCCCTCAGGAGCCCATACTTGATCCAGTACTTTTCAACATTTTTATCAAAAAATTGGATATGAGGGTGAAGAGCTCACTGGCCCAGTTTTTGGATGAAGCCAAGTTATGGGGGAATGTGGTCATGCTTGAAAATAGGCTTCATATACAGGCATTCCTAAATAGGTAGGCAAGTTGGGTGGATGGGAAGTAGATGAAGGTCAATGCTGAGAAGTGTGAAGGGCTCCACCTAGGGAGAAAAAATCCCCAACATACTTACAGGTTCAGTGGTGCCAAACTGACCAGCACCATGACTGAAAGAGATCTATGGGTAATAATAGACCATAGTATGAACAAGAGTCATCAGTGCAATGCTGTAGCTAGCAGGGCATTTTAATAACATATAATAGTCAAATAACAATTTGGCATGCATCAACCGATGTATCTCAAGCAGAACCAAGGAAGTGATTCTTCCACTTTACTTAGCATTGATGAGACCACAGCTGGAGTACTGCATCCAGTTCTTGGTGTTGCATTTCAGCAAGAATGTGGAAAAGATTGAGAGAGTCCAGAGAAGAGCCACCTATATTATCAGAGATTTACAAGGCAAACCATATGAGGAAAGGCTGAGGCACTTGGGTCTCTTCAGCCTAAAAAAGAAAAGGCTGGGAGGGGAACTGGTATCAGCTTACCACTATATCGGAAGAATACATCAAGGACTCGGTGAACAACTGTTCACCAGAGCACCCTTGGGGAAAACCAGGAGTAATGGACACAAACTCTTGGAAGACCATTTTAAACACTAGGAGAAACTTA
This sequence comes from Caiman crocodilus, assembly GCA_030014935.1. NCBI lineage: Eukaryota > Metazoa > Chordata > Crocodylia > Alligatoridae > Caiman > Caiman crocodilus. The sequence continues at coordinate 128,074,644 of JAGPOW010003316.1, forward strand.
TTCACCGTTACAGTGTCCAGGCTGTGGAATAAACTCCCTCCAGAGGTGGTGCAATCACCTACCCTGGAAATCTTTTAGGGGAGACTGGGCAGTCGCCTCGCTGAGTTCATTTCCCAGTTGTCTTTCCTGCCTAGTGTAGGGGCAGGATTGGGAGGCGGGCCTGGACCTAATGATCTTGCAAGGTTCCTTCCAGCCCTTTACAATGTATGAATCTATTCTATGAATCTATAAATATTAAAGGATTTTTTTCAACTTGAGTTTAATAACCCTCTTCACTCACAATATTTCTTTAGTAAAGTCATGTAAAAGACCCTATGTAGGAGGCAAATACCATTCCTGCCCATCTGTACCATGTAACTGATAGAGACATTAAGTGACTTCCCTGGAAGAAATTATGCAACAAAGGAAGGCAAAAACCGTTACAGTCTGTGCCAATTCGATCATGGATTAAAATTCCTTCCTGACCCCAAATATGGCAATTGGTCTGACCCTGAGCAGAGGGGAAAGACATTCTAGCCAGGAACCTCCAGTTTTGGTCCCAGCAGGACCACTGGCACACCCCAGTAAAATTCCTCATCCTTGGCTGTAGTCAACAACCAATGCCTCTGAGGACAGCTTAAAACAGGGATGTGGGGGGCAACTAGCAAAGCAAAGAAGCTGGGAAAATACCCATAAAAGAACATACACATGCCTACACCTAGATTATCCCCAACCAGTGGCTGTCCAACCTCTTCTTGAACATGTCCAGTGATGAAGAGTCTACAACTTCCCTAGGCAGTCTGTCCCACTGCTTGACTGTTCTCATAGTTGTTTGACTGTTCTCATAGTGAAGACTTTTTTTCTGGATATCCAATCTAAACTTACTTTTCTGCAGCTTCATGCCATTGGTTTGCATCCTCTACAACAAGACAGAAAAGAAGTGCTTTCTCTTTTCTTTATGGCAGCCCTACAGGTATTTGAAGACTGCTATCCTGTCCCCTCTTAAGTACCTTTTCCATAAGCTGAATACCTAGCTATTTCAGTCTCTTTTCATATGACTTGCTTTCAAAACCCTTTATCATATGTTTTACCCATCTCTGGACTTACTTAGTTCTCCGCATCCCTTTTAAAATGTGGAGTCGAGAACAGTATGCAGTACTCCAGATGAGACCAACCCAGTGTCCATTAGAGATGGACTATCACCTCCCATGTCTTGCTCCTAATGGTTCTGTTGATGCATCTCAGAACTGCATTTGCCTTTTGTGCAGCTGCATCAAACTGGAGGGTCATATTAAATATGTGATCTACCAATATTCTCAAGTCCTTTTCCATAGTACTGCCATCCAGTTAGAAGTCACCTATTTTTATATATTTTTTTTATTTTTATCTCCTGAAGTGTAGCACCTTGCATTTGTCTGCATTGAATTTCATCCTGTTAGCTCTAGCCCAAATTTCTAATCTGTTGAGATCCTTCCAAACTGTGCTTGCATCCTGCAATGTGTTTGCAACCCTTCCAAGGTTTGTGTCATCTACAGACTTGCTCAAGAAGCTTTCTGTGCCAGCATCCAAATTGTTAATAAGCACAGTGAACAGCACTGGGCCCAGGACAGCTCCCTGTGGGTCTCTACTCAAAACTTCCTGCCATTTTGACATGGACCCATTAATAATTACCAAGGATCCTGGTTTTCTCTGATAAAAGTCCCCAGTTTTTGGATTTAAAAAGGTAACCGAAAATCCACCTTTTTCTGTGATCAAAATGATACAGCACTAATATATAGATCTTGATCATTTTGATCATGGAAAAACGAAATACCGCTAACATATATATCTATTGTGGTGTTCCATTTTGATCATGGAAAAATGTAGATTTTGGATTCCATTTTGTAAGCTGAAAATTGGGTTGTTTTTTTTATCAGAGAAAACCAGAATCCCTGATAATTACCCATTGCTTGAGGCTATTCAGCCAGTTATCTAGCCACATAGTAGTAGTTTTGTTTAGCTCACATTTCTCCAATTTTTTATGATTAGATTAGGTGGGACGTTGTCAAAAGCCTTGCAGAAGTCCAGATATATTATATCAACAGGATTCCCTTCATTTACCAAAACAGTAACTTTGTCCAAGAAAGAGATCAAGTTTATTTGGCACATTTTTTTTCCCATAAATCCTTGCTGGCTGCTTAGGAAATGTTTGGAAATGGCCCTCTGTAGGATATTCTCTGGTAATGTTACAGGTAATGAGGTACCTGGTCTGTAGTTCCCTGTGTCCTCTTTTTTGTCTTTTTAAAAAAGGGGCAATACATTGGCCCTTTTCCAGTTCTCTGGTACCTAACCCATTTCCCACAACTTCATGAAGATCATTGTCAAGGGCTCCAAGATCTCCTCTGCCAGTACCTCAGGAACCTAGGATAAAGTTCTTCTGACCCCATTGACTTGAATTCATTCAGACCCCTGCAAAAAGCTCTGTGAGGGTCTCTTTTGTTATCTCCTATCTCAGCTTCCCCCCTTCCTTAGTCAGATAATCCTTATTATGTGTCTGACTGCAACTTAATTATTTGTGAATACTGAGGCAAAGTAACTGGTAAGTATATCCTCCTTCTCTGGAACTTCCATTAGGTGTTCCCCCGGCTTGTTAACAGAGGACCCAGAGCTTTCTTGGTCCTTCTTTTCTGGACAACATACTTATAGTATCTCTTTTTGTTATCCTTAACCTTCATTACCAGACTGCCATTTTCTTTTTTCTTTTTGCCTTCATAATGTAGTCCCCGCAAGTTCTTCTGTTTCCTGGTACACTTCCTTGGTGACCTGCCCATTCTGCCATTGCCTGTATTCTTTCCTTTTGCATGTGTAACATTTTAGAAACTCCTTGGGCAGCCAAATTGGTTTCTTGCCAACTGTGCTTTCACTGTGCTGCGGCAGATTCTTGTTGGTCTTCCAATATTGTGCCCTTTAGAAACTCCCAACTTTCTTGGGAACCATTATCCCTCAGTCTATTATACCATGGTACCATGCCTATTAATAACTCTAGTTGGATGAAACCTTCTTTTTGAAATCTAGCATCCTAATTTTGATGGACACATGCTTCTCCTGCCTCAGGATCTGGAATTCTGTTATATCATAATTGCTTCCTCCCAAGTTATATATTACTTTCACATCCTCCACTATTTCTTCTCTGTTGGTCAGGACTAGATCCAAGATAGACAATCACCTAGTTGTATCCTCCACTTTATGGAACACAAAGTTGTCCTCCACACAAGTTAGGAACCACTTGACCTTTTATGTTTGGCTGCATTGTTCTTTCAGCAGATGTTCAGAACATTGAAGTCTCCCATCAATACCATCCCATAGTTTTTGGATTGGTTTGTCACATACTTGAAGGAAGAGTGCCTCATCCACCTCCTCTCCCTGATTTTGATAATACATCTACATCATTATACTGGTCCTGCATCTTTTACCTTTCATCTGCACCCAAATGCATTCTGCCTTGCCATCTTTGTCCTTCTGTATCGGGGAAAAGTGTATGCATTTTTTACATACAAGGCAACACAACTATCTTTTCTCCCAAACCTGTCCTTCCAAAACAGGGTGTGACCTTTGACTTTGACATTCCAGTCATAAAATCTGTCCCACTCAGTGACTATGTGATGCTACTGAAATCATAGTTCTTTTCAAAGGCTGCAGCTTCCAGCTCATCTTGTTTATGCTCCATGATTCTCCCATTTTAATACATTCTCTAGATGTATTTTGCAATTTGACTTACTCACTTCCCTTTTGCCCCACATGTTGCAGTCCTGTAGCTCTCTTGCCCGTTCCCAGAGTTAAAATGCTTTTTTGAGTCCTTTCTCCTCTGGACTGTGTGTCCTGTTTCTCAAATGTTAATACTTTTGTATTTTGTGGTCAAAAGAATAAATTTGTAACGCTGGTATACTTTATTTGAGCAGAATCATGTGTTTCAGTATAGTTACTGCTACTGTCTTCTTCCAGTAGTTGAAGCATAGAGCACTGACATAACTTTGACATTTATTTACATCAGTATGCAATAGCTGTATTTGCAGAACTAGCATAAAGTGTGTGAACAATGCTGATTTAATAGGATTTTCCACTTACCTTGCACAGGGAAAAGTGGTACACAAGACAGTGGGGAAGTTCTTCTACCTCTCTGGAGTCATTTGTGTTCCTTTTGCTCAAGTATAATGTGGCAAAGAGCCCATAGGTTTGAAATTACTGGGTGTTAAATACCATTGACAACATGCTGATCTTTTACTGGTGTAAATTTGGAGACGTTTCATTTCCTCTAGAAGAATCATACCAAAAAAACCTTTCTATGAGTGAGGCCAAATCCTGATTTTCTTTGTTATATGTATTTATCATTTATCATTTCAGTGTTTAAGACACTTGACCATAACACATTTATTAGCAATTAAAAGCCACTATCAAGTGATGACAATATTTTTTATAAACTGTAACTTAATAGAGATAGATAGCCAATGAAATGTCCAACATACCCAGTTGGGAACCACAAAGGTATTCAGGGGTGATGGCCTTGTAGCTGTGATAGTCTAGGAAAAATGCATGAGGCAAAGATTTTTGTGGGTGATATCTTAAATTGGACCAAGTGTATAGTTGGGAGGGGCATAGGCAAATTTTCAGGTACCACTGTAACCTTTCTCTGGTCTCTGAGAAGAAAAAAACAAAGCCAACCAAAAAAAAAACCCACCCCAGACACAGAAGTAAATAAAAGAAAGAACAGAGATTTATGCAAACTTGTATATAATATTAATAAAAAAAAAAGATACAAGGGGCCTGGCCACCATTACATTTATAGCATGATTGTTTTAATTACATCATGGGTGCTCAACCTCCATCTCACAGAGTGATGGAATCTGGCCTGTGGGGCTTCATGTGGGTTGGAAAGTGTCCCGGGTATGTTAGAAACTTTAATGATGGGGAGGCAGTGGCAATGAATACTACCAACCTCCCCTGCTGCCAAATCTTCAAACTCCATGTTGCAGGTTAGAACTGGGCTTGATTGGGGTTGAGCTGTGCCCCCTTCCCTCCATGTAGCTATATTGGGGCTGGACCACTTTCTCTTCTCCCAGAGGGGCTGAGCCATACCACCTTCCCTGAATGGCTGGATCAGTGCTGGGCCATGCTGTCTTTACCTTGCATACACAGTTGGAGGCCGGACCACATACCCTTTCCTCTGCATGTCCAGATTCAGTCTGATCCATGCCCCTTCTCCTATATGACTGGGATGAGTCTAAGCAATTTCCCCTTCCACCTATGGGACCAGGCCATGCCCTTCCCCAGCACAGCTGAATTGAGGATGAGCTACCTCACCCTGCTGTCCATGACACCAGATGGGACCCCACCACACCTTCTCCAGGCATCAGATTGGGATCTCTAGCTGGATCCAGCCCATAGATGGGGTGGCCCTCTGGCAAGAAAGTTGAGCCCCACTGAATTGCTGTGAAGTGCCAAGCTTTTTTATGCAGAACATCTTTGTGGTTGGTTTGTATTACTTCTTAAATTGAATGTGTAACATGTTTCCCATAAACAGAGTTATCCCATGCCTGATCCCAATGTTTGCCTGAGCATCAGTATTAGCCACAGGGCAGGTTTGGATCAGGGAGAGAATGCTCCCTCCCTGGGATTGGATGGGGATGTTTTTGGGTGTCAACTTGGACCTAGGGTTTCTTTGTGCCCCATCTTGACATTCCACTTAAAATTGGGACAGTGTACAGGGCAGCCTTAGGACCTCATGGATTTCCCCTTTAGCCCCAGGAGGCAAAAAAACTGGGACCAGGTACTGTCCCTTGCCTGAGCCCAGAAGATAATGTCAGGTCTCACACTCATGATCTGGAGTTGCCTTCTGCTCACCTTTGAAAATCTGACAATCAGAAGTCCAATGTGGGGTACTGAGACTACCATGCTTGGATCCCAGTGCAGGCAGTCACATGATTAGGATCTAAGAAATTTTATCTCCAGCCTCCAAACTCATATATCCTGTCATGTGCACTTTTTCATGGCAGAATGTGTGATTTTTAGAATGGGACCTAAAATTCCTCAGAGACCATTCACACAATCATATTATCCTCTACCAGGGACCTAAGAGATATTATCAGTCAGGTAGCTACTGTATTTCCTTTCTCTTTTAAGTATCTATAATTAAGGAAAACTAGAATTCATGCCAGAAGTGAGCTATGGCTCTGTAACAGGGTGGCGTCTTTGTCAGGTCTCTGCTGGCTGCCCTGCTCCTGGAGTGAGCTTCACTCACCTGCCATGCCTCGATGGAAAAATATGAGAGTTGTTACTAAGGCAGGAGGCTACCCATTATTCGCCCTGCTGAGAAGGGCCTAATACCCACTCTGACATCCCCTCCATGGGTCCCATGCCTCACAGATGTTACTCTGGTGTTACTTCTCTGGCTGATGGCTGGAGTAAACTGGGCACACAGTTGTAGATCTTCTCTCCAGGCCCGGAGGGCCATTCACATGCCACCCCTCTTTCACTGGGGTCCCATATACTCTGCTGGCTCTCACCCAGCCTCTTTCATACTGCAGTCTCTCAGGACCACACTCATCCCACCCAGCCTCACTCAGCTTTAAGCTTAATTCTCCTCACCTTGGTCAGGTGTTAGTTCTGTAACCATAATATGGAATTGTTTAATTAGCAAGATACTTTTTATATCATGGGATTAAAATTGGGGGATTTTAAATTGTGGGATTAAAATTTTTCATGCCCATAAGTGAATCTAGGCCTGTAACGGATTTTTTTTTTTTTTTTTTTTTAATATGTAGCTTGGAAAAGTTAGCCTGGAGCTCTTGAGAAGAAAAATGAAGTCACCACAAGTTGAGTTATATTTAAGCGCTATGTAACAGGGTAGAAGCATTGATTTCCTCTCTAGTCTGTGATAATTTTGTGAGGTAAATTAGTTTGATAGTTTTGAATTTGATTTTGGTGTTTTATTGAACATTGTAACCTTGATGTCCTTACCAAAACATTATAATTTAGTTAGATTTCATTTTAGTATCTCTGGATTAAAAGTTTGTTCCAAATATCTGCTTCTCTATATTTTATTCTTTGATGGTAGACTAAGATTCTTGACTGAAGGAAATCAGATACACATGAAATTAAGCCTCAGGAGTTTCTGGCTTCCTCTCCTGCACATAGCTAAGGCACACCAAGTCTTTTGGTGGTTGTTAATAGTAAAATGTCATGCTCTGATATTATTTACATCAAGAGAAAGTATCATGGTTGGCAGCTGAATGGCTACAGTATTATGAGACCAGACTATCTTCTTCATTCATTTGTTTTTTTTTTTTATATTCCAGTAGATTTACACTAATCTTTGTTAGCTGATACACTTAGCCAGCTAGGTCACCCTACCCCAAAGCCAAGATCTTTGCCTTCTATGGCAAGCCACGGTTTGTTAAAGCAGGTTAGAGATTGCAGCTAAGAAAACCTAAAAATAAATAGTTTTAGAAGGGAAAGAAGATTAGGAAAAAAGGTATTCACAAAGATTCCTACATATCTGGATAACTAACAATTCAAATTGTGAAATAGTTATCTCAGCCATTTATTTACAATATTATGCTAATATTTAATATTTCTAAACATATTTTTAAAAACAATTCTTTGTTAGATGAGTAACACAAGATGCCTTAATAGAAATAAATATATGATCACTGAAATAAATATATCACTTGTTTTGAAATGTCAGTTAAAGTAAGACAGGTGTCTATTTAGTCAATGCCTGAGTGAAGGATATTGTGTATGATGCCAGTCTTGAGTACTCTAGAGCCATTTGTCATACAGTCAGAATAAATTGTCCTTACATTATTGTCACACTCTACTGATACTTTGTGTGGAGTTGTAAGCTTTGTGGAAAACTAAGTGGTGTCTAAGTGTGCACAGAAGGTCTTATAGAATAGGTTTAAGTACAAGACCTTGCTGATCACAAATGATTTGTGCCACCCCTTTACTCCCATGGTGGTTAAATCTGTAGAAGGTCTCAAATCTTGGACTCATATTTAACTAGGAGGTTAATTAACTTTGCTGGTACATGAAAACAAAACATTTTCTTTGGCATTGACATTCTAGCCTTTGGAAAGGCAGTTGGAGACAGGGGCCTTTTACTAATGTACAATTTCTCCATCATACCTTCTAATCCCATGGAAGTGCATGCTCATTTAAAGTTGGTGCTGAACAATAATTGTTATGATTATCAGTAACTGCTTTTCCAACCTAAATTATTTTATTAATAAGTTAAAACCAGTCACACACACATCATATCTATCTATCTATCTATCCTGACTATACTTGTTAGTGCCCAGATTCATGCACTTTTATCCAAAATATCTTTTTGATATGTGTGTGGAAGGTAGGTTAGGGGGAAGGGAAATTAAAGGCAAGAATCCATTCTGCTGAAGAAATGAATTGTGTCATTTGAATCAGTTTTGGGATCTAAAGTGGCAAATCCATGGAAATCCTTGAAACTTCTTTGGTTCACTACTTTCAGAAATCTTTTTTTGTGGTGAATGGAGTCCTTAAGGTTTATATTCCTGTTAAAGCCATTGTTTTCCACTCTGATTAACCTATATACTTTGAATCATAGGGGTATTCATTCTTGCATGAAAGCAGCCTATGAAAGCTATGGAAAGTTATAGACAAGAGTCCATAGTTTGGGGTTTGTTTGTTTTTTAAACTTGTGGGTAAAAAGAAACCCCTCTTTTTTAGCTCTACAAATAAAAATGCCTCTTTCTCAGGAAGAGACATAAACCATCAAATGTAATGAAATGTTTTTGTTAAATAATAAGCAACAGAAGCAGAAAGAAATAAATATTTTTCATAGAGGTAAAATATATACAAGTATAAAATCATAAATATACTAGAGAATTATAATATGAATTTGTAAATTGTATGCAAATAGCTTGAAACCAGATCTACAAAGACATAAATAAAGCAAGAAGACTGAAAGGTTTATATGTTGGCTTGTTTATAGAGTAGCACAAACATTTTTCTTTTTTAATTGGCAATTAATTTTCGGCAGCCATCTAGGTACTTTCATGTCAAATTACTTTCCCTATACTAAACAAGATTAGGCATCCAAGCAGCAAAGCACTTATGTGAAAAGTGAGAAACTGACTGTCAAGTAGATATTTTCCACCTATAACCAATTAAAATGTTTCTTTTGTGATGAATGGAAGTTGTAATTCTACATCTTGTATTTTTTACTTCAGACTGTGCACCTACATAACTTTTCTGCTCACAAGGGCCAGAGATAGATAAAGGTATTACTGAGTTTTCTTGTGATTCTTCTTGCTATTTAACTCTAGGACAAAGATACTATTCAAGAATCTGTTATTGAGGTCTGAGCTATAAATAATATATCCAACAAGTAATGTTGCACATACATATTTTAACTTGGATGAATATCCACAATAGAATGGATGAACGTAAGCTTTTTAGCAGTTGATTGCTTTGATAACTTTCTTTCTTTTGCTTTACTTTAATATATTTCTGAAATACCTCTACATTTAGAAATAAGACCACTGACACATAAGGTACAAAGTAATGCATTATTGATACTCTTCAAATGAATGACATAAAAAGGAAAATATTGATTTTAAGAAGATGTCTCATTTTTCTTATTTCACAGAAGACTGATGCAGGTTCATGTGGCTATCAATATTATTTGAATTAATGCATATTCCTTACTATTGATTGTTTTAACAATGATTGTCATAACTGATTTATGGGCACTTATGCCCGTTAAATTTTTAAAAAGGCAAATATCAGATCTGTATATATAAATGGATTGGCTTGAATAAACAAGATTGCTAAATGTAAATGATACAGTGTTTGATAGAATTCACATTATAATACATTAAGTCTGATACTTTAAAAACAAAGTGCTAAAAGCAAAACCTTGTAAATGTTTAAATTAAATTGGAACAAATTCTCCTCAGTGTAGCTCAGTGAAGGCCAGATTCTTCTATTCTGACTTATGCCAAGTAGTACCCTATGCAGCAAGTCATCCCATTGATTGCAATAGAGGTACACAGACAGAAAGTAACTGAAGTCAATGAAAAGAGCCACATTGACTTTAGTGGGCTCAAGCCCTCAATTACTACTATTACTAAGTAGGGGAGCAGAAGCAGAAAAGAGTAATCCTTCAAAACAGACCAAGGTCTGGGAAAGACCAAAGTCAAAGCAAAGTGACATAGAGAGAGATGACCCATGATTCAGAGAACAAGGCAGAAGAGGGTTCCTGGACACATCAGGATACTGAACTAAGCAAGGGCAGTGTGTAGGGGGTGCACATGGGTGTTTGTGCACCCACTGAGTGTGACAGTGCTCGCTGCCCCTCCCCCTGCTGCCAACAGCACCAACGGCATCTACGGGAGCTCTCTGCTTACATCCTCCATGTTTCTGCTGCCACTGCCACATTCCCACTGCTGTGCCCACTCAGCCGCCATAGCACGCATCATTCATGGACCTAAGCACAAAGAAAGTTCCTTACCCAGTAAGGAAACTGGGGAAAAACAAAAGCATACCACCTAGATAGTTAAATAGTTTGTCTAAAGTATTTCTTTTTTTGTCTCAGTAAAAATGACTTGATGTTGTCAGAGTGTGCTAAGGAACTATTTACATGGCAATTTGGAGAGGGTCCTGGAGCTCTCAACCCCTGGATTCTCCATGCACTAGCACATCAACCTAGTTTTAAGCACTTGTTTGCAACCCAAAGTTATGCCAGTCCAGGGCAAGATTTTCTCTGGTTCATGTTACTTAGCTCATGATATACTGAATTGTAGCCACTCTAGGCTAAATCTCTACTATAAACACCCCACCTGCCCTCCCTCTCTGACTGGCCTGGATCAGGCCCACTAACCTTCGCACATCCCATATCCCTGCTTACTACCCCTTCACCACTTACTTGTGGATAGCTGCACTGTCTGTCCCAGGGAAGTATTGACTTGCTTGTCCATCCAACACTGCTGCTGCCTTCTTCCTCTCTGGGAAACAGTAGCCAAGCAGCCATGGTGGCAGCTGGGCAGGTGGGTTAACCCTTCCCTTCCTGTTCTCCTAGGACATATAGCTCAGGCAGCCAGAAGTAAGTGGTAGCAGTAGTGGGTGAAGGGAGAGGGGGAAGAGGGCCAGGAGGAGGAAGGAACTGTGGGAGCTCCACAGGATAGTTGTTAGGAATCCTGGAATGGGTGGGAGTGGATTCTTACCTTTCAGTCCTCCAGGCCCCTGTGGGCCTGAACATGTGACTGCTCTAACACCAGTGCTATCACTAATCAACATTTGTGCATCTCACAGTGTAAAGTCTATAAGACCCTTAAGACTGTTCATACAAAGTACCGTATCCCATGGCAGTTTAACTGAAGAGTTTAACTATTAGCACAATTGTCCCTTGTGGTCCGCCTTCTGAGAGAGGGTATGCTTAAGATAGAAGCACTAAACCCAGGTAGAATGATAGAAAATTAGGGTTCAAAGAGAACTCAGGAGATCATCTTGTCCATCCTCCTGCTCAAAGCAGGACCATCCCCAATTAGATCATCATCCCAATCAAGGCTTTGTCTAACCAGGTCTTAAAAAACTCCAGGATGGAGAGTCTGCAACCTCTCTAGTTCCAATGTTTTATTAATCTCCTAGTGAGAAAATTCTTCCTAATATCTAACCTAAACTTCCCTTGCAGCAACTTGAGACCATAGGCCCTTGTCCTGTCATCTGCCACCACCAAGAACAGTTTAGCTCCTCAGTCTTCTCTTCTCTAGTTTAAGTAAGCCCAGTTCTCTCAGCCTCTCCACAGAAGTCATGTTTCCCAACCCCCTCACCATTTTTGTTGCCCTCTGCTGGACTCTTTCCAATTTATTCACATCCTTCCTATAGTGGGGAAGCTGAACACAGTACTCCAGATGCTGAATAGAGGGAAATAATCACTTCATTTGACCTGCTGGTAAAACTCCGACCAACACAGCCCACTATGCCATTATCTTTTTTGGCAACAAGGGAACACTTTTGGCTCACTTTCAGCTTATTGTCCACTGTAAATCCCAAGTCCTTTTCTTAAGAGGTGCCATTCAGCAAATCAGCCCCCAGACTGTAACAGTGCATGAGGTTGTTCCATCCTATGTGCAGGACTTTGCACTTGTCCTTGTTGTACTGCATAGAATTTCTTTTAGCCCAATCCTTGAATTTCTCTAGGTCACTCTGAATCCTAGTCCTACCCTCCAGTATATCTACTACTCCTCCCAGCTTGATGTCATCTGCAAATTTGCTGAGAGTGCACTATGTCATCTTCCAGGTTGTTGATGAAAATATTGAACAAAGTCAGCCCCAGGATCAACCCCTGGGGCACTCCACTGGATACCAACTGCCAACTAGACATTGAACTATTGATTACTACCCTCTAAGCCCAGTGCTTCAGCCAGTTTTCGATCCACCTTAGAGTCCATTCATCCAGCCCATACTTCCTTAGTTTGCCTGTGAGAATGCTATGAGAGACTGTATCAATAGCCTTAATAAAAACAAGGTACAGTAAAAGTTCTGTTATCTGGACTCTTACAAGCTGGCATGCTCCACTAACCGGCATAGGAGCTTATTAGATAAAGTGAAACCGGAAGTGCCCACCATGGCACTTCCAGTTTCTCTGAACCCCATGACTTGGGGCACAGCAGCCTGCACTGCTGATCCCCCACATCCTGGGGGCATAACTATCTGTGCAGGGCTGTGAGGGACCCGCCTCCCTGTCCTGCCATAGGCCATGGGAGGGGCAGCAATGCTGCAGGAGGGGCGGAGGGAAGCCCCAGATGTGGCATGAGAAACGGCAGCTGGGGACACTCAATTAACTGGCATATTTTGTTATCTGGCATCCCCCATTCCTGGGGGATGCTGGATAACAGAGATTTTACTGTATATGACATCCACTGGTCTCCCCACATCCATAGAGCCAGTCTTCTCATCACTGAAGGCAATCAGGTTGGTCAGGCATGATTTGCCCCCGGTGAATCTATGCTGACTGTTCCTAATCACTTTTCTCCTCCAAATGCTTAGAAATGGAGTCCTTGAGGAACTCTTACATGATTTTTCCAGGGACTGGCTGACCAGCCTTTACTTCCCTAGATCCTCCTTTTTCCCTTTCTTAAATTTGGGTACTACATTTGCCTTTTCCTGATCATCCAGGACATGTCCTGATTGCCATGAGTTTTGAAAGATGATGGTCAGTGGCTCTGCAATCACATCAGCCAACTCCCTCAGTATCCTATCTCTCTCCATGGATGTGTATATGTCGAGGTTTTCTAAATAGTTCCTAACTTGTTCTTTAGGGAACCATAGCTCTCACTTGGGGGACTAAAAGGAGGATCTGCACACTAACAGCATACCTGGAGACATGGGTGACTGGTGCCTCCTAGTACCGGGCGGGGGGGGAACCACCAGCAGCCAATTGCCAACTGAGGATGGGGGTCACTCAGGGGGTGCATGGCCAATCTCAGGGGGTGCATATGCACTCGCATTCACCCCCTATGCATCACCTGTGCTGGGAATATGAGAGATCCCACCTGGGAAAACTTCCTGGTCTGTTCAGAGTCAGGAAAACTGAAAAGCATAGAACTCTAATACATTGGGATCCAGTATAGGGAATGTGAGTGTCCAGGTAGGAAAAGGTCTACCAGGGCTGTGAGAGCTTTCTAACAGTTTGCTGTTAGTAATTAAATGTTATTATTTTAAATTGAATTTAGTACTGGAAGAAGGTCTGGACATTTGAAAAATATTTCATCCATCTAGACCTTGATCCAGCAAAGCAATTTCAGTATATAGTTACTTTTAAGTATGTAAGTATGTAAGTAATTTTGTTGACTTGAGTGTATTATTCATAGTTAAAATTCAGCAGATACCTACATTCCTATCCTGTTAAGACTGTTACAGAACATACAGATTGAGGGTAACAACAGTGTACATTTTACCATTTCATTATTAAATGTTAATTCCTTTTTTGAAAGTAGAGGGTCAATTTTATTAATTGAAAGTATTTTAATTGAGGAAACTACTGTGTCAATTAACAACACTCTCTATTGCTATAGCTAAGTCATTTTGTTGATATATTTATTTTATAACAATATTCTCTCATCTTCTTTCTTGTTGTGTTACCATGCCTATTAATTACAGTTACAAGATTGCTAAACTGTAATGACTTCATATTGTGAACTTGTTTGAGAAGGCTCAGTTGCTTGCTTTCCTTGCTACAAATCCTGCTGTGCAGCTGACATCTTTATCTGATAATCCTTGAGGTACTTTGAGCTCTGTCACTCTTTTATGTGTCAAATTTGGATGGGATAGATTGCAAACAGCTCTATAATTATCTTCAATTCACAACTGATTTACTATGTAATTGAATAGTAAGTACAATATAAATACAACATGTATAGGTAGATCCCCAGCTTTATGATTGGAAAGGTAAGGATTTTCATAGGCACAGTGTATAAGTCAGGACCAGGCTTAGCACTTGGCTGGCATGGCCCCATCCCCTGAGAGCAGCACTGCCAGCACCACTCACAGGGAATGGGTTACACCAGTCAAGCATTGAGCCTGGCCCTGTCCTCATCCCCTGAGAGTGGCACTGCTGATGAGGCCAGGCCCGCTGAATGCCAATTTTGGCTTAGCCCAGCCCTGTCCTGGTTCCCATCCCCTGTGAGCAGTGCCAGCTCACAGGGGATGGAGCTGCTGTGAGCAGCACTGCTGAACACTGAGCCTGGTGCCACTTGCAGAGGATGAGTCCATGCTTGTCGAGCACCTGTAAACTGTGTGAGACCTGGCCTAGTCATAATATTGATTACACATGTGTAGGATGGCTAGAGGTTATTGTCTCTGGAGCTTCTAAACTTCTGACCTTGATAATGCTATGACCTACTTAGGAAACTGAGGCATGCACAGTTGAAACTTTGCTATATAATCACAAAGTGGGGAAATTATGTTAATAAATTTATGTGGTAATAATGAATGTGATTGTATGGTAATAAAGAAACTCATGTTATTGATTGATTGGAATGAATGAGTTGTGATTGGACCACTGGCATGATTGGCAGGTGGTGTGAGGTGGCCACCATAAAATAGGTCTTGACCATTGCCTCAGCATGTCCATGTGTGTAGTGGGGAGTGTGTGCACTGAGAGGCTGTGGGAGCTGTGTATATGCTGGTAGACGTGACTGACTGTGCATGACTAGCTGTACGCCTGGGTGTCTGTATGCATTGGGCGTCATGGCTGAAAGTTGGAGAGATTTGTATGGTGCTGAATCAGCTGCAATGTGGTAGAAGTGAGTGGTGCCCATATATGAGAGGCTGGGGAAGATTGGGAGTGTGGGTGCTAGGTGGTCTGTGCAGGGACAAGGATAAGTCCACCAAGATACACCTGGATTCCACCTGAGTTTCTTACCTTCATTTCCCCACCATAGGATGGGTAAAGTATCACCGTTCCCCTCAGAGGTCTCCAAGTACTTTACTTGTGAAAGAAAGGATAGAAATCCTCTGTCTGACAGAGATCTGACAGGAGGCCCCATAGCCTGTGTGTCAGTGGTCTTGGCTGCCACCACTAGTTGACAGGCCAGTATTGCTCTCTGTACATATTTGTATATAGTGTTATGCTAATGGTTGATTTGTTAATGTTGTTATCATTGTTGATACCTTTGGCTTATAGTATAGATTTGTTTATTAACTTTTACTTTGGTGTTTATATTCATTAACAGTAGTGGGGCCTCAGGGTGGGGCTAAGACACAGGCCAATACTCTGAGGGATTAACCCTTTCAGGTGCAATTGAATTATAGACCCCCTGATACTGTAGAGGCCTAACAAACCTCTGCCCATGTAATTACCATAGCCCTCGTGCCAGGCCAGTCTTCACACTGAGCCCAGCCCCACGCACTGTGAGTGGCACTGGGCTCAGTGTTTGGCAGTGCTGATTGCATCAGTCACGGCTGGGCTTGCACTGGTTTAGCCCCATTTTCTGTAAGCCTGGCACTGCTTGTAGGGGCTGGGGATGGGCTCAGCTGGGCTTCATGCTTGGCTGGTGCAGCCTCATTCCATGTGAATGGTTTTGGCAGCACCACTTGCAGCGGATGGGGTTGTATGAGGCAAGCGCTGAGCCCAATTGAGCCCAGCCCCATCACTGATTTTTTTTAATGTGGCACAGTGTAAAAATTGAGTTTGATTTTTAAGACAAAAAATTAGGCTTCAAAACCCAGCTTACACACTGTGAAATATAATATGTGGTAACATGCCACAATATTTATCATATAATTAACAGAGAAGTAACTATTGAAAATTAACAGAGAAATGAAGTGTCCGTACCTG
Organism: Caiman crocodilus; assembly: GCA_030014935.1. Taxonomy (NCBI): domain Eukaryota; kingdom Metazoa; phylum Chordata; order Crocodylia; family Alligatoridae; genus Caiman; species Caiman crocodilus. The sequence goes on from JAGPOW010003316.1 coordinate 128,090,974, forward strand.
AGGCCAGGAGGGTGATCCAGGCTGACCTTGACAGGCTCAGGAAATTGGCAGACAAGAACCTGATGGTGTTTAACACAGAAAAATGCAAAGTTATCTACCTTGGGAGGAAAAAACCTGCAGCATTCTTATAGGCTTGGCAGTGCTACATTGGCTAGCACTATGGACAAAAGGGACTTGGGGGTCATGACTGACCACAGATGAACATGAGCTTTCAGGGTGATGCTGTGGCTAGTAAAGCAAGCAAAACACTGGATTGCATCCATGGATGCTTCTCAAGCAAATCCCAGGACATCATTCACCCATTCTACTTGGAATTGGTGAGGCTGCAGCTGGAGTACTACATCCAGTTTTGGGCTCCACAATTCAAAAAGGATGTGGAGAAGCTTGACAGGGTGCAGAGGAGAGTCACACACATGATCAGAGGTTAGGAAAACAGACTTTATGAAGAGAGGCTGAGAGCCATGAAAGTCTTCAACCTGGAAAAGCACAGGCTCAGGGGTGATTTGGTGGCCACCTATAAGTTTATAACCCCAAGGATCTGGGGGAATGTCTGTTCACCAGAGCACCCCAATGAATGACAAGGTCAAATGGTAACAAACTCCTCCATGACCATTTCAGATGATCAGCTTTTGGCAAAACTGGCCAATTGTGGACTTGGGTCCACCACAATCCGCTGGCTGGGAAATTGACTCCATAGTTGGACCCAGAGGGTGGTAATTGATGGAAGTCAATCATCATGGTGCTCTGTGACCAGTGGGGTCCCCCAAGGCTCTGTCCTTGGACCCACATTGTTCAACATCTTCATTAATGATGTGGACATTGGAGTCAGAAGTGGACTGGCCAAGTTTGCCGATGACACAAAACTTTGGGGCAAATCGTCCATACCTGAAGACAGGAGGGTGATCCAGGCTGACCTTGACAGGCTCAGAAAATGGGTAGACAAGAACCTAATAGTGTTTAACACCAAAAAATGCAAGGCTCTCCATCTTGGGACGAAAAAACCTGCGGTATCCTTATAGGCTCAGCAGTGCTATGCTGGCTTACACTATGGAAGAAAGAGACTTGGGGGTCATCATTGACCACAAGATGAACATGAGTTTTCAGTGAAATGCTGCAGCTAGTAAAGTGACCAAAAAGCTGACTTGCATCCATAGATGCTTCTCAAGCAAATCCCAGAACATCATTCTCCCATTGTACTCTGCCTTGGTGAGGCCACAGCTGGAGTACTGTACCCAGTTTTGGGCACACAAGTCAAAAAGGATATGAAGAAGCTTGAGAGATTCCAGAGAAGAGCCACGCATATCATCTGAGGTCAGGAAAACAAATCTCATATATATGAAGTTGTTCCACGCAGTAGGTTTAAATTAGCATGTACTAAATGTATCTGAAGTTCAGGATTATAGTATTCATATAAGAAACTACTCTTTAAAAGAAAATATACTTGTGAGAGTCTAGTGAAGAGTGAAAATATGTATTTTTCTGCTAAGTTAGGTTCCCAGGATACTTGTTTTAATTCTTTGGTCTTCCATGGACTTGGTTACCTGTCCTTGTGATTTGATTCCCTATCTAAAAAATAGAGATAATGATACCTTCTGTTGTACCCTTGTTATCTTCAAAAAATAAATAAGGAAAACACATGTGGAATGTACTTATTTACTATATGCAAATATACAAGGCCAGTCTACCTATGCACAGAACTGCTATGGCCCAGTTGTGAATAGCTGAAGAAACAGAAGGCAAGGAGGTCAAATAGGGGGCTTTTATTATATGGAAGGAAATTACATAATTTTTTTTCAGTACATATTCAGCCTTCATGTAAAAAGACTTGGAAGAATTATAAAGATATTATTATCACAGTTAACTGTATCACATACAGTTCTGATGCCTTCTCTCAAACTTAATTTATAGCATATTGTATTGGACTAGTATCTTCATTTCTGGTTTACCCATATGAGAAGCAACATTATGCTTTGTTGTTTTAGAAACTTGGATAAAAAGCTCACTGGTACAATCATAACATAAGTCACTGGTACTCAAGTACCAGATAGCAGGCAATGTGATTATAATTAATTGTTCTTTTCCAGCAAAGAAAACAGACATAGGCCTCCTGGCAGATGCTACGTTTATGGCATGGGTGATATGTTAATTTCACCATAAATTATACCATGGTGCACTATCATCAAATTTATAGTTCCATAAATGGCAAACAGGACCTGGTGCTGTTAGTGGCTGGTGTTAACAGTTATATGATTGTCAGCACCACTCCTGGACAATCCCAGGTGTGAAACACAACACAGGCCACATTTAATTTCAGTTGCAATACAATCCAGCCACAAAACTGTTCTGATTTTCAGCACTGGGTCCTGACAACCCTCAGCCTTAAATAATCCTAATGCCAGCTGAGTACTGGGATCAGGAAGTGGGCTGCCCTGGAGTTCAGGAAGAGCCACTTCCTACCTGATCTGCAGAACCAGGCTGGAGGCAGCCCCACAATAGTATAGGGATCTGAGGAATTTTGTTTCTCATCCCAAACACTGTACCTCCTTGCTTGTACATCTGGCATGTCAGGATATGCTACTATTGAGATAGGGCAAAAAATTACTCATATCCAAATCATGCTATCTTTTTAACACCTACAAGGGACACAGTAGAATTCAGTAGTCCCACAATTTAAGGCTTTACCTGGATTTGTTAAGGCCCAAATTACAGAAGGATATTAATAAGATATAGTGGTTGCGTCCAGACAAGCATGCACATGCCTCTTGCCCTGTCTCAAACCCTTTGAGTTTGCAAGTTTGCAGTGCAAGAAGAAGATGAAACCCCTGGATATCCAGAAGTCTAAAAGAATTGAAATTTTAAAAAAGTGGAGCAGGCAGCCAGAGTGGCAGCCAGCAGGGACTGTGCCTTGAATCGACAAGAGGCTGGTTCCTCCACGAAGATGCTCTGGCTGCCAGACCATGTGTGACTGGCCCCTAGCCCTGGTGCTGAAATGCATGGCTGGCCAGGCCACATGTTCAGCACCAGGGCTCCAGAGCCGGTGAGTAAGTGGGGGACTGGAGGAGGGAGGAGGTGACCATGGGAGGGACCCCTGCCAGCCCCACCAGCTCCCCAGACCCCTCTGACACCTGCCCTGCCCAACCTCACTCCCTGCCATACACCTGGGCCCCCATCCTGGTCCGGGTGTGGGGGTGTTGGGGGGTGTGGGGCGTGCCCGTTTGGTGTGTCAGGGGCGTGTTGGGCCTGGTGGGGGGTGGGTTGGGACTGGGCTTTTTTGGGGGGCGGGGGGGGGTGGGGGTGGGGCCGGGCATGGAAG
>JAGPOW010003316.1:128094386-128165279 GCA_030014935.1 Caiman crocodilus
TAGTCCCATCCCCCCACCCCAAGTCCCCCTGATCCCTGCCCCCCCACCCCATAGTTTAAAAAATATATCTGTGGCACTTACGGGCAGCCTGGCTGTCATCTGTGTCACTGGGGCCCCACTCGCACACTGTGGGGCAGAGGGACAGCCCAGTGGCCCCAGCCTGGGCCCTCCTGCGCTCCACTGCCCTATGCTGCCTGAGGAAGCTCTGCTAGAAGTTCCTAGACCCCCCCGCCACCCCTGCTTCTAGGGTAAGTAGAGGAATTTTTCCTGTTTTTTCCCCTTTTTTTTCTTTTTTTCATTAAAGTGACAGTGCCTGGGGTTGTGGGGGGCAGCCATGGGGGCCTGGGAGTGCAGGTGGGGCTGGGTGGGGCAGTCATCGGGGGGCTGCAGGAGCTGGTGGGGGATGAGGCCGGGTGGGACAGCAATTGGGAGCTGGTTCTGGGCCTTGCAGGGGTGGTGGTAGCCCCCAGGAGAGGTCATATGGCTCCTGTTGGGGGGTCATAGTCCCTGTGTGGGAACCAACCTTCCTGTTGAGGGCCACAAGCCATGTTATCACCACACATAACCTGTGGGGGGGGGGCATAGTCCCTGTGTGGAGGCTGTATCCCTTATGTGTTGGGCCAAACCTCCTGTTGAGGGACTGTAGCCCCTGTGTGAGGGCCAAGATCCCTGCTGGGGGGCCATAACCCCTGTTGGGAGGCCATATCCCCTGTGTGGAGATGAAACCCCTCTTGGGGGGCTGTGGCCCTTGTGTGGGGGCCAAATCCCCTGTTGGGGGGACATAACCCCTGTTGGGGGACCGTAACCCCTGTGTGTGGGCCAACCCCCCTGTGGGAGGGTAGTAAAATATATATTCATGTATTCATAAATTCATGAAACATGTATTTAGAGTTCACTTTATTATTATGATAAGAGACTTGCTTTTACAGGCTTTTAGATATATCAATAAAACATTGTTGAACTGATTACTGTCTCTGTCTCTGTCTCTCTCACTTTATAGTGGTCTTTTGTTTTACTTGTGGAGGAGCATGGATTTGCGATATTTTACAGAGTAACTTTGGGATTTATTTTTATCAGGGATTTTTCAGTTTTCCAATAGGGAACACCAGAATTCCTCCTACAGAGGCCAGTGGCAAGTCCCTACCTGCTCAGAGCTGGTACCTTGGATACAGCTGGCTGTGGCTGACCTCCTGACCAAATGGGATCAGTTCAAAGCAGGCCACCACACCCAGAACATCTTCCGGGAGATAGCTGCCAAGATGGCTGGGCGGGGGGCACACGTGGCAGCACTGCTGCACAGAGGCCAACCCTGCAACCACAGTCTACTGGCAGCTGGCCCAGTAGGGAAGATGACTCTACTAGCTGTGCAGTCCCTGTCTAGGTCTGGCAGATGCACAGCAGGTCACAGCCAGGCAGCAGCCCCCACTTCCAGACTGCTGCAGTGGGTAGAAGGTGCAGAGAACTCTCAGGGCTACTTCAGCAGTCCAGGTGGCACAGGCTGTAGTATCCCCAGCTACCAATTGGCTGGGACCCTGAAGCTCCTGAGACCTAGTAGCCCTGAGCTGTTTGCCAGGGTGGCTTTTTATACTGCTGGGAACAGAATAGGTGCTGGCCCTGGGCTCTAGCTCTTCCTGGCTGCAAATCCAGGTGGCAAATCCCAAGTGGCATGATTTCCTCCACACCAAAGTGCACGTCCGAGCACATGTGCTGAGGCAAGAAGTCCCAGCTCAAATTTGCATTGCTTCTGTTTGAGCTGCTTCAAGTGCATGTGCATGCTATGTGTGGAGATACCCAGTGTGAACAAAAGGTCTCAAATAGTCATACATGACCTTGCAGTTTCATATATAGGACAAATAATAAGTAAGTTAGTTTCAACATAATTCATGGTAACCAGAAATGATTACATAACAGACAGATCATGTGTTTTATTAGCTAAATGTAGCACAATCAGGAAGTTTTACACTGGGGATGGCCATAAGTGACATAGGCAGCTGCTGTGTGTGGCATGCCAGCCTTGGTGCTCAATAAATGAAAGTGCGGGAATAGAGGCAAAGGGACACCTCTGATCACAAGGAGCAGAAGAGGGCAGGATGCTGCTGAGAGCAAAAGTGCCACATGTCAACTCTAGGAGCAGGTTAATTCTCCTCTATCCCTGCAGCTGCTGGTGAATTAAGGGCTTTGGAGCCTTGCTCACCATATAAAACTGTGGCTGTTATGAAGCTCTTAGCTCTTGACTTCCACACCTTTAACAGAATCATCCTGACCCTGCTCTGCTTCACCTGGCTGGAGGCTGGAGCCCTCTGCCTCTATTCTGGCATCCAAGAGCTAAAACAGCATCAGTTATACCTCAGGGAGGGGGAAAGGGCTTGGTACTTGAGGGATGAGGAAGGACTTATCTTGTAACACACCTGCCAAAAATGTTGGCCACCACTGTTCTATACCAGACACACCTATTGAAAATGCTGGGCTGTGATTTGGTGGTGCCTACCAAAAACAGCATTATAATGAATGGATGGTCTAACATACACAACCATCATATCCACTTTATTTGCTCAAAAAGGACAGTTACATTTGTATCGTTGCTGCTTAATGATGACTCAGTAGTCCACTGGACTATGGAATAAGTACTTATTTATCTCTACTGAAATACTGTGACAGAAAAGTATAATTTGAAGCTCCCAATCATGCTGTGCTTTTTGCCTTTGCATGTTTTAAGGTCTGGGATCACTCTGAAAGTCATCATCTGCCTCACCTAAGCTTTCAGGTATTTTTTTTTTTTGGTTGAGGTTCAGAATTATTTTTAAGCTTTCTGCTTCTGTAATACTTTGCTATTCCAACTGAATCTCTCACCCAATGGCTGTATCTACATGAGAAACTTAATGTGCAGTAGGCGAATTCTACTGCACATCAGCATGTCTTGGCAAAAGCTGTGCTAATGCACTAATCACAGAATCATAGAAAGTTACAGTTGGAAGGAACCGCAGGACATTATCTCGTCCAACCCCTTGCTCAATGCAGGACCATTCCCAACTAGATCATCCTAGCCAAAACTTTGTCTAGAAGGTTTTTAAAACCTCCAAGGTTAGAGTTTCCATCACCTCTCTTGATAACCTGTTCCAGTGTTTTACTACACACCCGGTGAGAAAATACTTCCTAATACTAACCTAATCTAAACTTCCCTTGCTGCAACGTGAGACCATTGCTGCTTCTTCTGTCATCTGCCACCCACCACTGAGAACAGTTTAGCTCCATGCTCTTTCAAACTCCTCTTGAGGTAGTTATTAACTCCCCTCTCTTCCCTAGACTAAATAAGCCCAGTTTCCTTGGTCTTTCCTCATAAGTCATGTTCCCCCAGCCCCTCACAATTTTTGTTGCCCTCTGTTAGACTCTTCCCAATTTGTCCACATCCTTTCTATAGAGAGTGTGTGTGTGTGTGTGTGTTGGGGAGGCAAAATTGAACACAGTACTTCAGATGTGACCTCACCAGTGCTCAATAAATCTACTACACATAAATATCAGAAAAGACCATGTGCTCTTGCTACTGTGCGGTAGTGTATTTGTACCTCATACTAGAGGTACTAAACTTAATGTGCAGTAGCAACAGTGCATTAATGCATGTGTAGACATACCCAGTATCCACGAAATAATGGATGATGCTCTCATTTCACAAAATAAGGGTCCTACCTTTACATTTATGTTACTTTCATCATTAAAGCATTCAGACAGTAAGGATTTTCCTTGTATATGTTTTTAGAAATACTTAGTCCTTAAAGAGTGCCAGATAAACTTGCTATGAAATAAGAGAAACAGTAGGTCCAGTATCAAGCTCTATTTTTAAGTGTATATATTTCTCTTTAAAGTAATCCAAAGAATACTTTGTTTATTTTATTCTAAATTAAACATCTGTAGAGATGTTACAGCATCCTCTGTGGACTCTGTTGTTGTCCGCAAAATGATTACTCTGAAATTCTCAGGTATTGCCCCCAAGAGGTGCTTTTCACACTGACCTGTACATCTTTTATGTATGCCCCAGTTTCTTGAAGTTTGTACAATGTTTGTCCTTGTACTCACAATTATTTGCATTGAGAGGCCATTTTTAACAATAAAAAAACATAACAATCTGACTAGCCACTATGTTGTGATTAACATCTGCTTTATGTATTAATAAAATTATTCATGATACTTAACCTCCTCAGTAAGGAACTGCTTTGAAAACATCAATTTCTAGTGTATATTTTAGGGTCAAAATAGATTCAGTCAATAACACTTTTTCTAAGCATCCTAATTTTACATACCACATACTAAGTTGTTTCTTAAGTCATTTAGACTTTCTCTCTACTAGCAATTCTCTGCTAATTTACTTAATTCAACTTTAGATTCAAGACTTTTTAAATTTCAATTAATAAAAACTGAAATGCTTTGTAATCAATAGTGACTTTGGAGATAGTATTTCTACAAAATTACCTATATCAGAAAAAGTCTTCTATGCTGATTTTAACAGAATATGTTAGACCACACTGCAAGTTGTAGTTTTTAGCTTTCATTACACTTAATAAACTGTTCTCTTTTCCTCATTACTGGTATTATATATCATTATTAAATACTGATATACTGATTATAGACCAGTGGCGTACCAACAGGGTGGGGTAGTAAGGGGCCATGACCCCTGGGCGCCAGCCAGTAGGGGGGGACGTGCTGGCTGGAGAGGCTTGGGTGCATCCCATGTTTTGTGTGTGGTCCACTGATGCGCCTGGCGGGTTCCAGGCTTTTTTTGCCCTTCTGGCTGCCACCCCTCCCCCTGAGGCTGGTGTCTATGTTGCTATCTCTCTTGCAGATGTGCCATGAGGTGGAAGGCAGTCCCTGCACAGTCTGATTTGCCTTGGGACCTGCACCCTGCTTGGATCATCTGAGGGAGAATGGGGGGTGAAGCACGCAAATGCAGGCATTGGCTCCCAGGTGCCGGAGACCCATGGAACGTCACTGTTATGGATTGTTCTGATTTCTCAGTCTAAGCGCTCCAGTCCTTCACAGAGTCATCAGTCAAGTCCATTCTCCTGTGACAGAAATTTTAACCCTTTTACTTTTCTACATTGAAAGTTACTCCAGTCCTTCAAGAAGATCATTTACTAATTTTACTTTGCTTCTGCAGTAACACTTTTCCACATATTCCTAAATTAGGAGATCATATTTACCATTAGGGATCCTGGCATTCTCTGATTAAAAAAAAAAAATCCCAATTTTTGGATTAAAGACAGTAACCCCAAATCCACATTTTTCCATGATTAAAATGAAACACACGCATGTGCGTGCACACACACACATACACACACACACTTATATTAGTGAAAATAGTGGTATGTTGTTTTAATCCCCCAAAAATGTGGATTTGGGGTTACTTTTTTTAATCTGAATATTGGGGAATTTTGTTTATCAGAGAAAATCAGGATCCCTGCTGATGAGGAATGAAAATTCAGTGTGGATGATAACAATTCAGTAGATGCTTGAGTGATTGTTCATGTATGAAGATAGCTGTCCAGAATGCAAAGCCAAATTGCTTAGCCATGGCCAATTTGGCTTTCTGGTTGCCTGATGATTTTTTCTTTGTCATCTTATTCTGGAGGGGGTTTCTGATCAAGTAATGGGAGGACAGCTATGGTACCTTTGAAAACTTTGCATAGAGCAAGTTGAACTTTGCTTTGTTTGACATAGTTTTTCATAAGAAGATGAAATGTTTCAAAACCTTTTCCTAAGAATGTACCAGTTGGAATAAAACTGTTGATCAGTGCCTGAGAATGTACAGCCAACAGCTAGTGCATTCACAAGGGATGCAGAAGAAACAGGCTTAAGTCCTAGCTATGCCCGATTCAGATCAGACACCTGACCCTAGGTATCCCACATCCTAGGTAATGGTATCTGACCATTGAGCTATTGGTAATGCTGGTGTGTTCTTTCTCATTTTTTTTTTTGTTAAAGATATTCTTCTTAGCATAACTTGCTAAATGTCCATTAGTTTAGAGAAAGGCTAACTGTATAGTCCAGTTGTTTGGGTGGTCACATGAGATATGGGAGACAAGTAAAAGACAAAGGTTGCAGTACTACAGTGGGAGAGAGTGAAAGAGACCCACCCAGAGAGAAACCCACACTGATGAGTAAAGCACTGTATATGAGGCATAATAAAGAATGACTTAGTAAGAATTGAAACTTTGAGGTCTCCCAAATTCCAAATGAATGATCCACTTACCAGGCTATTCTGGAATGGGCTGCTCTTGTTTTATGAAAAAAAATGCAAAAGTTTCAATGCCATCCCAATCTGAAACAGTGACATTTTTTAAATTATGGTTTTGATTAGTGGGAGAAATCATTTCTTGCTTATCTGCAAGTATGGAAACAAAGCAGCAATTGTTTTACTGCTTAGGAATCCTGCTTCATGTAGACTAGTTATTGCATCATGCATTTTTAAGAGGAAGGAAAAAATGATTATATGCAGTTTTTCTTTGTTGGGATGGGTGTGTAAATCCATAGGATCAAGATAGATTCCCAGAGTCTCTTTCAGAGAAGCCTGGAGGTCTTGTTGGTAAAGAACCTAGGGAAGATACCAATTTCCATCTCTCATTCTTTGTTTCACAAAGATTAGAAGGACATTCACAAAGCTAGATGGAAACTAAGAGAAAATGTCAGTGTCTGTTATAGACTAGTACGTGTTCCCCAAGATAAGGAAAAGGAAAGGGATGGATGGATCCTGTGTGGGTTCTGGGTGCTTAGTTGAGGAACCTTGTGAGGTCCTGAAGATTGCAACATTCTTATTAAAATCCCTCCCGAGAAAGTGCTCAGAATTACTTCTCCTCACCTCTTTGCAGTGTTGTCACAAGAAATTTATTTTAAATCTTGGCATCTATAACAAAGAATACAGAATCATTAGGGCTTTGCTGTATTTTCTTGCAAATGCTAATAGTATATGCTGAAACACTAGCACCATTGACTTGTTTAATTGCTGTCTAAGTCCTAATAACCTCAAAGAGAATGAAAGCAGCTAGTGGCAATTTAATGACACTAACATCACAGGATGAATCTTGGTAACAGATAAAACATGTGAAGGACCAGTGGTCTAATTTATTTTAAAATAAAATGCGATTAAACGGTATGACTACAAATATCTTAAGCAGGTAAAGGAAATTGTATGTAGTTCCAGTGTTTTGGAATTTCTTACATGCTGTGATGTGATTCAGAGGAAGATTTGCTCTATTCTTCAAAAAACAGTTTACCACATTTTCAGATGCCCACTGATGTATGCTTAAGTCCTGATGAATATGAATAAGCTGTTTGTACCAACCTGCATGCACTGGGTGATTGCTGAAAAGCAAGTTGGGAGGCATGGAGGATAATAAGCTGTATAATAGCAATGCTATAGCCAAAGGGGCAGCACAAACATGTAAAAAAGAAAAGTAAAAAGGAAACTCTTGAGTAGGGGTAGGGAGGTTGTATAACCTCTGTGTTTGGCACTGATGGAATACTGCTCTCAGGTCTGGTGTCCACATTTTCAAGCAATGTGGATAAACAAATGTTTCAGAGAAAAGACACAGGAATGAATAAAAGACAGGACAGCATGTGTTATAATACCTCAACCTAGGCCTAGATCTAGTAAGGGACTAAGCAGTATATCAAACGTATATCTATACAAACTTAGCAAGGCTATGTACACTGCTTATAGATAAGCCCTGCCCATTTTCATGCACTAAGGCTCACAAATTAGGCAGTGAAGGTGGGTTAGGAGTGGGTCTGAGAAGCTGGAAGTAGACATGATCTCATACCCTTGAATTGCAGTTAGACTCTGTGTATTAGAAATATTAGTGGGATTGCCATGGAGTGTCCTATAGAATGGTGATTGCTTAAAACTACTGTAGCCCTGTCTAGTCTCTGTAGTAATGTCCCCATGAGTGGGAACGTGTGTTTCCCTGGGGACAGACAACAGCAAGACAATATGTATGCTGCTACTTGTCTTTGAAGAACCCCCATGCATGTTTGCTCTGGCACACAGCATGTTGCCATGGGTGGGGTTGGGTAGGCTGGGGTCAGTACTTGGGGTCTGTAGGCCTCTGAGGCTGCAGCTGTGGCGATTCTGCAGCAGGGAGCCTGGCCAGCTGCTGGAGTGTGGCTTTGGCTGGTTAGGCTCAAGTTTTGAGTGGCAGGTACCACTTTTTTTTTTAGGTGTGAAGTTTTTTCATACCTGGATCTCCTGGTGTCAACCCCTTCCTCCCCACACACACACAAATTAGCAGCACGGGGAACACCTGTGTGTGCGGCATGTGTGGTGTGTGGCACTGCATACAGGTCTGTGATGCTGCACACCACCCGTGCATGCTCATCTGCACATGCCCTGTGAGTGTTCCTTGAAGCCACCCCAGGTATGACTTCTACTGCAGGGGGAAACCAGTCTACCTCCTATTCTGAGAATTTGGTCTTCCAGTCTGTCATGGTTCCTGGTCTTTCATGATCCTGACTCATGTAGCTAGCATCCAGTTCTGCTCCACAGAGAAGGGCTTGATGTATTGTTGGGGAGACCCACACAACCCAAAGTTTCATGCAGCACTTCAATAAAGGTATTTATTGGACCAAGGCCAACCAGCCAGAGTTTCTCTGCCCCCCTCCAGAGGTTAAGCAGTTCCTCTGTCCCCAGTCCAGTCTGCACAGGTCAGACCACCCCCAACGAGCTGTTCCCTTTCCAGTCTCTCCAGAGCATCAAAGCTTGTTTCTCTCCCCCTCCAAATTCCCCTTGCCAGGTCTGACAAACTTTTGTTCATACTGTTTTCAGCTCTGCTTGTCCCGTTCAGCTTTTTTCCAGTCTCCCAGATGTGGGCCATGTCACCTTTGTTGAGGTGTCAACAAAGAAAGCTATTCCAGTCTCTGGGGATGCTAGGGGTCCATCTCATCGCATTCCACATGCCATCAGGTCTCCTGCTTCACTGTCTCTAATCAATTATTTCCCCTCTGCATAAGTTAGCCAGAAAGAAACCAAGGCACACAACTTTACTGCAACATAAACACAGTTCCACAGAGATATCAATAGAAAACCCATAGTCCATCACAGGGATACAGTTTAATTTCCGTTTCACTCTCATCTTGCTGAGGCCTGTCCTGAACCACTTTCATAGCCCTTTTTGCTGGGCTGGGTATTTGTAAATGATCCAGTCTTACTTCTCACTGGTATTCCCTGGCTCGTTCAGATATATGCTGGGGCTTGAAATACTGCAGTCCTGAGCCTTAAACTTTTAGCTGCCTAAAAGAACACAGCTCTACACTAGATGACTGCACTCCTATTTTCAGTGCAGTCTGGCACTTAAGCATTTGTTCCACAACAGGCAATATGATGGCCTCAGAAGGGGCTACCATATCTGCAAGTTTCATCCAAATCAGGCAATAAATGACAAAGTTTTCAGCAGTTTTGTGCTTCCCCATTATAGCCTATGGGTGAAATGTTGAAATAGCTAAACAGTTCTGAGAAAACAAAACAGAACAGTGCTTTCAAAACTAAACAAAATTCAAAATGAAACACTGTCCTGTTGGAATAGCAAAACAGAAGTCAAAACAAAACACTGCTGTTTTGCACAGCCCTAATGTCCATAATAGAAGCAATGATATCTAAGAAGACTTTGCTGGAGATGTAGCACTTCTTTTTGTTTTGTTTTGTTTTTGTCTTGAGCATCTTGCTGCTCTTTTTGGCTAAGTAGCTATATGTAAGCAACTTTACAGAGCTTACTGTATGTTTATTTAGAATTGTTATTATTTTTACACATTTTACTATGATAGAGAACCATGCACAATGTGTGTCTGCATATCTGTGGTTATGAGGAGAGGATGAAGAGATGGTTGTGTGGTTGCCTTAATGATAAAATGTTAAAGTTTTTAAAATGACGAGGCAAGCATTTGTAAAATAGTTTTAATAATTAATAAACAACCCCCATAGAAATGCCACATCCTTTAAAAAAACCTTATTACAGATCCAAAAGCCACTTACATGATTTCAAAACACATTTTTGTATCTCTCTTAATTAGACCTGCAAAGAGCCCTTCTAAAACATAACTAATCAACTGGGGAACTGTTTCATATGGTGCTGGCTGATCTGATGTCATATGAAAACAGTCAACTAAATTCGGTATAAGCCATGGGAATCACCCTGGCAGGAGCTCTGGGAAAGATGGTTCTTGTAGTATATTTTATTTGCATTTCCTCCAACTGGGGTGAAGACTGGATGATGGGATAATATTTTACTTTATATTTAGTGAAAAAATGGAAAATTATTTTTGGTCAGATTAGCTGAGATAGCATTTAGATTCCAGTCAATACTCTCTCCATTTTGATGTGGAACCTGGCAAAAGCAGTAATTATCACAATCTTTAAGCCAACCATGTGTTCAGAATATAGCATTTCAACTTACACTACTCCTTCATTCCCATGTGAATATATTCGGTGGAACCATAGCATAAAAATGATCAAACTTGAGATCTATGGCATTTCAATCATGCCCTTAATTCACTAAGCCTTATCAAAGAAAGAAATTAAGTTAGATGGCATGATTTGTTTACAACTAGTACATGTTGCTGACTGTTTATCACCTTACTTTCCTCTAGGCACTTACAAATAGACTGCTTTAATAAATGTTCTAGCAATTTACTAGCTATTGAAGTTAAACTTGCTGTTCTGTAATTCGTAGATTGATTCTTCTGCTAGTTTGTGGAGGCTATCCAATATTTTAGAGGACACATTTTTTTTCCAGAAAAAAGAACATAGTAATCACTAAATGAAAACACCTTACAATCCCTTTTAACCATAGTCACTCTTGCAACAGCTAAAAAGTGAAATGCACTTATGAATCTGTTATTATCATACTTGTCTGAACATCTTCTACAATTGTTGGTCCAGTTACTTTGACTTAAACCCAGGTTAATTTAATTGAATTAATTAAATCACTCTGTACCTACATGTGGTAACTAAGAACAAAACAAAACTTATCTCTAGAAATTTTGGAAGCAAGAATTCACATTTTACCTTATAATTGAATAGAAGTGTGAGAAATTCTGATTTCTGAAGACATCTGTACTTCTTTCTAATGTGCTGTTGGCTCTATTTGCTACTGTACTATGGAGAATGGTAGGGTAAAATGAGTCCCCATATGAAGGGCTGGTGGTAGGGATGGGAGGTTTTTATTTCTTTATTGCTCCAGAATCAACCCAGAGGGAAAAAAAGTATCGTGGCTTAAGGAAATAAAGCTTCATTTATCATTTCCTGCTTTGCCTTTTTTACTAACTGTAGAAAAGAATGGACTCAAGTTCTGAGAAACTATGAAGGCCATAAGAAAAGAAAAAAGTTTTTAACCTCTTTATGCTCCTGGGTAATCAAAAAGTCCAAATTTAAAACTTAGAACTTCTAGGCCCCTGACAGACTTTACACTTAAAACATGATTAACTGGCTAATCACATAGACTTCTTGAAGAGATTAAAAAACAAAACAAAACACACTTTTACCGGAAGAAGCAGTGCATTACTTTGACTTGTCTATGCAGCATCTGTATAGATTGGGTGATTCAGCAGGGCTTTGTGGTGCTTTTAGATAAAGCTAATTTAATCAGCTATTAAATAAAAGAGCCAAAAAGCCCCACTAACATACCCAATCTCTACAGATGTCAGGTGAGTCCAGTCCAACTAACCTGCTGACTCTTCTGGTCTTGCACTGGGCTTGGACAGGAACATGCCAAGTTAAAAGTAAAGCACCTTTTTTTTTGATTTTAACATCTGCAAGCAGTCCTGTTAACTAGCAACTTGGCCACACATTAATGAATGGCTCAATAAAACAGGGGATAAGCTACAGCCCCCCAAGGCTGGAAATCCCAATCAGCTGATACCTGGGCACGTGTGCAATTTAAGTTGTGTGGTAACCAGGAATCCCGGTTTTCTCTGATTAAAAAAAAAAAAAATCACTTTAATTAAAAAAAAAAATTAACCCTAAATCCACATTCTTCTCTGATTAAAATGGAACACCATTATATATATTAGTGGTGTTTCATTTTAATCACAGAAAAATGTGGATTTGGGGCTACCTTTTTAATTAAAAAATTGGGGATTTTTTTTTATCAGAGAAAACCAGGATCCCTAGTTATCACACACCTTAAACTGCACACATGCCTACGCATCAGCTGATTGGGATTCCCAGCCTCTGGAGGTTGAGTGCATCAATGATCTAACAAGACGTTAAAAAGCCCTTGACTCCAATGTGCTGTTGAGGCTAGGAGCCCAATCAGCTGACTGCCAATACTATCCTTGGGGACACATCAGAATAGAGAACTCTGATGTGTCTCCAAAGCTGGGAGCTGTGTTTCAGCTGTTGCTTCCAGCCATAGAGGTGCAGGAGAGCCCTTGACTCCAATGCCCCCATGGCTGGAACATCAATTAAGCCTTTCAACGTACTATGCCTTGGAGGCTGGGAGCACAGATCATGTGATCGGGGTCTGCTGCACCCAAGAGTCTGGACACAGAATCTGATTAAAGCTCCTTGCCTTGCAGGTTCATCAGAGTCAAAGGCTCAGGTGTGCCCTTGAGACTTAGAGTAGCAGTCAGCTGATCTGGTACCTATACTCTGGAGTCTGGGAGCAAGGAATCACCTGACTGGTTGTCTACTTGCCATAATCCTGGGCTCCCCCTGCACTGGCAGTGTGGCACAGTACAGACCTGATCCCCAGTCCCACAGTACCACTTCCTGCCATGCACACATACCATGGCAAGAAGCATAATTGTTGGGATTATGCTGCAGATCCCATAGCATCCTTAGCTAAAAGTCTGACAGGGGCCTTAGAATAGGAGAGTCTGTATGTATCTCATTAATAAACTGAGTGACTGTGGCATTGATGCCGACACAGTTGGATGGCTCAAAAATTGGCTTATGGGGTGCACCCAGAAAGTGGTAGTGAATGGGTCATACTTGACCTGGCAGGATGTGAACGGTGGAGTCCCCGAAAGATCAGTCCTGGGGCCTACACTATTCAACATCTTCATCCGGAACTTGGACAAGGGGGTGCAAAACATGTTGTCCAAGTTTGCCAATGACACTAAGATGTGGGGAGAAGTAGGCATGCTCAAAGGGAAAGGCTGCAATTAGACTTAGACAGACTACAGAAGTGGGCGGATGGTAATAGGAAAGGCTTTAATGTAGATAAATGCAAAGTGTTGCACCTGGGGAGGAGGAATCCACAGCATACATACAAGCTGGAGAGCTCCCCACTTTAGAGCACAGAGGTGGAAAGGGATCTTGGATCATTACTGACTCGAAGATGAACATAAGCTGCCAATGCCAGACTGCAGCCAGCAAAGCCAACCGCACCTTGTCATGCATCCAAAGATACATCTCAAATCAATCCAGAGAGGTGATACTCCCCCTCTATGCAACATTGGTCCAAGCTCAGCTTGGAATACTGTGTCTAGTTCTGGGCACCACACTTTAAGAAGGATGTGGCCTGCCTTGAGCAGGTTCAGAGGAAGGCAATCCACTTGGTTGGAGGGCAACAGGGCAGGCCCTATGAGGAGAGGCTGAGGGTCCTGAACCTGTTCAGCCTCAGCAAATGGAGGCTGAGGGGGGACTTGGTGGCTGCCTACAAACTCATTAGGGGAGATCAGCAGCAAATAGGAAGAGGCCTATTCCCCCAGGAGCACCTGGGGTGGCAAGGTAAAATGGCCAGAAGCTCCTGCAGAACAGGTTCAGGTTAGAGATTAGGAGGCACTATTTCAATGTCAGGGTAGCTAGGATTTGGAACCAACTTCCTAGGGACGTGGTCCTTGCTCCTACCTTGGGTAAATTCAAGAGGAGGTTGGATGAACACCTGTCTGGGGTCATGTGATTCCAACATATGCTTCAACCAGTGGCAGGGGGTTAGACTAGATGATCTATTCAGATCCCTTCTGACCTCTAAATACTATGAAACTACCTATCAACCTTTTGTTTCTGTTTAGCATCATGCTGTTCTTTAGCCTCCTGTTTCCCAAATATTAAATCTATTGACTATTATAGTGAATATTATATCCAACTGGAACCCTCCTTTGTTTTTTACCCTGCTACAGAGGTCTTTTGGCTTTTTTGTTAGGATGCCTATTGTTATGCCCGGTAATAGGCAGCTAGGTCTGGGGGGTACCTCAGGGTCAGAAGAAGCAGCCAAAATCCAAGGGAAGTGTGCTGGGTGGAGTGTAGGGAAGCCAGAAGCTAGAAAATCCATCTATGGAACTGAGTCAGAGATCCACAAGGTCAGGCAGAGTATAGGATTGAGAGATGGGCCAGGTCATTCAAACCAGAATTAGGTCAGGCCAATTTTTAGGGTCTGTAGACAAGACAGGTCAGCTATCCAGAAAGCCTGTCAAGAAGCCACTAACAGCATAACCCAATGGTGCAGAAACCTATGTACAGGGATGTACTTTCTGGGTTATATTGGAAGCGGTAAAAGGTCAGCTGACCATGACTGGCCACTCTGGTGGCAGGGAGTGGGCATGTGGCTAGGTCCAGTTGGAGGTTTCTGGCCACCTGCATCCACCTGAATTCTCTGCTGAAGGAGGTGACATACTGGGGTGAGTATCTACGCCAGATAGGTTAAGGACCACAACCTGGTGCTTTCTTTTAGAGCATTTAACATTCTTTGTAAGGTCACCAGGCAAAACGCTCATTAAGAACATGTAGAAGAAGCTTCTGGGGATACAAGGAAGCAATAACTAACTACAGATATACAGCATGAGAGAATGGGAATTAACTTCATAATAAAACACCTGTTTTCATTTTATTATTAATACATCTAATGCCTAAGAAATTAAAAATGCAAAATTAGAACCTTACAAAAATGAACAGAGAACAATGGATGATTTTTCTCCTGTATGATGATCTATGTTACCCATTGATTTTTCTGTAAATCTTTCCTTTTCTATATTATTTTGTATAAGTTCATAAAAGCTCTTATTGATATACATGAATATCAGTAGAAATTAAAGCTCTATTCAAGCCACAGATACAGGTTTTGCTAGGGCATGTAAACTCCAGAGGGCTGCATGTCTCAGCTGATTGCCAAGATAACCAGTCCAGTAGCCCCTTCTACTTAAATAAAAGCATGTTTTGCACATAGGGGAATTGAAGAGCTGTGCAAAGTGGACTTATGCACTACTTGCTGTTTTGTATTAAAGTTTACTATGATTTGTTGAAAATGTTTCTCTGTAACTAGAGTAGGCACCTCTCCTCTGTTTAGCTAGGAGCTCATACTCTCAATAGGTTTCAGGTGTGAAGCCTATTTAAATTTATTTTCTAGCTAGAACATTGGAGGAAGGTAGAGAATAGAAAAGAAGAATATACAGTGGTTTCCTAGCTATCACTGCACAACTCTACTTCAAGGGAAATGGAGTTCTTAGGTATTCACAAAGAGTGCTATATGGTTGCTTTGGAGGAGTCAGAATCTGATGAACTTGAGTTCACAAAAGCTTGTGCTCTCTCTATATATCTTATTTAGTTAGTCTATAAAAGTGCGTATGTATCTTGCCTTCTGACTAACTTCAGACTAATGCTGCTAATTACCTCTGCTGCTTCAGAGGAGGAATCACACCTTTAAATATAGGGCATCCCCTATACTACAGGTCTTCTGAAGATATACCATATGCATATGCCATATTTATTTAAATACCACATGTACTTTTCCTCCCAAAATCAGCCCTCCAAAATTGGGATGTGTATCTTAGGTGGGGAAGCTTAAATAGAAGCAGTGAAACAGAAGCAAGCAGGCAGATATTATGACTCAACGCAACCAAGATGACTGCCACTTCTCCATGCGACTGCAAAAAATAGGGGTAGTGTTAACCCTCTTCTAGCTTAAGCTCTTTGAGCTGACTCAAAATAAGTGAACTGCTGCATTCAGTCTATGGTATCTTGATGAGGCTTTTGCTATGGAAACAACACTTTATTATATATAGAGTATAATTTACAGTAAAGAAGTAACAGGCTTGCTACTGCTCTTACAGAGGTCTGGGGCGTAGCCTTTTTGCTGCTTTGCCACACAAAGTAGTTCTTGCTGTTTCACCAAGCCTGTCTCCTGGGATGCCACACTTCTTGGACACTATGGTTGCTTGCAGACATTAAAAAAACAAAACAAAGTGGCACTTTACTTTAAAGTCTCTGCACTCTCGTGCCAAGTCCAGCACCAGCCCAGAAGAGACATGGGTTTCTGAAAGCAATGAGAGAAGCAAACTGAAATGGCACTATTCCTCTGAAGTTTCAGTGCCTGTATTACCATTATTGGAGTGTTTATAGTGGCCCTGCCTAGGGCCACAACAAACTTAGGCACACAATCCACTTGAGTGGTGCAAGGGACAAATTTAGCTTGGGACCATGAGTCCAAACCATCTTCATCTGTAGTAGTGGTAATAATAGTTAAAAAAGCAGAGGAGCAGGAAGGGATAGTAAATCTCAACTATGTGTCCCTGCCAAAAGATGCAGCAGCATCTCTTTCAACTGCTGTTTTTGCTACACTTGCCAAATTCAGTTGGGTAGTGTCCATTAAAATGACATCATCTGAAGAACAGCAGCACAGGGTCATTACTGGCTGCCAAAAGTAGAGAGTAAGTCAGACAAAATAGTAGCATTGAGAGACAGCAGCAACCTCAATCAAGTGGCAGCCCACTTCCAGGTGAAGCATAGAATCAAAGAAAATGAGGGTTGGAAGGGACCTCAGGTTGTCATCTTGTCTAACCATCTTCTCAAAGAAGGGACAAAGCATCTTGCCATTGAAACAGAGAAGAGAGATCAGAGGAAGGAAAAGGAGAAAAATCCCAGTTGACGGCTTTCTCCCTCTTGCAGAAAGACCTGCAGCTTCTGTGGACAGATCTGTGACACAAAGACTGGACTCTTAAGTCATCTCAAGAACCACTGATGAGCCATGGTAGAGATCATCCATGAATTGAGGGATTGCCAGCCATGATATGTTATATATATATATATTCCCTTACAATATGTGGAGAGAGAAGGCTGCCATACAGTATACTTAAGCAGTACAAAAACTGATTTTTTTTCTTTTTCTAATTCTTCTTGTTTTTGTTGAGGAAGCAGGGAATTTATATTACTGGGATTTGGGGTTTATGATTTTTTGTTTTGTAAGCAGGTAACCGCAGTTTGGAGCCCTTTTATACTTCTCTGGAAGTATAAAACTCTTTTCTTCAAGAGGGGTATCACTGTCATAATAAGAAAAGGCCCATATAATAATTTTGCTTCTGTGGAAGAAAAATTATTACAAATATCCATGAGATCCTTTCCTGGGAGAAGATCCACTCCTGCTAGATCCAAACCTGCTACTGTGTCTCTGTGGCAAGCCAGGTCTTTGTCACTGGAAGTCTTAAACTAGCTCTAGTGCACTGCTGATACCAGGATTTAGGTTCAGCTGATTATCCGTTCCATGAGTACAAGAAAGCCTAGGGCCTTCACTGGCACACTTATGTGACTGTACACTAATGCTAGGAGTTTGGGAAACGAACAGAAGAAGCTGGTCCTTCTGCTAAACAAAAATGACTATGATCTCATAGGGATCATGGAGACCTGGTGGGACTTCTCCTATGACTGGACTACCTGTTTAAATGGCTATGCCTTGTACAGGAGAGATTGTGCTGAAAAAAGAGGTGGGGTGTAGCTCTCTATGTGAAGGAGAGCTACATGTCCCTACAAGCTGAGATTGTCATCCAAGGAGGATGACTGGAGACCCTTTGGGTTAGAATACGAGGGGAACGTAATGAAGGGGATACAATGGTAAGAGTCTACTACAGACCTCCAACCCAGGAACAAATGTGTGACCAAGAATTCATCAAGGAATTTATTGAGGCTGCCCACTTTTGGTTCATGGTCATCATGGGATACTTCAACTACCCGAACATCTCATGGGAAGAGCGCTCGGTCATATCTGGTCAGTCACAAAGCTTCCTTACATGTGTGGATGGGCTCTACCTTTCCCAAGTAGTTTATGGGCCAACAAGAGGCAAGGCGCTGCTGTACCTGGTACTGGCCAAAGGGGATGATCTAATCAGTGACCTAAGAATCAAAGGGAAGCTGGGTGACAGTGATCATGATTTGATCACTTTCACTATCCATTCCAAAGTTGGTGAGTCAGCCAGCAATGCAGTAGTCCTTGAGTTTAGGAAAGCTGACTTTCATAAGCTCAGGAGGCTTGTTCTTGAGGCCCTGAGAGGCCATGATTTCACAAGAAGGGGAGTTCACGATGAGTGGTTGCTCAGGAAATGCCACTAAGGAGGAATATACTGCACTGGTCTGCACCTGCAGGGAGCAAACTAGAAAAACCAAGGCTGCAACTAAATTCCATCTAGCTACATGAATCAAAGACAATAAAAAGTCCTTCTTCAGATATGTGGGGAGTCAAAAGAAAAACAAGGGCAACCATGGACCCCTACTAAGGCAGCTGGGGCAGCTTACTACCAACACCCAGGAAAAAGCCAATCTGCTTAATGATTACTTTGTGCTGGTTTTTCACCAGCCCAAAGGGACCACCCTACCAAACATGATGTGGGCTGACTGGGGTGAAGATGAATATATTTCCACCATTGGCATGGATCTTGTGAGGGAGCATCTTGAGAGGCTGGACCCCTTCTTATGCTGGACTTACATAAATCAGCTGGCCCAGATAAGTTGCACCCAAGAGTGCTAAAGGAACTGGCAGACATCATAGCACAGCCACTAGCAGGCCTGAAGTTTTCACTCCCCTCTGCCCCAGGAAAGACAGAGTCCCACAAGCACCCATGTCACAAGTTTTGCATGTCAGCAGCTAGATGTGCAGGGTCCCAGAACAGAGATGCCCCTGCACCTATCTCCTTGACAGGGGCTAGCAGGCCTGAAGCTTTCACCTTGCTGTGACTTAACACACACACTGTCACCCATTTCATGTGTTTTGTTTGTCCACAGCTTGAGGTGCAGTTTCTCCAAAACCCCTGCACCTATCTCCTTGAAACTTGGCAGGCTTTCTGGCCTCAGCAGGGTCTACCACACATGAAGTTTTGACCCTGCTATGGCTTAATACATACACGTGACATGAGTTTTGCTTTCAAGACTTTGGGATGCAATGTCGCAAACTCCATATACCTGTTTCCTTGAAATTTGGCAGACTTCATGCCCCAGAAGGATCTTCTATTTCTCACCATAAATGACAAAGTTATAGGCTGTTTTGATCTTCCCCATTATAGCCTATGCACGAAATGTCGAAACAGCATCGAAACGGCAAAACTGTTTCAATGAAACAGAACGGAACAGCAGTTTCAAATCAAAACAAAATTTGAAATAAACTGCTGTTCCATTGAAATGTCAAAATGCTGGTCGAAACAGAATGTGGCCATTTTGCACAGCCCTAATGTCTACAACACCTACCTCCATTATGAAGCCTGTGCCACCTATTTGGTCTTATAATTCATGAACGCTCACTTTAAAAAATAGGCAATATAGCCATTATGAGTGGCACTAAACTTGTTTCCATGGCCCTTTTATATTCTTTTCCATGGGCATATTTATTGGCATTTAATTCTCTTTGAGGGTGGCTACAGGACCTCACTTCTGAGATTTGTTGTATGCAGAATGGGATTGAGTGGGAATGGTGGCATTGCTAGATATTCCCACAGAAAGAAAACAGTATTTTGGCACTCTTTCTGTCTCTCCTGTTGGAGCTGTTTCATTTTCCATAAAATTTTATTGAGCCAGAGAATGACAGATGATAATGCAAAGGCTATATTCATCTGGGCCAAGTCTCTACTCCAAAATCAGAAAGAGCATGGATTTGAATCCAAGTTAGCCATATTCCACGTGACTACTCCAACCATCAGAATATTAACTGTCCTTTACTGTATTTCTTCCTCTGTTCTTGACCATGACTTTCACTGTGGACTTGACAAGCTCTTCCCAATTAAGCTAATGATGGACTTGTTGTGTTTCTGCAAAAGGGTTCAGTTTTGATGGATCGGTTTAAAAAATGAATCATTAAACATTTCCAAATAGATCTACTTTTATGGTGCAATTCCATGTAGTTTTATATGCATTTATGTAATTTTATTGTATAGTTTAATTTATTTTTACAATTTTCTCACATTGTGGTTATTAAAAAGTACATGTATGAAAATGAACTAAAATCTCTCAAGTGAACAAGGAGGCTGATAGTTTTGGAGACTGAAATCTTAGTTATCCAGACTTTCTATGAAACACTTCATGACATATTTTCCATGATTTTTCCATTGCTTTTTGTGCAGATTCCTGTTTAAAACTTTGGTCTTGAGGCACAGGGTGTGATGAACAGAACTGAAGAAAGCATATGAGATTTCAGGTGAGACTGGATCTTTATGGGACTAGAAATTTAAGAACCTAGGAGCCAGATTTCACAGAAATTTATTTGCTGATTGACAGTATTATGGCCATACATAATCCAAATCCTAGTATATTACTAAATGCTGGGGGTGAAATTGCTCTCCCATTGATGTCAAGGACAATACTACCATTGAGGTCATCATCTCATCTATTATCATCCCAATACATAGTTCAATTTCTTTCCCAGATTTCTTTCTCTGAGTCAAGTGTCCTCCTTCCTCTTTTACTGAAAAGAAAAAGGACATAAATCCTGGTTCCAAATTATATACCAAAGATGAGAAAAGCAAATCTCATTAAAATAATATAACCACTTTCATTACAAAAGAATGGAAGAAACCTGATTTTCTGTTGCTTAGCCTCTTGTGTCTCTTACACCTGTGTAGAGAAAATGTTAAAAATGCTGCAAAGCCAGCAGGCACTTACTTTACACACATGGAAATGTTGTTCATTAAGTGCAAAACAGTGGAGCCTACAATCAGATACTATGCCCATAAAATAAACACCCTGCTGTATCTACTGATTGTATATTTTTTTCAGTTTTTGATTTGCCTTCTATTTGAAAACATCCTCAGACTTTTAAACTGAAATGCACAAAGCTAGAATTCCTATCCATTAGAGATATAGTAATAACTTTGTAATTAGTGAATTCATTGTCACACAGCATAATCAGCTCATTGAACACATACATTATAGTAAAAGAAAAAAAAAACCTTGATAGTAACATAGCTGTCCCATTAAAGTCTTGATTAACTTTATAACAATAATGCAATATCATTATACTTTCATAAATTAGCAGACAAATTGGATATATATCAAGTAATGGTCTTGAATCTTTACAAAAGGAAAGCATGTTTAATTTAAAATAAAATAACACCAACTATATTAATTTCTTAAGGATAGGGACATTTACAAACTTGATTCAAAATGTGAAGCAAATATTACAATATCTCAGCAGTTTTATGTTAAATGTTTCAAAGAAAGCCATACGGCTCTTAGGCATTGAATGGCATACAGTAATAGCAAACGCAATTGATGTGTGTAATGACAATTGAGATTATCCATTACAGATGGGCTGACCTACCCAAATTCAGTCCCACTGCTCCTGTTTGGTCAGCAGGTACTTTTCACCATCTGTTTCATTTATATCAGCTGCATCTTTTTCCTTGTTATATACAGGGTATGACTTGAGAGAGACTTGTGATCTGAAATATAGCCTGGGAAGTCACAGAATTTTCAGATTTTCCATGTGCTTTTTTTTTTCTGAACTACCTTTATTATGCAATACATTATTGGACAGTTAATATACCATTTTTGTGGTCAGAAATAAACAATAAAACTGAGATTACATGAGTTGAATAGGAATTACCAGCATAGTAGAGGAATAAAAGTGCTTGTACGAGTCGCAGGTATGCAAAGAACATGCATATAGCAATTGGGAGTCCAGAAGGAAAGTGTTTGAGGATTTTTGCCAAAATATTACTTTGTCTAATAGATGTCTTGCATTTAACTGTCCAAAATATGTCTCTTACCTATAGAGGACAATCCTGTTTCATCAGGGGATGTTCATAGTTTGCCTATTCTCTCAGCAGGGAATTAGAACATCTTTAGGGGGAAATACCAGGGGCAGGAGAGGGTTTGGGGAGGTGCACAACTCTCTCCAATGCCCCTGAGCAGTGTCTCTTTCCTTCATATCCCATCCACCCACTCTCATTCATATACTTACAGATAAATGAAGGTACACTAGGGCAACTGTTTCCTCACTACTCTAGTGACCTTTTTCTCCAATGTGCAGTGGTATGGCTCCCTCCGCCCCCTTCCATAGGGCCTTACCACAGGGGTTGGCATTTATGTGGGATGGAAGGCCATTTAGGGAGTTTTGGTGAGCTGTTCTGGAATGGTTCAGCATCTGTCCAGTCAAGTGCACCCTGGCTCCACAGGTCCCAGGCTGGTCTTCATGCCCCCAGCAATGGATACAGGGCAGACATGCTGGGGTGCCTGGGCAGCAGGGCCAGGTCTGGTGGTGGTGGTGTCACTGGCAGTGGTAGCTGGAAGGAACCACCACTGCTGGGTTTGCCTAGAAGCAGAATCTGGACAAAGTGCTCCCCCACCCCCACCGTAGGCCTGAGGGTGGCAGGACAGATTGGATGCAAACAACCTGGGCTGCCCTGCACCTAAGTTGGTTGGGGCTAAGGAACTTCCCAGGGGCCAGATAAAATCCTATAGCAGGCCAAATGTGGTCTGTGGGTCATATTTTGCTCACCCCTGCCTTACCACTATCTCTGCCTCAAGGTGCATGCAAGCAAAAGTGGGTTTTGCCAGATAGCCAAAGATGTAGATTTACAGCTAATGATCTTACAGAGCATGTAAAGACCAGCTGAGAGTCACCTCCAGCTAAATGATGGGAAATAGGTGCACATAAGCCCCACATCTGGGCTTAGCCAGGCAGTCTATGTCTGCAGGTTTAGGAACAGGGGTGGCAGACAGCTGGCTGCCAGAAAACAAGGGAGGTATTTGGGAATCTGGGGAATATGCTAGCTACCAGAGTAGGAGCACAGCAGCTGTTATAGACCCAAGGCAGGGTCTATGCCTGAGTTGTAACCTGGTGGTTTATACTTTTTGTTATTGTTGTTTTACCTTTGGAGCTTATTCTCTGACCAGAGGACCCTGTTATGGATATAGCAGTGTTCTGAAACCCAGGCAGCAGGGTGCCCACCCAGGACACTTTTGTGACCTGCTCTGGGCAGGGATGTAACACACTTAAACTAAAGAGCTGAGATTGGAGACAGTGGGTCAGGGCTGAGGGTCTCAGCCATAGGAAAAAGGCCAAAGCTGGGAAAGCTGAAGCCCAAACTAGGGCTTGGGAAGGCGTCTCCATGGAATCATAGGTGAGTGACAACTACAAAGCATAGGCATGGGATGATTAGGATCTGGGGTCCAAATTTAGGATCTGTAGGACCACAAGTGTAGAGAAGGCAGAGAACCCTGGGAGCTGTTGTAAAGAGGAAACACCCTAGAAAGGCATAAGAAGACAAGGCAGAGAAGCCCCAAGAGACTGAGCTTGGGGGCAGAGAAGTCTTAAGTACTTTGACAAGGAGATGGTGCCAAGCCACTTTTCTCTCTAAAGGCAGCCTCCCCCATATACAATTGTTAATACAATTGTTAAAAGGTTTTGTAGTAAAAATGATAGGAGGTTAGGAAGGACAGAGAGCAAGCTAGGGTAGTGGGGTCACTAGGGAATAGCCGGCCACATAGGTCAGGTTCTGTCACAAAGACCTGATCCAAGGATTGTTAAAGTTAATGGATGACTTTATAAACATGTTAGCAATGTAATCTTTTTAGAAATAAAACATTTGTAATAAATCAAAAAAAGATACAGAATGGTTGAGCATTCACATATTTCGTATATGCAATGAAACCTATTTGTGCAGAGAAAAATAAGGACACAAATGACGAAGCAGATGTGCAACAAAGCTTTACAAAGAGAGAATTGTTCTAATTCTGAGTCTCCTCTTCCACTTCCCCCTTTCACAAAACAAAGACAAAATGAGCAATCATTGTTAGGTCATCATCA
The DNA here is from genome assembly GCA_030014935.1 of Caiman crocodilus. Lineage (NCBI taxonomy): Eukaryota > Metazoa > Chordata > Crocodylia > Alligatoridae > Caiman > Caiman crocodilus. The sequence continues at coordinate 128,118,368 of JAGPOW010003316.1, forward strand.
TCCTGTAGTGAGCAAATTGCCATTCTGATCTGGAAAACTCATTCTCCATGAAGAAACACTCTTGATTTTCCCCTTCCCCCTTTCATTTCTAGTTCATGGGGAGATTAGTGAGAAATGTTATCACTTACAAATTTTTGGAAATGCTACAGAACAGAAATCATGAGTTAGCTAAAAGCAATGGCAACCCATTGAATAAGATATCACAATGGTATCCTAATCATTTCACAGCCTAAAGACAGCTGCAATGTAGCCAACAAAACGGCAAGCTCTGCCAAAGAGCCAGATGCTACTGTTGGAAAAGAAATTTCCACTGCTCAACATCTGGGCCTTGTGAATGCCATCCAGGAAGAAGGAGGGAAACAACTACACTATAGTGAAATATAGAGAACAACAGAGCATTCATGAAAGTACATATTAGAATATACTAGGGACATTTTTTTTTAATTCTGAGAAGATGAAACCATGTTTATAAGCAATGAACCACATTTCTAATTGTAAGTTAAAATTGACTTGAAATTTTCCCTTAGAATGATTTCAAAGTATATTTTGTATTGATTTGTGTGATCAGGAGATAGTTGGTAGTGGGATAGTTGATAGTGGGTTTGGGAATCAATATAACAATATTTTAAGAGAATCATACTGACCCCATTTATATTATATGAACTCTTTTGTTGATGGTACTGTTATATTTATGGTGTTAGGCAATTTTTAAGTCTATCTGAAGTTCATTGTTTGCTTTTCTCTATTAGCATTCCCATCAGACACCATTTTTTTCCATTTGAAGGCATTGAATAAAACACTGATTAAATGGATGTTGAAAATGCTAATATTGGCTCCTCTTTAAGAATTGCTGCTGTAAGGCTTCTTTCCACCACTAGTGCAGAAACTAGTACAGATACTAATCTTCTGATTTGATTCCGAGGAAATTGCCCAAATATAAGTCTAAACTCTGTTTATGACCTTCATTGTTTATTTCCAGGGAAGAATTCCACATGGATTGTCCTCCAATCTTAAATGCTTTATTTTTCCAGGAGAAAAAGGCAAAATGGCAGAACTTTTTAGAAACTTTGATTTGTCAAAGTTTGATGAAGCCGCATTGGAAATTCTTTCATCTTGGTGAAATTCAAAGTTTCTTTCAGGTTTTCTTTCTCACCAGAGGAAACAAGTTTCATGGGCAGTGTTCTCTACCCAAACTCAGACATGGCTCAAAATATTATACAAAACATTGATACTGTTACAGAAAAAACACACAACTTTGTACTTCCATTAAGGAACTGCTTCTTTTGGCTATGCATATGTTTGAAGTAACTTGTGTTCTTTGCTTAAATAGGGACTTACGAAGCTCAAAAAAAGAAATAGGAAAGGAATAGGAATACTGAGGATAGGGTTTCATTTATATTGATGATCTCCTCTATGAAAGCACCTTCCAACATTAGATTTTGGAAGACAAGATGAAAATTAAAACTGCACAGAGGTTGACTTAGTAAAGGAGGAAATTCCAGAAATTCTTTGAAATACACTAGAGACTTCATTATTGCTGTTTATTTCACATGGAGGTCCTCCAAAGCTATGTGGATGGTAGCAGTACAAAACCATGAACTAGATGAAACAGATAACCACAAAGCTTTAATTTCATTGTTACCATAGCATCATCAGTGAAACAGTCTTTGTCATCTACTCAGACTTTGATCTGAGATGTTTGCAGGAAAAACTTTTCTATACTATTCCCACAAAAACTAAATAGTTCCTTATTTAAGCTTATATTCCTTCAGAAAACAAGATGGCCAATGCATCAGACACAGCAAGGTTACATTTTTGCAGGAGGATGGCAGAAAGTTACAGCTATAATAATTTGGTACCTAGATTTCCAAAAAAAGATTTTCTAAGACATTGGCCCGAGGAAAAGATACTTTGCTAGAATTTCAAAACAATGCTCTTACCCTTTATTTTTCACATCATAATACTGTTTCAGACTGAGTAACTTTTCTACTCCCTTGAGTCATATTTTACAGTTATTGACCTTAAAACCAGTCACTATTTACATGCTGCTTTCTTCTAGTATAGCACACACACTTCCTTGTTTTCTACACTGGGATTGACAAATGAACAAAACAGCATAAGTACAAGAACATGGGTCCCAAATGCTCTGTGGATTTGAAATAAATGTAAATGCCTCAGACCTTGAATTGAATGCAACAGCAATTATCTTCATGGATCCTGGTTTTCTCTGATTTAAAAAAATCTCCAATTTTTGCTTTAAAAAAGCAACCCCAAATCCACATTTTTCCATGATTGGAATGAAATGCCACTAATATATATAAAATAAACACACACTAATAAATATCAAATAAAGACTAATAAATATATTTGTGGCATTTCATTTTAATCATGCAAAAATGTGGATTTGGAGTTACTTTTTTAAAACCAAAAATTGTGGAGAAAACCAGGATCCAGGAAGATAATTGCTGCTGAATCCAATTCAAGGTCTGAGGCATTTACATTTATTCCACAAAGTATTTGGGACCCATTTTCTTGTCCCTAGTTATCTTACACTGAGGACTCCAGATCAAAGTCAAATGAATCTTGTGTTATCCAATTGCTAGATGCACAATAGTTTTAAACAAATAAGATAGCTAGGAGTGCAGTGCTGTAACACTATCTTTGTTACCAAATTATTTTAGGTCACATGACCTTGTCTGAGCCAACTGGACTTCATTTAGCAGTTCATATAATGGAACTGAGTTCTGCCTTCCATGGTTAAATAAATAATCCTTGTTCAGGTTCAATCCCATTACTTCCATTAGGAAACTCACTCTAAATCTATGAATGAGTTTCTGAATTGTTTATTTGTTGTTGCTTTCTTTTTTTTATGGAAAACACCTTAGAAATGTCTATAATAGTTTACGTAGAAAAAGAAAATAGGGTACTAAAACATTAAGGCCTTCTTACTTGTGAATATATAGGTGAAAATGCACTTATAGGTAAGAATATCTGTTTCTCTTTATAAGCAGTGTTTTGAAGTACTTTTAATATTTGTGCATTTTATTTACATAAAGGCTCATTTTAATTAAAGTTGTTTTTGTTTGTTTTAATGATGTTCCATTTGTACTGTCTGTCAATGGATGCAGACAAACAAATATACTCATATGACTTTGAAACTACTACATTTCTGACTGCACTTTTGTTACCACTATGGATGACTTTCACAACAGGAACTCAGGCCAATTTAAAGTCCAGGCACCAAGCAATTTGAGATCCACCAGCTTTATGCAGTAATATAATTATTCCCTCTGAGGCTTTTAATTGTATTCATCACACCATGATTCTGCACAAATTAAGCATGCATTTACTGCTATATATAACTTGCTTTGCCGTTAACATCCTGGAAACAAATTTCAAGGAGACAGAATTTTGAACTTAGCCACCTCCTGAAATCACCAGTTCCCTTGCTCTGAAAAGTCACTTATACTGTAAGGTCACTATTGTTCTACATCAACAAATTCTAGGTAGAGAAACACCAAGGGAAAAAAAATTAAAGGAGGGTAAAACATCTGTAGCGCTATTTTTGGGAACATCTAGTTTTCACAACATTTAATGAAAAAATCTTTAGGTACATTAAAAAAACAGAACAAAACAGAATGTCACCACCATTATTTGAAAGACCTTTACATAGTGTGAAAAAGACAAAAATTGTCTTTTGTATTTATTTCAGGAAGAAAAAATGCTCTAGAAGTGAATAAGAAATAAAGGTATAACCAATTTTAAAATATTCCCATCTTCAGTCATTATTTTGCTAGTTTCATATCAAATTATGTATTTTTTTAAAACTCTTCCTAATACAATACATAGTTTCACATAGTACTTCTAACATTGCCAAACAACTAGGTGAATACAGAATTATGTTTTTCATAAGTAATGCAATGTAAAGTAACTTTCTGTTTTGATCTTTATCCAGTATATACATTCTGCAGTGGTTTTTAATTGAAGGGACAGACATTGGTTTTGAAAATGAATCTCGGCAAAGATGGAGGTAGCAGAAAACAGAAGGAATGGGCACACATTTTATTCTATGGTAAACTGCCATTTTTAAAGAACAAATTCTTACTCACTTCTTCCACCCTATGATCTGTTGACTATATGAGCCTGAACTCCAGTTTTCAATGTCAGCTGTGGTGAATATATTTCCTTGTTATTATTTCCACAGTACCCTAGGAGTGATTGATACTTGACAGGCAAATATCCCATCAAGAGTTTACTATCTAGATTAGACATTTAACATCACAGAATGACACACACTAAAGAGCCAGGTTGCGAAAGGCACAGGATCAAAACTCTAAATAATACTTTACTAGGTCCTCCTGTGAGTTTGGGTAGTGGTACATCAAGGGAATAAAGGTTACAGACAATATTCTATCCTCTTTCCATAATCGTTATGCTTGGAATGTAAAGTTGCAGAGTTTTAGTTAGAGGTAGTTAGCCGTATCAAGCTTAAGTCAGGCAGAAGGCAGGATAGAAATTCATTCACTTGATAGACTGACTGAATCAGAAATGCATAAGCTTTCATGACTAAGCACTTACTTCATCAAATGCAGTATCTGCTGAAGAGAGCTTTTGCTCATGAAAGCTTATGCATCTCTGACTCAGTTAATGTATGTGTTTTATTGAGGTATGTGTAGGCAACTGTCAATCCTCTGGATCATGGTATACACCATGATCTATGAGGTTTACTGATGTATGTAAAGAACATTGCTAATGCTACCTAATTTGTACATGATATTTCTGAGACCAAGAATTTAGTACGATCCAAAAAGAGTACAGATATTTATTTGGCTATAAGGAGTCAATGTCAGAGAGTTAATGCAAATAAAATGTTTTGAAGAGATCTGAGACCTCATATTTCCACCTTTAACTACTGGGGAGCAGATCATCTCACAGATATATACAGCATGTTTACAGCATCCACCCACTCACTAGCATGAAGAGCTGTCCACTGCAGTATGGGAGCAGAGGGGGGGGTATATCCTAGGGTCAAAAAAACCCATACCAAAAAAAAGTGGGGCAGTGTGTGTGGCAGCAGTGCATGCCACCCGAAACCAGAGTCTGGCCAGCCAGAGCCACATACCAGCCGCTGGCCAGGCTCCCTGCTGCAGGAATGCCATGGCTGCAGCTCCCTGAAGCCTCCAGGATCCCAGGTAAGAATTCTGGGGCCAGCTCCATTGCTGGCCCCTGCTTCCCTTACCTCACCCAGGGTAACCTGCCACGTGCTGGAGTATGTAGGGCATGGGCGTTTTCTGGGGACAAGCAGCAGCAGCACAAGGTGTTCCATGGCTACTTGTCACCAGGGAAACACACATGCCCACTTGTGGAGATGTGGCTGTTGTCTGGGATGGCAAGATCATACTTCAGTCTTGTGGACTAAATAGTTGAAAGAGAAGACCATCCTCATTACTAATATTTTAACTCATTATAACATGGGAAGTGCATGTAAGTGACTTGAGATGTTGTATCATGACTTGAATAGCCTTGAATTATATTCTCTTTCAGTCCCTTTCTCATTTCCACATGTGAATTCTGTAACCTTCAGACTGGTGTTGATACTCCTTCATTCTATGTAGGTATGAAAGGGATGACCTTATTTATAGATTTAAGTACAGAGAAAAGATCAGTCAAAATCTCATGTATTAATCACCCTACTATTAATTATTAAAAATGCAATCCCTAACCATAAAACAAAACCAACTGTGAATCCTGCCCAGCATAAAACAATCACTCCTTAATCCATTAGAAAGCAAAACCGACCCCAGAAGAACCTCTACCTGCTGACCTCCCCGTACATCTGCTCAACATGGTGGGCTTTCTAGCTTTCCTTGAATGTAAACAAATTTAGAATTTTTTGAAAGAAGAAAGAAAATAATTACAAAGACTTTATAGAGAACAATATTTCAGTGTGTCCCTTTCCTGTACCCTGGGATTATCAGCCTGAGTGTCGCCATGTGTTAGCAATGAATCCTGGCCTTGCATCACAGTGAAGAAGCCAAGCATGTGTAGCATAACTAGAGGTTAGAAGGCCCTGGAATTCTTAAACTTATGGCCTCAATGATGTTATGACCAGGGATCCTGGTTTTCTCCAATTAAAAAAAAATCCCCAGTTTTCAGATTTAAAAAAAATAATCCCAAATCCATTTTTCTATGATCAAACTGAAATACCACTCTATCTATCTAGCTATCTATCTAGCTATCTATTAGTGATGTTTCATTTTTATCATGGAAACATGCGGATTTTGGATTACTTTTCTTACATCTGAAAATTGGGGATTTTTTTTTAAATCAGAGAAAACAAGGATACCTGGTTATGATCTACTTACCAGAAATAATCAGTATCAACTAAGCATGATCCTATAACACCTTTATGGTGGGAAAAATATCCAGTCTTACTTGAGGTACTGGAAATCTGGACTGGTCCAAGTATGATTGACAGCTGATGGACAGATAGTTCCATGTAGTCATTGGTGGACCAGATGACTAACAGGTAGTGTGATGTGGTTTGGAAAAAAGGGTATGAGTGAGTGCCTTGGTGAGCACATGGGTTTGATGGAACAGCTTTAGTGCTACATCACTTTATGGGCTAGAGCAGACAGCCATCAGGTGGCTGATTGTGGCAGCTATTTTCAAATATAGGCCAGAAAGGCAGCAGTCTATGCTGAGCAGACAAGGAGGCAACATCAGGCTCAGTTACTCCAGGAACACCTGGAGGTAAGGGCAGGAGCTATGGTGATGATTTGGAGGCTCCTGGTTCTGCGCAAGATCTAAAACTGCACCCTATTGGGATATGGAGGCCTGGTGGGACTGCCAGTGGTGTGGTAGCCCCACTTAAATACCAGGACCGAGACCTCTTCCAGTGGGTTGAGAGAGTGTGTGGTGGCAATTAAGCCAGGTAAGCTTCTTGAAGTGCCTGAGCCTGTAGGGGTGGATGACCCTGGTGAGTTGGACCAATTATGCTTTAGGAACCACCTGAGCCTGTAAGGAGGGGAACCCCAAGCTCTGTGAAGGAAAGGGCAGAGTTGCAGGGCCAGCTAAGCTTATGGGGAAGCAGCTGAGTCCAAGGGAGGAGGGTTGTCTGACCCCAAGCACCAAAGGCAGGAGTGGAGTGGTGGCCCAGGAAGGGGTATAGAGAACTGGTGAGGGGCCAGGGCAGAGTTAGGTGAATCAGGCAGTTGCCACACAGATGAGGGCCCAGTGAGCAACCCAACAAGCTGGGCTATGACTACTTGAGGAGTGACAGTGAGTCGTCACTCAGATGAGGGCTGTGGGAGAGGCCCAACATGCTGGGCTAGGGCTGCTTGAAGTGTGAGGGGAAAAAACAAATGATCACTATGGAAGTAGGGTGGTGTGTATACAGCCTAGAGGACAGAGTGAGAGAGGCCCTTGTGACAGGGGGTGATATGCTAGCGACATTATGGAGGTGGGGATTTAGCACAGCTGTGTGCTGGAGCAGTTTGTTATAACAGCATAACATCTACGAGGCATGGAACATGGGTGGTTAGAGCATGTAAACATTGCTCCATTACAACTGGGGCAATTCAAAGGGCAGCCTTCTGCCTATGTTACATCCTAATTATTGAACAACAAGGTGTAACAGGTGAGTAAGACAGGCAGTTTGCTCAGAGATGGGGGTGGGCTGGAGCTAACATCAGGCGAGGAAGTCACCCTTGTCACAGCGGGTGAGTACTTTGGTATTTGTGAAAGTGTTAGAATGAGTGTGTAGTGTGGGCATGATCATTGGTGTAGTCTGTGTGAGTTTGTGGTGTGGTGTGTAAGTAAGCTTTGAAATATAAGTAGTGTATAGCATGGGCATTGAAAGTAAGTAAGAAAAAGAGAGAGTTCCTGCCATGGAAGATTGTATCCTGAGGGAAGAGCTGCCACCTCTGACCCTCTTGGTTCTTGGCCTGAAGACTCCTTCATCTCACTGTAACAGGTTGCCATCTTAAGGCAAGTGTATGAGAGAAGCTGTGGACTGTAAAATCCAATCCTGTGTGTATATATATAGATATATATATGTAAATGGACTACCAATCACTATCAATTTTTGTTGTTTATTACAAGTTTTATTGAATACAGTCTTGTTGTTCAATCTTTAATCTTCTCTAGTGTGTTTTTAACTAGTATACCTTAGACAACACTGGGCTCTAAGTCTATACCTATAGGTGCCTAACCTTTAAGATACACCACCTAACCGCAAGAGCATTTAAGGAAGTATCCATTCCTAATAAACCATAATTAAGAGTCCCTTCCTCAGGTCTACACATGGATTACTGCATGTATGAAAAAAGTGAAAAGATCTCAATCTTTAGTAAAAAAAATATGAAAAAGGAGTCTTGGTCACTGCTACCATTTAGTTCTTTAAAACATCTGGGAATATAATCTGATCCTCAAATGTGTCAAAATGTGGTAATTTTTGGTAGCAAATACTAATAGATTCTCAATATGAAAGGCTGCAATAATCTTGCTATATTATATAATTTGCACGAGGCATTATACTACTTATGTGTTAGTATGGTGCATCATCCGACAGGGTTCCAAGTCTGCTTATTTTTTTGGTGCTATTGTAAAATTCAAATTATTATTATAACCCCTCAACCTTATACAATTTGGAGAAGGTGCTGATGAGCATTCTCATCAACAACAGCCTCAATTGAGGTCTTCAAAATGCTCCTTCCAATGGGAATTGATGGTTTCCCTTTCCTTGATCACAGGCTATGGACACTGGATACCGTAATCATGTTAGGCCAGTTGGGTGGGTTTTTAATTTCTTTTTTTGACAATTTTATATAGACTGAATCTTGAGCAGAGAGTTTTTGTTTGCTCTCTGCTCTAACTTAACCATTGAAATGACACTTGACTGGATTTTTTGGACTGGATAAAGTGAAACTCTAAAGTTTGGTATCATAAATGTTGGGGACACACATCAAGTCCCAGCCTCCTTCTGATAACTCCTTTCGGATCAATAGATGTCCCTGGGTTATTGGAATGGGTCATAATTCCTACATAAAATACAATCTACTATGTTAAAATGACAGTATAGAATTCATCAAATTATTCCCAATAATGACACATTTGACCTTGGTAATGACAACTACATAGCAGCACAGTGCGAGTGTAAAGCAATATTTTTTTTTTTTAAATAGAAAAATAGCTTATTAGGGCCAAAAGATATAAGCAAGTATATAATTAGGGACAGTTCATTTAATGTAAGCTAAAATATTAACAAAATATAAAATGTTAGATTGTTTCTATTTTCTCCTTAATCTATTGTAAAATTACAAAGGAAGGACATGTTTGTTAGATTCGTACCAGAAATATGTTGTGTACATTTTCTTTGTATAATGTAATTGTTATTTTATGCATATGAGGAAAATAATAAAAATGCATCATGTATCAGTATTTTAGCATAAAAACACTGAAAATGCTTTGTACTTACCTCCCCAAGGTATTGTATTATAATTTTTTCTTCTCCTTTTTTTGATAGCTAAAGTATGAATTCTAAGCTGCCATTTCTTACATATCTGCATTTTGATATTAACATGATAAATCCAATGGAAAGCATACAATTCCAAATTTATGTTGCACATAGCATTCTGTCATTTATCAATTAGCATAATGCAAAAGTACCCAAGGAAATGTTGGGCAAAAAAGGGATATGTAGAAACAATCTGAAATAGATGGCAAATAGGGAGAGCTTACATGTACCTAACTACAGGCCCATTATATTACTATGACAGCCACTTGCCCTTTAAAAAAGATAAAAAAAATAAAATATTCTGAGCCCTGTGGGTATGAATTAAGTCTACTAAACATAAACCTTTAATTTTCTACTTCCAGTGAATGGTCACTCAAGCTTATGTCCAGGACTCCCACAAAATTTGATAGGCACTGAGCAAAAGTTAAAGTAATATAACTGAAGAAAATGAAACAATAGGCTAGTGAAATATCAAGAGAGAAGAGATTGTTGGCAGCATACATACGCTACTTTTCTAGAACAGCATCCTGGACATGAATATTATGTTGCTAGTGTTATATAGTCACAAAACCTTAGTAAGTGTTCTTGAGATGTTGTGGAACTATAATTAATGTGAGTTAGGTATGACATCTTTATAGACTTTTACCTATAAAATATATCTTAAGATTCAAACTGAATGAGTACATATCGGGTAAAAATGGGTTTATGAAAATCAAGTTAAGCTACCTTGCCAAACTCATTTAGTCCTGTTCTGTTACCTCTCAACTGTTACAATATCTATAAGAACACACTAAGAATCAATGGTGCTATGAACAGCTGTCCAACAACTATCCTATAATGCCTATGTACCTAATAGTTACAGATCACAGGTCCAAACATTGCTGCTGAGAGCTGGCAGTGTGCAAAGTCTTTCTCTTCTTACACTCCCACTACATTTTGGAAATGTCTTTCCTTCTATTTGCTTACTTTTTTAATATGCTAACACGGGGGCAGGAAAAATATGGCCTGGGGGCTGGATCCAGTGTGCCATGTCATTTTATTTGGCCTGCAGGACAGTCATTTTAGTTGGCCCTAAAATTGTTAGAAAATGAATATTTTTCTGCCCCTGGCTACCTATGAAAGATAGGAGCCAGAGGCAGTAGGACCAAGTGGCTGCAGAAGCATGACCTGGCCAGCCCCACCTCCCTCACCCCCAGCTGGAAGCCCCATGAGGAGCAGAGAGTTCTGGCCAAGGACTCTGAGGCTGCATGCCTCCCTGTGTTAGAGGGAAATACAGATAAGAAGGGGGGGAGGCAGGGAAGCACCATGGTTTATTGCCCCAGTCCTCAGGGTTCAGCTGAGCTGGCTGCTGGAGTTCCAGCTTGCAGCCAAGAACCACATGGTATCATAGCAGTCAGTGTGGGGTGGAGAGGAACAGGCAAGGAAGCACTGAAAGCAGAAGCAGGTGGGGCAGGGGGCAGTGACAGTAAGCAGGCATGTGGAGTGCAGCAACACCTGGGAGAGAGTACAGGGTCCATGCTAGTTCACTGGGGCAAGGGCCAGTGAGACCCAGAGTGGGGTAGCAGGAGTGTGGTGCCCAGGTCCCCCACCCCCTGTTGGTTCAGCCCAGCCTGGCTCCATACAGCCTCTGCTTGCTCCTGCACCATGCCCCTCCCATCCCGCCCTGAGCCCCACCAGTGCTGTGGCTGCACACCATGTGTCTGCTCACTGCTATTCCCCCCCTCCTGCCAAAGCCATTTGCCTGCTGCTGCCACCTCTCCCCTCCTCCACCCTGCTGGTTGCTCTGGCACCATGTGATTTCCAGCTGCAGTGCCAGGATGCAGCAGGAGCCAGTCTGGCCCTTGTGATTCTTAGCTGGTTCCGTGCAGTGCTGGCCAATCTGGTCCAGCTCCTGCTGCATCCTGCATGCTTCACCGTGCAGCTGGGACATGGTGCTGGAGTGGTGAGCTGAGGTAGGTGATGGGAAAATGGCAGAAGGGCATTGGTAGCAAACAGAGGGTGAAGGGGCTGTGATCAGCAGCATGGGGTCATGCCAGTACCTTAGGGACAGGAGTGGCAGGAGCATGGACTCTGGGCTTGGAGGAGCACTGGTGGGAGCTCTGTCTGCCATGGGGCTGCTGTGGGCAAACCTTCCCCCTCCACACATGCCACAACCCTTCTCAGCCACCCTCTCCCCCACAAAGTCCCACACAAACCCTATACCCACCCACACCTCATGTCTCTACACACGCCCACATGCTTCCCACCAAACATATATCCCCACACCTATCCTTCCACACACTAAGCCCCCCTACACATCCTCCCCCATACCTCACCCACACACCACAAACCTATAGCCACCCCCATGTCCTCCACCTCCCCACAATATACAAGTGTAAGACTTAATTTAAGCTCTTATATGATCACCTCTATGTGCACTACACAAACACATGTAAACCAGAACAAAAATATTTTTTGAAGTTAAATTAATGCATGTTGTAGTAGATGTTTGATTTTTAGAATATAATTTGCTATTTTTCTGGTTCCAGGATGGCAAAACCTTCTTGAAAGGAGTACTTCTGGGGAGGCAAGGGAAGGAACTTCCAGTGGCAAAGGTCAAGGTTTAGGGGGTAGATCTTCCATTTCCAAGGTGGTGACCAGGGGGCGGGGCACCTGTCAAGGGATGGAGCTACCCTTGTGGCCCTCGTTGACTTGCCAAAACTGGGCAAGCAGCCCTCTGCCCAAAATAAATGCCCGCCGCTGTGCTAACACATGGCACTAGGTAAAGCTCCACCTAAGCAGGCCAGTTCAGGCAAGACTTGATGCAGCTAGTTTTAGGAAGGCCATCTGGTACTCCCGCAGCCGGTGCCTCAGAAATAAAGATGTTTGAACTCTTCTCATTCTGGTGTCTCTGTGCATTCAGACTAAGGTTTGCTTGGCACACAGTTCTAAGAATGTGGTTTTTTGCATTCAGAAGTTCTTCAGCCACTGCAGAAAATCTTCATTTGTCTTGAGATTTGATAACTATTTGGAACTCTTTTCTCAGAAGCTCTGTTCTATAGTGTACATTAGGTCACCGATTCAAGTAGCACTTAGTGATTTTCATTAACTACCTGCATGAAGATGGTTTGGTGCTGGGGTGGCAAAGTCACCCTCTGGTGGCTGCCTGGATCCAACTGTGCTCACCCCCTCTGGCCTTTCAGGGTCCCAACAATTGTTTTTTCTGCCACAATTTGGTGTTATAATTAGACAGGTAGGCTACCCTTAGATGGCAGGGGGTGTTGCTTCAGAACTTGGGTTGGTTGTGCTGACATCCCCCTGCTCTTGGCTCACTTTACTCTGACTGGAGCCCCCTATTTAATGTCATTTTCCCCAGGAACCTAGGCCCTAATATTAGTGTTCCCTTCACAAATTCTGGGGCCTTCATCCCCCGTCTTGCCCTTTTCAGGCTCTGGGCTTGTGCCCCCAGTCTTCTCTGTCTAACACCACAGTCCTTCCACTGACAAAAGCACTCTTCCCTTTGAAGGGTTTAGGATCTGGCATGCCCATGGCATCCTTCTCAGTGGCCTCCTCCTCCCCTACAGCCACAAGCTGGTCCTCCGGTACAACCTCAACTCAAACAAAATGTATGAACATCTGCTTCCGAACAAAAGGCTTGCCCAATCCAGTCAACACCAAACTGTGGCAATGAGCCCAAAATACTTATCTCTGCTGTGTGGTCATGGAGGGGCTTCCTTGAAGCTTCCCTGTAGTCTGGAATCCTTCCTCTTTAGCCAGTCAGCACTCTTGCCTTCCTGGAGCTACATTTCTTGCAGCCTGCAGGGTCAGATCTTCCCAACAGCTTCAGGCCCTGGGCTTATATGTCTCTCAAGAACTCTCTGAGTCACCTGACCTTCTACTTCCACCTCATGCCTATCAATCACATGCTGTACTGTGCTGGCCACATCTGGGGTGGGTGGCCATTTTATTCAAAGGCCCTCTGCCCCTATCAATTTCTCTAGGTGGCTGGTACCATCCAGCAGTTCCCTTATTCCTCTATACGTCACTGATGGGGTGGGGTCACATTCCACAACATTATTCACATCTCTTGGGCTTCTCATTGTCACTGCTGCATTACAAGATGTTTAGGTAGTTATTAAAGAGGCACTATTTTGTACGTTACAGATGTTTCTCTCAGAAAGATCACTTGGGGAGTAAAAGGACAAACATTTTGAATGATCATAAGGCTTAAATGAACGTTCTTCAAAGATAAAAACAGGCAGCAACAGGAGACAAAAGCAAAAGGGGAAAGCCCCACTTGTGCAGGCACCTACCCTGGAGATTTTGAAAAGGAGGCTGGACACACACTTTGCTGGGGTTATTTGACCCCAGCAGTCTTTCCTGCCCAAAGCAGGAAGATGATGATCTCATGAGGTCCTTTCCAGCCCTAAATTTCTATGAATCGGTGAATACACATGTAACACTCGAATACAGAAGAATTACATGCCTTGCCTATAAAGCATACATAAGTGCTTCACTTCTATTAGATTCAGACTTCTGCCAGTGAAATGGCAAAAGAGACTGAAAAACAGGAGGAGTAATAGCAGAATATGGAATGTAATAGAAGAACTATTGGGACTTAAAAAAAAAAGGTTGGGAAAAGAGGTTAAGATATTGTGAGATCTTGACCGTGAAATTCCTACAATTCCTAGAGAGGAGTACTGTTATTTCACAACAGTGCAATAAGACCTGTAAAGCAGTGCACCTGATGATTGTTTGAAGAACACCGGTGCTTAGCTACAGTGCACAATATCATCCAGATTAATTCTTGGTCTGGGGTAGTCCTTCTCCACCTGCAAAGCCCTCCACCTGCTCATGTGCTTTGGATAAATTGCAGTGTCAGCAGCCTCTTGTTGGCACAAAAGCTACTGATAAAACTTTCTTGGGTGGATATGGCCTAAAGTTTTACAGAGGTGAGACAAAAAATAGAAGAGGATGAAGTCAAGATAACTGCGAAATGTATTTAGCCCTTGTGACAGGGCCAGGCCCCTGGGGCAGCCGTGACACTCCCTGGTGATTACTCAGCTTTTGCCCCACTCTGTTTTTTCAGGGTATCCTCCTTTTTTCCTCACCTGCCATGCCTTAATGGAATTAATTTATTATAGAAGGGGGGCTACCCCAGGGTCCCAGAGTAAGTTCTAGTCTGCAGTGGCCAGCAGCATCCTCCCTCACCCAGCTGACCTCCAGTCTTGTCTTTCAATCCCTAAGTGGGGGCCTCCCTTGGTCTACATCAGAGCCTCAGGAACCAATTATCTTAGGGCCTATTTGTGGCATCCCTACAGCTATGCCCATGCCTCACAGATGTCTCTGTTTCCAGTAACTCCCTTGTATATGTTTTGGCCTTCTTAGTTTATAGGTTACTCTGGCTGTAGACTGGTAACCTAGACCTCCTGGCTCTGGCCTGGCCTTTCAATATCAGACCCTGGCTGCCTGTGTTGCCCCTCTGGGATCCTGCTATGGCCCTCAGCCTCAGCCAGCCTAGGCCTTGCACCCCTGCTCCTGGAAGTGCTCAAAACCTAGTACACTCCTCAGGTGCCTTTGTTGTCTCCTTTTCCACCCCTTACAGCCACATCTGGTCAGAACATAAATGCAAGCTCACAGACTATATAACAAAAAAAATCTCCCTGCACTGGGTCAATAACTTCCTCACAAGCTATAAGGACACTTTGGCTATCTACTTTCATCCCTTGGGAACAGTCTGGATACCAGTTAATCCCTTTCTGCTGCCAACCTTCCCAGGAGCTTCTCTTCCTTCTTCTTAGTCTGCAGAGCCAGACTGCCCACCTGGGCACAAGCACTGGCCTTAGGTGCCTCATCAAATGAGCTTTAATTAAAGCACCCCCAACACCATTTTGAAATGCAGGGATGCTGAATACAGTATATGTGATGCTGAGGCTCCTGAAGCTTTCTAATTAGAATGCTACAACAGATATGATTACTTGCTCTAATTAGAACGCATCAGAGCAGGCATTGGGCATACATACAGGCACCCTATGAGATTTCTGCCTTTATTTTGCTTTATTTATTTAGAACTTGAGGTCATAATAGTTATTCTTGACAGGGAAAAATATCAATTCAGGTATGCATCTATCCTTTGGAAACTAAATGTAGTTTCCAAAAGAGATTGTCTTTCTATCATTTATCAACTGGATTAACTATGATACTGGGGTAAAATCCAGGCCCAACTAAATTATGGCCAAACTCTCATAAAAGCAGGATGTCACTCAATGAGGATAAGTAATTTGTCCCAGCACACATTCCTCAATTTCTTTTTCAACTGACAAGATGAATTTGGAACCTGGACTCTGCTGCTGATT
This sequence comes from Caiman crocodilus, assembly GCA_030014935.1. Lineage (NCBI taxonomy): Eukaryota > Metazoa > Chordata > Crocodylia > Alligatoridae > Caiman > Caiman crocodilus. The sequence continues at coordinate 128,134,220 of JAGPOW010003316.1, forward strand.
CAATTAAATATGAATTCAATAGAATCAAAATTTGAGACCTGATTATCCATGTCATTATGCCAGTTTTATGCCAGAGTGGAAAATCAAGCCCATGGCCTTTAGTGATGATGGATTTCTAACTCAAAACTGCCATAACTAGGAACTGCAGCCTATAAACTTCAAGAATAATATGTGATTCATTCCTAGAAATCTCTGCTGTAAGTGACAAGAAAAAGTATATGTCTAGGGCTTGTTATACTTAGGTTTTAAATGAAAATTTTAAGATTGACATTAAGATTAATAATGAAAATCTCTGAATTGATGAGCACCATTGCTTACCCCATGGAAACACAGGACTATTAGTCCACGTTCAGTTGCGTGAAAGAGTTGCCCAATCCGGCCTTTCATAATTTTAATACAATTAGATTGCTTTGCTTTATTTTGCAGGAGACAGCTCTATTATTGATGATTTGCAAATGCTATGTAGCGTGTTAGATAAAAGTTTATAAAATTATACAGCAGGTAGGGCTTACACATATTCAGAGAGCACTGAAGGGAGTAATAAGAGCTTTTAAAACTATGGCAATATTTCCAGTTTTATTTTTTTGGCTATATGAAGCATTTGTAAAGAATACACAGTTAAGAAATAAGGGTGGCTTTATATCTGTGGAATTTATACTGTAAACCTTCAAAGTTAAAATAAGCCCAGGACAGTTTCCCTGTGAATTAAAATTCATATTTTAAAATATTTTTATTAGTAAAAGGAGTCTGTCAGTATTTGACTTTCCTGTATGAAACATAATTTAGTTCTACACAATAATCCAAGCCCAACAGTGCACATATGTAAAAGCCATTATGATTTTTTTTCTACTTGCCTCATTAGGCTCAACACTCCACAGAGATCAATGGCTCTGGGGAAAAATGACAAAATGTGCATTTTATCTTTCACTAGTGCCATAAGATGGAGGGAAAATATTTATTTTATTTTTATTTTCTGAAGCATTTAACTTCCATTTTGTAAAGTATTATCATTTTCAGCTGCTTCAACACACTTTCTGTTTCACTAGTAATCTGTTAGCGATCTTCTCCTTTCATCTTTCCCCATATATATCCTAATGAAATCATTATGGCTGAACTGGTGGTTTTTCATCCTCCTTCACTCCTTCAACATACGGTGGTAATGATCTCATTTTATTTTTGATATACTGACATTACAGCTGTCTTCCGCTCTCAAAAAAAAAAAATTATGTTTATTTAAACAAATATATTTAATTATTCAAATCACTTTGTTGTATAATGCTGATCAATATGAAAGCATTTCATTATCAGGTATGGGGCACTAACATGGCCGCTAACATTTGTTTTATTGTGTAAATTACAAGTTGTTAAAAAATAATACCCTGACCTAGTGTATAACAAAAAATAAGAAGAGTGTAAATACAATTTGAAAAGTTTTGCTGTTAACCAAGGAATATGTTTCTCAGCCTGCATTTTCAGATGTGATATCCCTCTGTCAACTCCTACTGTCTCATTTTTTTAACTCAAAAGGCAATATTTATTCCATTATGAATCCTAATTCATCTCCACTCATACAGCTGATTCTGCCGTGGGAGTTTTTAATAAGGACTACAGGTTCATCCTCATGTTTTTTGTCAGGTGGTTTCATGCTTTACACATAGAGCACACATATATGGGGGAAATGTTTTATTATTTTGAAGCAGGCAAGTTAGGTTTTAATATACTTTGTGTCTTATTGGTAACTTTTCTGAGCTATTGTATACAATGTAGATCAAGTCCTGTTAGGCTTTGTAGGGATAGTGCCTATATATTCTTGCCAAAGACAACCAGATCATCTTCGTTTTCATCTTGTGTCCTGTCACCAAGTTCAAATTGAGTCCAGAAGTAGATATATTCTATTGCTCAATCTGTAGTCTTAGTGAGGCCTTTGTTGGTGCCTTGGGTCTCTTATAACTGGACAGGTCAATGTGTGTTCTTTAGTCTGATAGTTTCCTCCACATCTGCACATGGTGTTTGAATTGTTGCAGGATCCCCACAGTTGCATGCTAACGTTAGTTTTACTGACCCCTTTATGGAGGTGGTTCAGGCTTCCCCATGTAGACCAATCAAGCTGTGCAACTGCAGGGAGAGGTTTGGCAGCTTTGATATTCCTCCTAGCCCCATCCTAGTTCATGGTAAATGTCTGTGGTAAGTCCTTGCACCTTTTAAAGCTACTATAGTATGATCATTTTTCCATACACTCCAAGTTAAAAGGATAAGTGCACTCTGCCTTATAAAGGAAAGTAAAATATATATGTAGATAAACATGTGCATATATGTGTTCATATACATGCACACATGATCATTTCAAATTTATATGTTTAAAGTTTGGTACCTAAAGCTGTGTCCAGACAAATGTGGCTGTGCACTATGTGGCACTGCAGACCCATACACCACGTTTCTGCAACACCACACACCACACATTCAGGTGTTCTCCACACCTCAGGGTAGCAGTGCAGGAGATCCCAGGGTCAGAATAACCTGCATAAAAAGAAAGCACGTGGGGACATTGTGTACCACCCAAAACTGGAGCCACTTTCTGGCTGCTGGCCAGGGTCTGAGTGTCAGGATTGCCATGGCTGCAGCTCCCCAAGGCCCCCAGAAGCCCAGGTAAAGCATCTGGGGCTAGCACAGTTGCTTGCTCCAGCCTCCCCTACCCCACTCAGGGTAAACTGCCACTGACTAGAGTGTACATTACACAGACATTCCTCCGGGACAAGTAGCAACAACACAAAGTGTGCCACTGCTTCTTGTTCCTTGGGAAACAAATGTCCACTGTGGTGTGGACCTGGCCTAAGAGAAGAATTATCATATTTATAGTGAAGTGTTACTACTGTGTCCATTTATTTTCTTTAGTGTAAGCTTCTTCAGTAATTTTAAGAATGCATCTGAAACTGAAAGGCAGTTTCTGAGTTTTCATTTTACTTTAACTTGCCCCAATGGCTTTTACGGAAGTCTTCATAATGATGGTTCTTCACTTTTGCCAGAAGGGAATTAGTCATTACCTCGACTCAAACTACTTGCTCACAAAGATATTTACAGAATGCTTTGCTTAAAAACAATAATAGGTTACTTCAATGACCCACATAGAGAAAGTCAAATGCCAGAATGGTCAGAGACAATGATGATATCTTAGAGTGATATTTTTTTATTGGACCAACTCTGTAGTTAGGGTAAAGTTAGACAAGCATTTGAATGCAAAGAAGGATTACAAAATATCAAAAAACTTGTCAAAAGTAAAGAAATTATCCTCAAACTAAGCATAAAGTCTATTTAAGCTACCTAATTACATTATATAATTAAGTTGTAGAAAGAATCTATTCCCTTACACAAAAAAAAACAGATAGGAGAAAAAAAGGGATAAATAAAAAGTTAAAGGGGTTCTTCAAGTCAAACAGTTATCTTTTAGAAAGCAGCCAATCAAGGTCAACAGAAAGGAGTGCAAACTGTGACATGCAAAACATAAGAAAGAAAAGGATCAAATGAAACTGAAAAGCAATTAGGCAAAGATATAAAAACATGAACAGATTTTTTCTTTTTATCATAAGAAGTAATTCTGTGAGTACTAAGAGCCCTGTGGATTAACAGAAAGTAATTGAAACAACTGAGGAGGAAAAAGACATTACAAGGGAACTGAATAAATTTTCCATGTGGTATTTAGACTAGACAATATTGATTAAATGCTTACCTTATATGTACATTTATCACATATATATATATATGTGTGTGTGTTAAGAAGGTGAAGTTCTGTGAAATATTGATGTGCCAAAAGAGACAGTATTGGACCAAACTGATACACTGAAGAGCACATCATTGGGACCAGATGGTATAACATTCAAAAGTTCTAAAGGAGCTGTGCATCTGACACAAATATGCAATCCCATCCAATGCCTTATTTTAACAACTTAATCTGAATTGATTTAAGGTACACTTAAACTGATCTGAGCATCCCAAAAGAGTGTTGAATTAATTTAACTATATGAGTTTAAAAACTGATTAGGTTAAACTAGTATAACTATGTAACCAAACTCAACTTCTATACCAGGGACTGGAGGATAACAAATGCTGTATTTCTTCTTTTAAAAGATATTAAATAACCTGAAAGTAAACACCAATGGGCCTTGCCTCATTCTCGAGATACCTCTCCAAAATAAATACATTTTTTAAAAGAATTAAAAAAGTAGATATTATACAATAAAAATAATAATGTTTATTTGAAAGAAAAGTGTTTCCATGTGTTCAAAGCCATGGACATAAGCACCTGAGATTTTCTAAATTTTTGTGACCTAGTTATTTACAAGGTATTAAAGAAGTTAAGTACCTATTAGGCAGATTAGAAGAAGATGCACAATGATTAAATGAATCCATAAAAACTAAAGAGCTTCATAAAGTCCTGACAAAGATAGGTGTCTTAAGTTTTCTGACAACAGATAACATAAAATAGGCAATAGAGTAGGCATTTTTCATTTAACTGTCTTATCAATGAAAAAAGTTGTTTCTATACCAAAAAAAAAAAATGCTTTCTGGCCAGACTGCCTCTTGAAAAATTTATCATAGTGCTCCTTCTGAGAAGGCAATGATGAAAGCATTGTGGGAGCCAAAAGGTTACGTTGCATTATCAGATGTAGTTAGGCCAAGAAGCCCCGCATACAGAGGAGAAATGAGGAAACAGAACAACAGTTTTAATGTGGCACTTTAGCAGCTCAGATAGAGACAATTTGATCATGATCTCAGTTGAAAGGAACCAATTCAGGTTCAACCCAAACTCTAACACTCTAGTTTGGGAAAGATGAAATATTTCTAATTACCAAGGATCCTGGATTTCTCTGATAAAAAAAATCCCCAATTTTTTAATTTAAAAAACTAACCCAAAATCCATATTTTTCCATGATTAAAATGAAATGCCACTAATATCTAGATATGCATATATATATATGCATGCATGTATATATAGTGGTGTCTCATTTTAATCATGGGAAAATGTGGATTTTGGTTAGTTTTTTAAATACAAATATTGGGGTTTTTTATCAGATAAAATCAGAATCCTAGCTAATTACTCAAAAATTTTAAAATTTAATGTTTAAAAATGTCTGAATTACTTTTAAACTCTTCTTACCAGGAAATTTTTGCTATTTTGACTTTTCATTCTCCTTCAGGATAAAAAAGGAATAAATAAAAATTGACATTTTAGAATTTGCTAAGAACAACTTTTGACAGGATGTGTTTTTATAAGATGTAATTCCAGTATCAATAAATATGGATTAAAATACATATTTTTAGGTGAGAATGGAAAATTTGGTTTAAGAAGAAAAGGAATAAGAAAGAATATGTTAAGGATAGGAAAAAAAATTAAAACTTCAAAGAAGAGAAATATCCTTTTTATCTTTTCTTAAAACAAAAACAAAGTGGTAGACTATACTGTCAAAAGATAAAGATTTTTTTTTAAAGGATAAAAGGAAACAGTTTTATTTTATACCACCTGGAAGAAACATATTACTATTGAATGTCGATGAGACCAAGGACCAGATCCTACGCCACCGATTAGAAATCTAAGTGTAATCCTATTGCAGCCTGTTTAAGTCCCAGAAAAATCCAATTATATGTTTATTTTTGTAACTTACTGTCATCTTAGCCATACAACTGTTACAAAAAGGAAGCAGGAAGGACCTACCAACTTTTTGTATTAAGAGTTTTTTACAGACTTAAGCATGGAGTAGAAAAGGATAACACTTAGGCACTATATAGGTGGTGTATGATCCTGTCCCAAGAATCTAGTATAAATTCTGTTTCATTCTAATCCCAAGAGTCTAGAATAAATTCTGTTTTAGAGGAGTGACAACATCTGGTGTTACACAAGATAGGATAATTATTCCTACATCCAAATATTCAGGCTTTGTAGTTGTGTCTCCTTTTGCACTCTCAAGTAGGCACAATCTGGTCTTTAACCAATTTCTTCTGAATCTAGGGGTAGAAACAATGTTGGGACTGAAGTTATGAAAAGGACCTGGCAAAGAGACACATTGCCGCATGGCCATCAGCAAAAACATAGTACCTGAGGGAGATAGTATCTCCCCTTACCATGGTCTGTGCATTTTGTTCATAAATCAGACTTTTTTACAATGTTCCCACCAAGTCACGAGTGTCAAATATTAGGTACAACTAACAGGAAGGTAGGGGTTTGAGGTAGCTTTTCATCAGATCTCCATACTGTAGTTTCTCCACATTTACAGTTGTGCAACTAAGAACAGATGCTGCTTCACAAAGCTTTCAGCTGGTACTGGAATTTGATGAGCCTGTTCCCAGTCAACATAGCACAGGCAGATGCAAGGTCTCTCTCACTTACATTACTGAAGAGTAACACTATTAAAATCAATGTGATTACAATACTGTAAAATTGGCATAAGAAGAATGAGACACAACATAGCTGAATGTCAAAGTAAAGGTATAGTCAGCCTACTTGATGTTTTTTCATGTGTTGAAGTACTGATGAGTCACAATCAACAATTTGCCTTTCATTCATAGGATCATAGAAAATTAGGGTTGGAAGGGACGTCAGGAGGTTAACTAGTCCAGCAGTTCTCAACTGGAGGAGTCTGCTACCCCCATCCCCCAGGGAGCTGCAAGCAGGTTTCAGGGAGTCCACCCAGCCCAGCCTAGCATGGGGAGGAGTCACCTCAAACCCCCAGGGAGTATGCAAGTCCCACAGAAGTGGCTGGAGTGGGGTGGATATCACCCCTGACCCAGTCAGACTACCTGCAGGGTGAATGAGGGAATCAGTCCATGGGGGACCACTGCTTGGGTCTCAGCTCAGGCTCTGTTCATGCCTCTGGGAGCTAGCTTTGCTGCTGCTGCTGCTAGGCATCAGTGATGCCTAGTCATCCCTGTGGGAGGAGGCCCAGGGTGCTGCACAGAAATGCATCTGTCCTGCACAGGCCACAGGCCTACCCAGATGCACCATCACAGCCATGGCCCAGTGCCTGATGGTGGCCCCCCATAGCTGTGCTTGGGGCTTTACCTGGTGCCCACAGATTCACCACCCATAGCTTCTCTCAAGGATCTTGTCACGGCCTCATGCCTCCTCCACTAGGGTTCAAGGTTCACCACTCCAGGCAGCTGTGTGAGGGAACAATGGATGAAGGGGCTGAAGCCACTACAAAATGGCAGTGGCTCGATGAAACTGTCCCCTGGCTCTGGCCCCAGCCCTGGCCCTGGCCTCAGCCTTGGCCCTGGCCCCACTGCCTTCTCCTAGCACTGACCCAGAGCCACCCCAGCTGCTGATGGATGAGCCTCCCCTCTGTGCCTGCCACCAGCTAAATACAAGATAGAATACATTCAGAGCTCTGCCCACAACAGAGTCGGTTATGTTGTCATAGAGGGCAATCACGTTGGTCAGACATGACTTCCCCTTGGTGGATCCATGCTGACTGTTCCTAATGATCTTCTTTTCATCCAAGAAATGAATTTCTTGAGGATCTGCTCCATGATTTCTCCATGGACTGAGGTGAAGTTGACTAGTCTGTAGTTCCCTGGATCCTTCTTCTTCCCTTTCTTCCCCTAGACAACTGGAAAAGGGCACTATCTTTGCTCTTTTCAAGTTGTTTAGGGCCTCTCTCAATTTCCAAGAGTTCAAAGATAATTGCCAGTGGTTCTGCAATCCAATCAGCCAGCTCCTTCAGCATCATTGGGTGCATTGCATCAGGCCCCATGGACTTGTACATGTCCAGCTTTTCTAAGTGGCCCCTAACCTGTTCCTTGCTATTGCTGACTGCTCAACTCCTCCCCAAACTGTGCTACCAGCTTCAGTAGTCTAGGAGCTGACCTTGCCTGTGAAGACTGAGGTGAAAAAAGCATTGAGAGTTTCATTCGTTTCCTCATCCTCTGCCACTAAGTTGCCTCCCCATTTTATAAGGGATCCACACTTTCCATGATCTTCCTCTTCTTGCTGATATATTTGTACAAGCCCTTCTTGTTGCCCCTCATTTCCCTTGCTAGCTACAACTGCAAGTTGCCAGCCACTACAATGTTCCCCACTAATTCTTCCATGTTTGTGAGCAGCAGATCAAGAAGAACATGGCCCCTAGTTGGTCTCTCCTACACTTGCATCACGAAGTTATTCCCAACACTCTCTAAAACTTCCTGGATTGCCTGTGCACTTCTGTATTACCCTCCCAGCAGATGTCAGAGTGATTTAAATCCTACCATAAGAATCATGGCTCGTGAATGGGAAACATCCATTAGATGTTTGAAGAAAGCCTCATCTACCTCTTCCTCCTCATCTGATGGTCTATAGTACACACCCAACTTGTTGGTCCCCCCTCTTACCCTCACACAGAGATTTTCAGTATGCCTATCTCCAGTTTTGTACTGGAGCTCTGAGCAATCATACAGCTTTTTTACATAAAGCATAACTCTTCTTCCTCTTCTCCCCTATCTGTCCTACTTGAACATTTATACCCATGACACTGCCCCAATCATGCACACTATCCCATCAAGTCTCTGTTATTTCAGTAGTGTGATAATTTCATGACAGAGAGAGGATCTAATTCTTTCTGCTTGTTTCTCCTTGCATTCATGTACAGACACCTGAGGTAACTAGCTGAATACCTTACTTTCTCAGGAAGAATAAAAAGGCCCACCCCTGTTGCCCCCTTCTGCTTGTGCTGCTTCTCCTGCTTCACCAGTTTATGCTGTGGTTGGAAGGAATTTGAAACATGATGATTTTGAGAACTCTCCTTCTGAGTCTGTGAATCTCTTTGGTAAGAGAAACTCAAATATCTCCCTGCTTAGAAACCATCACCCAGGGCAAAACAAGTATTATCTGTGAACAATCAAAGTGTAACTTGGGACTCTAATTTAATCAACTATTGTGTAGGATCAATTCTATTACTCCCTCTAGATGTTAATGGTTCCCCATTACAGGAATAGGATTGCCCTCTGGAGATGCAGAGATATTTCCATATATCTATAATGGGCACACCCTGAAAAGTCAACAGAATACTGTCCCAAATGTTTGCATCTAGTGGAGACCAAACTGGTGAGTGTCTGATGAGAGAGATTCATCCAGGAAGCAGGAAAGAGGAAGCAATGTGAGAAAAAATTAACTATTTTTAAAATGTTACATTAAATGATATGTCTCAGACATACGGTTTTGAGCATCTCTCTTTAGTGTACCTCTGCAGCAGTTAATGTATTTAATATATGACTTCCTAAATTTAAATTCCCAAGTGATTGTGGCTGTATGTACTTGGGGTTCTATAATATATCTGCCTTGCCAGTATGAAAAAATCCAAATTAGTCAATCTTTTGGGCATTGTGCTAGACTCATCTCTTCTCTTGATTATTTGTCTGGAGAGCTAAGTGTGTGGGTGTAGAATTTTATTTGCAGGCAAGACAACTATGGATGAATTTTCATGATGAACTCTGCAAGACTTTAGCAATCAAGCAAAACTAAGTATTTAAATAAGGAATAATAATAATATCTATGTGAGAGAGAACTGGGAAGAATAGGGGATAATAGAATGACTTTTTTACAATAATTTTTTATTTTTCCTGGCAAACGCTGATTTGATTAGGCATTATCCTAAGAAATTTGCACAAAGAAATAAAAAGAGCTGCTTTTTCTCAGCTGTAATATCTGTGTGCATATTAATCTGGTACACTTCAGTTGTGGGAAAAAGGTTACACTGTAAAAGTTAGTGTAGGTATAATGTGTTCATTGATGAAAAAGTATAAATAAAAAGGATGGAATCAGGCAAAGTCAAAACAAATAGGAGGAGAGATGGAAAAGGTAAGTTGGTAAGGAAATATCAAGAAGAAAATTCCTTCTACACAATACCAGTGGGAGATCCATATGTATATGGCACGGAGAATAAAATACTGGCATTGAGATCTACTGTTTAGACTGAAGAGAAGAATTTTGTCCTGATCAGCAATGCTTTTATTATGTCATCTGCAGAGAGTTGTTTGAATGATATAATACTTCCTGCTTAAATAATGACACAGAGTGCTAGATAACTCAGAAATGAAATAAAAAGAGCTGCTACACTATCATCATCATCAGTACATAAAAAAAATCCATTATGTTTAAATCTCTGAACTCCAAGAAAAACAGGGCTCAATTCATTTGCTGAGATCTCCTCTCTCTTGTTTACATAAAGGAGGGAAATAACATTTTATAATATTCTTCTGATATGCATATAAAATAGTTTGTGAAGACCAAACCTAGTAACATATTTCCCTGCCAAGACCCATTACTCTTCAGTTCATATTCTTCCAGTCTCTTTCCAGAATTTTCTTCTAAATGTATAAGTATTTCAAAACAATAAAGCTTTCAGTGTTTCAGTTTGATAGTAAAATATTATAGGCCCTGGTTTTGCTACATTTATTTAGGCTGCCTACTTGGGTGTGTCTCAGCCAGCCGACTGGTCAGAGCCAACCGAGGGGGGAAACGGTGTTAAGACATCAGGCGGGCTGGTGGATGGAGAGGCAGAATACAGCATATTGATTGCAAAAATAACTTTAATTAAACTTTACTTATGTTGCTGGTGGCTGTGACGCAGGCGGTAAAGTTGCTTATGTAGTTACAGAACAAAAATAACATGACAAGCTTGCTAGATGAACCTGGAAATGCAACAGGCATTCAGGGCTAGGGATGCATTGGGAATAGATGGGGAGATGTTGGTGGGTGATCGGTCTGCCAGCTTTTCTCTGCCACGTGGCGAGGTCCTCTGTACCTTACCACGTGTTCAGAGGTCTCCAACTTGGGTGGAAACAACACAAACTTTTATACTCTTAGAATAACCAATGAAAATTTGCCAAATATGAATACCTAATTAGGCGGAACATACTAAATTTAGAATGATGCCAATCATTTGGAAGGGCGGTCTATTGTGTCAGGGACACTCATTTAATTTGGTTATGACAGGGTGAGTGAATTTCATCCTTGTATACAGGTCCAGTGCAAAGCCTACACATCACTCATAGGCAATGCGTAGGGAAGGCATGGGGAGGGGGCACATTCCCCTCTCCCTCGAGTGCTGGTGCCCACCCCCTGACAGTGAACTTTCTGGCTGCTAGGGGAGCATGGAAAGCACTTGTACCACCCCTGAAATCATCTGTGTCAGTGGGACACTGGTAGCCAAAGTCCTGGCACTTCTGCTGCTGCTGTGCTACATGCAGAAGTGCCACTGATGCACTTGGTGACTGGGCACTAGGAGACCAACCCTCCACCCTGGTTTCCAGCTGGACACTGGGGGACTTCCCCCTGCTGGTGCCCATCCAGACTTAGGAGGCACCAGTCGCTCATGATATCACTTACTGTTATATCTCATTTACATCCTCAGAATATAGCATAGGAATTTAATTCCAATTTAATTGGAATACAGACCTTTTGCTTTTCCTCAGAATAGAGATATTTGTCACAGTGGACATGTCTACATGTGCATTGTTATTGCACAGTAACCAAAGATTGACCATGCAAATATTCTGGTGCTGTCTGATAAGGATTTTAGGATCAACTCTAAATGTGTACCAAATTATTGCTTTGTTATAGTAAAAACTCACAACAGACTAAAATTTAGTGCCAAGTATGTGGTCTGTGGTTCATCTATTCTTTTAATTCAAGGTCCAAAACCAATGATATCCAATAGTGAACTGTTTTGTGTCCCCCAAAACATTAAGGTTATGGGAATGTTACATAGTGCAGTGTCATGTAGCCACAGCTGAGAATGGTCTGAACAACCTACTTCAGGGACTGGGAGCAGGATAGCTCTGTTAGTACAGTGCTCTGCCTAAGCTTATGAGCTCTACTGCACCGTGGGACAGAGTACCAGGCTAATACACCACGTGAGTCAGCTTGTTCAGTGCAGTTTATGGGCAGTACCAAGCAACCCTAAAGTCTGGCCTTTATAGGCTATTACGTTAAGAGAAAAAATTATATATGATAGCCAGGGATCCTGGCTTTCTCTAATAAAAACAAAATCCCCAAGTTTCGATTTAAAAAAGCAACCCCAAATACACATTTTTCCATGATTAAAATGAAACACCACTCTCTCTCTCTCTCTATATATATATTACACACATAATGTATATAAATAGTGTGTGTATATATATCTATAGATATATAGATACATAAATATAACATAATTAGTAACGTAACATAAATAGTGTGTATATACACACACACACACACACTATTTATGTTACGTTACTAATTATGTTATATTTATATATCTATATATATAAAACAAAGCCTGTAACAAAGGAATATGTTATCCGGCTATAACACCAACTAGCCCACTCTGGGTGAATATAAACAGTGGATACCTTTCTGTTCAATCAGGCTTCCCCTTATCCTGGGACACATTCCTCTGCAAAACATCAGCATTGTGTTTGTCTCTCCCAGGGTAGCACCAATTCCAGCTAGAAACTCTCCTGGCCCCTCCTGGTATGGAGCTCTTTACACTGCAACCACTCTGGCTCAGGCTCTGGGTTTATATGCCTGGAAGCCACATATCATTTGGCCGTATGGCTCCCTGAGCTGCCATAGGTATTCCCTGTGCAGCCTCCAGTACAGTTTACTACTGCTGAACTTGCTGCTGCAGCAGAGCCCAGGCTTTCCAAGCAGGGTTCTGCCCTGCTAGATTATTGAAAGGTACCCAGCTATTAGACATACACTCCTAGCCTTTGCCTCTTCCCTTGACTGGCTATTTTCCTTTTCTCTTCAGGGAACAAGAACCTTCTGTCTCTCTTGTGCAGAGGGTGAGGAGCACTTCATCTGCACCAATATCCTGGAAGAAAAGATTCACAGATTGGAAGCATGGGTATCAATGCTAGATTGTATCAGGTAACTCTTGTCTTGTAAATCTTTCTGTTCCAAGAGACTGGCACTGGAGAGGCCAAAGGGCAATAAGGAGAAGTGGCAGCACGTGACTACTAGACAAAGAGAGTCCCTATGTAACCCAGACAGTACTCCAAGACGTGCTCCATCTCCAATTGAAGGGATCAGAACAGGTGCACCAGCACTGTGGGAGATGTAGGGACCCACATTCCCCTATAAAGCAGAGACAGATCACCAATGGGGACTTAACCATATACATTTTAATGAGAAAAGCAGTAGTGGGAACATAACATGTATAAACCAGGGGGGGTATAGGGGACACTGCAGTTCCCTGAGGGGGCGGGATTCAGTAAATGTTAGGTGTTTACATTTGTAGACATATTCATCCAGTTGAGAAAAACCGGTTTAACAAAGTGTAAAACACAAACAGCACAACAAACAATACTGGGTGGCAAAATATAAAATGCACAAAATACAAAATGTCAAATAATAAGAGCTATAGGTACCTGGGGCGGGGGCAAGGGAAGACACAATGACTCCCTTCCACTGCAACAAGAATTTCTCCTTGTCATTTCAATCAGCCCAACTGGGGCTTTAACTCAGATCTCCCAAGTGGCAGGAAGAATCACTACCACACAGCCACCACTGCTAATACTACTCCAAGCTGTTAGGGTTTTGAACCTTCCAGGATCCCCTGCCTCATATGCAGCTACCCTGGCTCTTGCTGGAGGAACTGGAAGCAGAGTTGGGAGCCTTTCAGGTCACTGCTCAGCTTCTTTCTAGAGCTGGGGAACCTCTCCTGCTAGCTGCAGCATCTCGTAGGGGGATCTTGGAGCCCAGCAGGGAGCCTCTTCTGCTGGCTGCATGCTGCACTGCTGAGGGTCCAACTTCTGCCTGTGGGTCCCACTTCTTCAGGCTCTTCTGGGACAACTGCAATTGCTCCCAGTCTGCTGGCCCAGCTCTTGCCAGTTCTTAGAAATTCCTTCCCCATACACTGGCCCAGCTCTTGCCAGCTCTTTGAAAACTCCTTCCTTGTGGTCCCCTGCTGGTCTCCTCTGGGTCAGCTGTGCTGCCTCTTTTACCCATCACCAGGTGATCCAAGGGTCCAATCAGGGGACATAGAGGGTGAGTCCCTGAGGTCTGATTGGTGAGGAAATGGAACCCCAAGCCCTCCAATCATTTTTTACCCTTTCAAAACCCCTGGGCCATATCATCACCTGCTAGCCTGTCACATCTAGAATTGAAGAGCAGTGAACTGTAGTCAGCAGCCACTTTCAGGCACTCTGCAGTGGAACTGCTGAGGAAAAGGCAGAAGAGAGGACATTTGAAGACATGAGGCAGAGGACTCAGCAGCTTAGAAAGCAGGAAGTATAAGGCTGCAAGTACAGAGGTTCCAGGACCACTGCATCAAGATGGAAGAAATGTGTGGTGGTGGTTGGTGACTCCTTTCTGTTACCAGATTTGCCCATCACTTTGGGGTGTGCTCATTTATTAGGGATACATTTCTAGGGTCTTTGTAATTCTATCAATGTGCTGTTTGTGTCACTTGTGTTTTTGTACGGAGCTGTATATCTACATTTTGCAGGTCCTAACCCCCAATGGAGCTATCTTGCAGGACTCAGTTTCAATGGGTCTGGGTTCCTCCAGTCACCAAATCAGTCATACACACAAACACACAGATTAACATGACATACCTGACCCAGCCATGTTGATCAGCATGGACAGGCTGACACCCTCATATGCCAAGAATCACTTTATTAAAGCAACAATAAAATGCAGTCAGACACAAGCACACAGGTAAACAGAATACCTTCTGAAAACGGCTAGGTGTCCAGCTGACAGACTCATGGGCCAGCATTCAGTTCATTAGGGCACATCTGAGCCAAACTGAGTCAATCAGACTGTACAAGCTGATCCCCTCATGTGTTTCAAACTCAGCACGTCTCAATTTTTTGTCCTAACTGTCCTAGTAGGGGTAGCCTCTTGATGACCAAACCCCACAGTATTTCTGGGCTTCATAGGGATCTTTAGGTTAGGTAAAAGAAGTGTTGCTGCAGAGCAAGTGAGGAAGGGAAGTAGAGAAGGAAAAATACACCCAGTTACCACTGGTTTGACTATAAAAGTTATTTATTCCTAAGTATATGAAATATGTAATGGTACTAGTAGTAATAGACATGCAAAGGAAACCAAACACAAATAATTACAATACTACCCTGGTTTCATTAAGTATTTGGGAAAATTTAGCTCAAGCTTAACTAATACAATTCATGTTCAAAAATCTATACCTAGAGAGAAAAGAGAAAAGAGAGAGAAAGTGAGAGCTGGGATCTTACCAGTCCAAGGCACTCAGGTTCCAATGCTGACGGTTCTTAGCACTATCCTTGAAGTGAGACAACCTGTTTCTTCCAGCGTCTTGAGAACAACAGCAGATGGTGTTAGAGAGATTTCTCCTCTTGACGCACAACTTTGCTGCTTTTATACCCTAAGTTCAGCTTCTTCGAAGTGTATTCTTTTAATAGTGTAAATGATTGTCTTTTCTATTGACAAGGGGTTATCTGGTTTGGAACATCTTAAGAAACTGATCAATAACCAGGAAAAACATAAGGTTAAGGAGTAACCAGACACTTAGGGGCCAGCTTGAAATTCTGACTCGGTGTCTTGCCTTAGCATTTCCTAACCTGGCTACTGAGTCAATCAAGTTTAAATAGGCCTTCCATAGTGGGACTGAGGAATATATGGCCCAAGATGCTTGTTAAAATTTACTTCTACTTAGTTCTGGTTAGATGAGATGTGTTGGGGGGGAAGTGCTTTGTAAATACAGATTATAATTGGTCTGATAAATGCTGAGCTGGGTGTGTGTAAATGTGGGTTGCTTAGCATTTGGAGCACAGATTCTCCATCATGCAGTGCTCCCCTGCTTTTCTGATCCCAGAATTCACTGCGGTCTTTTCTTCAGGCTTTCTGTTTTCCATCTCCCATGTAAATGAATTGTCATCTGGTTCCATCTTGGATGCAAATGAGACCTAGGGAATTGCTCCCTTATCTGGAGGACTTTAGGTGTGAGACTGCATCCTCATTGTCTTTTGTAATCAGTTCTTGTTCAGGTAGAGGATGGGGTGGGGGATTCCTTGTGAGTCAGACATGCTGTGTCCTGTGCCGGGATTCCCCAAGAACAGGGAACTGAAAGGTGACATTTCTGTGGGAGACAAAGGCACCTATTTGTTGTCCAGATTTGGGGGCATCAGAGATGTGCTGCCTACCTGGAACCTGAAGCCAAAACATCACACAAGCTTATCCATCCTTCAGTTGACTCCCCCTTCCTGCTTGTCCCAGTATGCACCAATAACACTTCCAAGAATGACACTGAGTAGATCAGAGGTGACTAGGCTCTGGTCAGGAAGATTAAGGTGCTTTGAGCACAAGTGCTGTTTTCATTGATTTTTCCTGTGGCTGGCAGGGGTACAAGCGGAAAACATTGTATCCTAGATGTGAACACAAGGCTGAGATGGTGGTGTTGATGTCTTCTTCAACATTTGAAGAAAGATATGAAGTGAAAGATATTCTTGGGAGGAGGACTGCTTTTAAGAGAGAGGATCCATCTGACAAGAGTGGGAAAGAGCATCTTTTAGAGTCATCTGGCTAACTTAATAAGGATGACTTTAAACTAAGTTCCACTGGGAACGGTGTTTGAAATCCTCCAACAACAGAGCACACAGTCCAGAAAGGAAAGGACTCAAAGAAGCAACTTAGCTCTGGGAAAGAGCTAGAGAGCTACAGGACTGCAACAAGTGGTGCAAAAAGAAACTAAGTATGACAAAATTCAAAATACATCAAATGCATATATATTAATGGGAGAAGTATGGGGAATAAGCAAGATTAGACGAAAGCTGAAGCCTGATAAAATAACTTTAATATGTTGGCATCACAGAGACCTGGTGGGACAGTTGTTATGACTAAAACATCAACACTGAGGGCTACAGTCTTTTTCAGAAGGACAGGGTTGGGAGAGAAGGTGTTGGTGTTGCCTGGTATGTCAAGGACACATACACTTGTTTCCTGGTTCAAGAGAAAGGAAAAAGAAAAGCAGAAATCATTTGGATGACAATGAAAGGTGACAGATACAGTACTGATATAATGGTGGCAATTTATGGGCCACCAAAGCAGGAAGAAGAGGTGGATGAGGCACTTTTCAAGCAGATGGCAAATCAGTCCAAAAGCTATGGGATGGTTCTGATGGGAAACTTCAATTTTCTGGATGTCTTCTGGAAGTACAATGAAGCCAAACACAAAATGTCAAGTTGGTTCCTGACTCATGTAGAGGACAAAATTCTGTACCAGGAAGTGAAGGATACAATGAGGGCATCATCTATCTTGTATGTTGTCCTAACCAACAAGGAAGAACTGGTGGAGGATATGAACATGATTGTAATGGGTAACTTGAGAGGAAGCAATCACAATAGTGTAAAATGGGAGTCAGTGTAAAATGGGACTCAAAGGGCATCAGTCCCAATGTGTACCAAGGTGGGCAGGAGTGTTAAAAAGCTCCCATGGTTTGGCAAAGACATCCAGGAATCCCTGAGGGCAAAAAAAAGAGAGGCATACAAGCAGTAGAAGCAAGGGGCTGTCATCAAGGAGGATTACACCTCCGTTGCTCATGACAGCAGGGAGGCTGTTAGGAAGGCCAAGGCAGAGATGGAGCTAGGACTGGGGACTGGAATTAGGGATAACAAAAAGTCCTTTTTCAAACACATAGGGAGTAAGAAGAAGGCACCGGGTAACATAGGGCCCCTACAGGACAAGTTTCGTAATCCGGTGATTACAGCAAATGAAAAAGCTGACCTCTTTAACAAATTCTTTGTCTCCATATTTCTGAACAGGGACTGGGACATCTCCCCCACTAGGATTACAGATGGACCCAGGGATGGTACCACCATGCCTCAGGTCAGGGATGACCTAGTTAGGGAACTTTTGGAGGGGCTGCAAGTATTTAAATCAACAAGTCCAGATGCTCTTCACCTAAGGGTGCTGAGGGAATTGTCAGAGGTCATAGTGGGGCACCTGGCACAGCTTTATGGGCACTCTTGGGGCTCTGGCCAGACACCAGAGGATTGGAAAAGGGCCAATGTGGCCCCCATTTACAAGAGGAGGAGGAAGCAGGACCCTAGAAATAATACGCCAAGCAGTCTTTTCTTGGTTCTTGAGAAGACCTTTGAGGAAATTATCAAGAAGCACATCTGCAAGGGCCCAGCAGGGGAGGTAATTCTTAGGGACAGCCAACATGGGTTCATTGAGGGCAGATACTGCCTGACTAACCTGTTTTCCTTTTATTAACAGGTCAAAAGTCCTTGGGTATGGGTGTTGAGGTGGATATATCTTCCTGGACTTTATCATGGTTTGACATGGTTTCTCACCACATTCTCTCAAAAAAACTAGTTGACTGTGTCAGTGATGCCTACATAGTCAGATGGGTGGTAAATTGGCTAAATGGTCACATCCAGAGAGTGGTGGTGCATGGGTTGTTTTTGACCTGGAGGGATCTGGGCAGTGGAGTCCCTCAGGGCTCAGTCATAGGGCCTGTACTGTTCAACATATTTATCAGTGATCTGGATGTGGGTGTGGAAAGCATGCTGTCCAAATTCACTGATGACACTGATGACAAGATGTGGGGTGAGGTGGGCATGCTGAAGGGGAAGGACAGAATCCAGCTAGGTCTAGACAGGTTACAGACATGGATGGTTGAGAATAGGATGGAATTCAAATAGCAAAGTGCTGCATCTAGGGAGAAGGAACCAGCAACACACCTATACACTGGAGAACAACTTTCTTATCAACACAGAGGCAAAAAGGGATCTTGGAGTCATTGTTGACTCTAGGATGAACATGAATTACCAATGCAAGGAAGTGGTCAGTAAGGCTAACCAGACCTTGTTGTGCATTCACAGATGCATCACAACCAGGTCCAGGGAAGTGATCCTTTTCCTCTATGCGGCATTAGTCAGGCCACAGTTGAAGTACTGTTTCCAGTTCTGGGTGCTAGACTTCAAGAGGGATGTGGCTAGCATAGATAGAGTCCAGAGGAGGGCCACTCACATAGTCAAAGGGCAGCAGGTCAGGCCCTATGAAGAGACGGTAAAGGGCCTAAACCTATTCATCCTTCACAAGAGAAGGCTGGGAGGGGATCTGGTGGCTATTTACAAACTCATCAGGCAGAGGCAGCAGAAATTGGAGAGACTTTGTTCTTTCTGGGCACCACCGGGGGTTACTAGGAATAATGGCCACAAACTTTTAGAAAGAAGATTCAGGCTGGGCATCAGGAGGCATTACTTTATGGTTAGGCCTTCCAGGCTGTGCAATGGACTCCCAAGGGAGGTGGTGCTCTCTCCTACCTTGGGGATCTTTAAGAGGAGACTGGATAGATATTTGGCTGGGGCAAGGGGTCAGACCTAATTATCTGTTTAGGTCTTTTTCAACCCTAAGCAGTATGATATTATAACACTATGATACTATGATAATTCCTCATTCAGGTATTCAAAAATAATTTGGACAACCACTGGTCAGTGATGATCTAGGTGTAGCTATGTATGTTCTACTATGGATATTTTCCATGCTTCTGGACTTTCCTGGTTGCCCCCAGTCTTCCCCACACCATCTTTCTTCTACATGTGTCAGGGTGTTCTTAAGTCTCCCTCAGAGGCATTGAGTATCATCTACAGTAGGGGTGGGCAATTATTCTGGGCAGAGGGCTGCTTACCAAGTTTAGGCAAGCTGTCGAGGACCGCATAGGTAGCCCCACCCTTTGATGGGTGTTCCACTCCCTGGTTGCCATCTTGTGATCAGAAGTCCAATCCCTTAACCCCTGACCTTTGCCCCCAGAAGTACTCCTTTCAGCAAGGGGTCTTGCCATCTCAGAACCAGAAAAATACTAAATTATATTCTAAAAATCAAACATCTACAACATTCATTAATTTGATTTCAAAAAAATATTTTTGTCCTGATTAACATGTGTTTCTGTAGTGTACATAGAAGTGATTTCACAAATAGCTTAAACTGAAGTCTTACTCTTGTGTATTGTGTGGGGAGGTAGAGGACATGAAGGGGTGGGTATAGGTTTGTGGGGGGCTGTTATTAACTGCTATTATATAGACCTCCAATTAATTAATTAAAACAATAACTAAATTATGTAAATAAGATTATGGAAATGTGATAGGATAGTTCTTATGACTAGAGTATGGTCATGGGGGTACAGCTTGCTCAGGAAGGATGGGCAGGGGGGAAAAGGAGATGTTTTCTGTAGCAGGCTCAGGGGTCTGACCTTAGTGTCTGACTCGCTCTGGTGATTAAACTCATCTGCTACACCCTCTGACCACTCATCTCCTGTCACCTGTCATGCCTTGATCGTGAGGATGTAACTACTTTGAGAGGTTGCCTTTAGAGCAGGGGCAAGTAATTATTTTGACTGAAGGGCCACTTAATGAGCTGTTAAGGGATGCATTGGTAGTCTGCTCCAGACAGTTGTCCCAGCCCCTCGTTAAATAAGAGTTTCCCAGCATCCTAGCATGCTTTTCAGCCCTAGGCTAGATTGTGCTTTCTGCTCCAGAGGGCAGAGCTGGCCCCACCCCTCCACTTTCTAGAAGAAGCAGGGGTGGGGGCATGGCCAGCTGTTGTCCTGGCATGGCCCTCAAAAGCAAAGGTTAAGATAGAGGGATTATTCTCCTTCCTTCTCCCCTCCTTTGGGGAACCGCAGATGGGGTCTTCCTGGCTGAGGTGGAGCAACCCCTGTCAAGGTCCCCTGCACCTCTGCCATCACTCCAGTGGCAGGGGGACGGATGTGGCCAGATGCTGGCCCATCATAGCCCACTAAGGGGCTCCACCCCAGCTGGGATCTTCTTGGCCAGGGTGGAGCAGCTCCTGTCAGGCTACTCCCTCACCCTCTGGTCCTACAGTGGCAGGGGTGGAGCTTATCCAGATCTGGACAGAATGCCATGTCCTCCATCCACCTCTCCCACAGCTGAGGCTGGGGCCAGGCTGGAGGGCTGATCCAGGATGGCCCACAGGTTTTGCTGAGTAGAGGCTCAGAAGGGCTGTCCTGGGCTGGACCATGAAAGCAGTGCTCTTCCCAGTCAGCTGTGGCTTGGGCTAGGCCACAGGAGCTGTGCACCAAGATTGTGCCTGGATCCTCATGCCTAGGCTGGGTCAGGCTGTCAAGGAGCCACAGCCATCTTGGAAGGGCCCCGCCCCCATGGCATGGCCTGGACCAGCCCTGCTAGCCATGTGCATGAGCCACAGCTGAGCCTATCCAGCTGCAGGTGTTGCTGAGGGTGGGTGCAGAGGGGCCAGCCCAAGCTAGGCTGAGCTGAGGGCCATTCCCAACTGGAGGTGGGGCTTGGTCTGGGTTCACAGAAGCTGTGTGCCTGGATTGCTCATGGCTCTTCACATCTAGGCCAGGCCAGGCAGTCAGTGCAGTAGGCAATTTTCTCACCCTCCACCCCCTCCTCCAACATGGGTGGGAGGTTGGCCACGTCTCCACTCTCCCTGCTTGGTGCCAGCCAGGGACTGGGGTCTGGCTGCATTTCTTCCCTCTCCCCCTGTCTGAAAAGCTTAGCAAGGGTTGATTCTCTCCAGACATACCCAGGCTGGTGTCCCTGAAGGCCAGGATTTAGTTTTAAACCCCTCCCTAAACATAATCAGGCTTGTTGGAGCCTGGCCATGCTCCCCCATCCCTCAGCTCAGCTTCCTTTAATAACTGTGAAAAAGAAGGGAAGGCTCATTCTAGTGCCCCCCAAATTTCTGGCCACAGCCACTGCAGGTATGTGTCTGTATTTCCAGAATCAAAAGTGAATGTCTGTTTATTTGCAAATTGGTTCAATCTATGCAAGTTAGACTAACCTGCAAAGATTGAATCAATTCAGGCTTGGGCTTTTTGAATGTCTGTACTTAACTGAGAATAGACGATTCAAGGGGGTTAGATTATCGTCTTCAAATACCTGAAAGGTGGTTAGACAAAGAAGGGAGATTGGGTTTTTTCTGTGGCTATAGGGGACAGGGCTAAGAGCACTGGCTTCCAGCTGCAGCAGATGAAATTTATGTTGGAGAGTAGGAGAAACTTTCTGACTACAAGGGAGGTCAAGCATTTAAATAGGTTACCTACAGAAAATAGTGGAATCTTTATCCTTTGGAATTTTCCAGAGCAGTTTGGGCAGATACTTGGCTGAGATGTTTTAGTCAAGGATGATCTTGACTTAAGCAGGGGGCTAGACTGGATGACCTCATGAGATCCCTACCAACCCAACTTTCTTATGATCCTATGATCTTATGTTTTGTAAATGGAATTGTGAATCTGGGCTTTAGAATTTTTTTTTAATCCACATTATGTCTTTTTGTGGACATAATACATAAGTTATATGCCTAGGTAAATACAAAATACAGATTCATGTAATGCAAAATTACCAAATGTTTTAGTCCAGATTGTCACTGGTAATGTAGCTTAGCTTTTTTTATCACAGTTAGAGTATGTATAATCATTAAAAGGAGACTACAAACCAAACAAACTCATGCTACTCATACACATGCAGTCTTACTGAAGTTTGTTAGAATATTTATATTACTAAGTCAAGCATGCTTTGTACTTAAACACAAAACGTGAGCAGCTACCTATTACTGACTTTTAAGCTACGTGTTGCTACTGAATCCAAAATGCTATTTCAAGTATGTCTGCTTTTGGCTACCACATTCCCAGAATCTAGTGCTTTCTTACTTCTTTTGTGTACTTTTATGTTTTAAGACAGTCATCTCCATTTTAAAATTATTTTCTTCCTTTTCTAATAGGGTTCCATTGATGTAATATATATATAATACATAGACTCCTAAAGCTTACATAACCAATGCAGCTAGTTGAATACAACTATCCAAATAAATAATTGCTACCAACTTTATCTAATAGGAAACTATTTGTTGCACAAGAGGTAATGTTTAAAATTGTACTTTGAATTAGGAAGACTATAAGCTGTCCTGACTTATTTTTTTTAATATTTTCTATTCAATGCCTAGCAAAAAGAATTTTCTCATTTGTGAATTAAGAAGTTGTAATATTTTTATAAATATAATATGGGACTCAGATTAATTACTGTTAATGCATTTGGGAAAAAATAAAGCAGGTTAGAAATTGATTATCTAAATCAAGGGATCCGATCATCTATTTTTAAACATTTTTAAAATTTGGACCATATATATTCAGGGCTGTCAAAGATCTCCCAGGCCACTGAGACCAATCTCCAGCATTCTTATGCAACTCCTGGACCAAAGCTTTGCCAAGACCACGCACCACAAAATATCCTACACAAATTTAAAACGTTCAGAGCATTCCACAGATAAAGATCAGAGATGAAAAGGGTACTGCCAATGCTTTGCACTGGAATGGCAGGAAATGTGATAGGATAATAAGTGCTCAGATTAACTTAGAAAGAGGATAAAACCCACCTTTTAGTGAAAGCCAACCCCCCCGCAAAAAAACCCAGGCTTGGCAAATCTTTTGGAGGTACACAGTGCAGACCCACATGAGCTCTACGGCACTCTAGCATACCGTACGGCAGTGTGATGTAGTGCGTTGCTACGTCACTGTAGAGCAACATGTAGATGTGCCCATTGTTTACTATTCCTCTTCTTTTTCATTCTTCCTCACTTATTTTATTGGGCATGTACTTTGTTTCAGTGTCTCTGCAGGATACTGCATTTGTATCAGAGCATTTTGAGTTGCAGACATTTATGCAAACTTTTTGTCGTTGTTTTTTTTTTAGCTCATATGAGTTTGTATCTCCTTAATTTTACTTTAGAATTCAAATAGCAGCAGGCAGGAAAAGTTATATTTTATTTTGTTGATGTGTAATTGATAGCCAGCCTTCTTGCTCCTTTCTTCTATTTTATTATTAAAAGATAGTTCCATATTCTAAGTCAAGATCCTGCCGGCACTGTGACAGGGAAATGTGTCATTATAAAAATAGGCAGCTGTGAATTTGGAGACAGCTAAACATATATATGTAGATATAAACAGTTATAGAATAAAATATGTTACAAGTCTGAGATCCTTGAAGTTGTTGAGTCTAAAAAGGGACTCATTGGGCACATAATACCAGACTTACATAATCAAGAAAAACCTGCCTTAAAAATCTCCAGTCTTGGTTATGGGGGACATTAACTATAAGGATTCAAAAGAACATTTTTGGCAGAAAAATTAAGCATGCACTGTCCCCTGCCCTATTTGTAGCTATGTTTCCTGCTTCCTCCCTCATCTATTGCATGCCACACATGGAGGCTGAATGTGCCAATTGTGGCACATCCCTGCAGAAGAATTTGAAGGTCCAGCCCCCTTCAGTGTTCCAGGCAAGCTGCTCACTCAGAAACTCACATTCATCTCTTAGTTGTTCATTTAATCAAGGCTTTGCTTTTGGTTGTAGTACTATCAAAAATTACTGTTGAAACATGTACAGCTTTATTTTTGGTGACAAAATTCACAAAACTTTTTTAATCTGTTTCACACAGATAAATAGAAACTGATGATAATTTCTTTTCTTTCTCCTCCTTCTATCATTTCAGTATTCTTCAGTTAATTTCCTTGTTGCTATTACTTAATATTAACAATTAAAGACTAACTTACTTTTAAACAAAAAGAGAAAACAAATAAAAAACCCAAATAAAAATCCCCAGAAATCCATTATTTTTTTTTCTAAGCCATAGATATCAAAATGCAAATTTATTAAGTTTACAAATGCTGTATTTCAATTAAATATTTATTTCATAAACTGCATAAAATACAGGAAGGAAAGCTTGACCTGGGAAACTTTATTGCATAGCTTTCTGAGAAAGATTTTGAAAAGGCAATGGAAGGGCCTGTTTAAAAAGTTGAGTTGCCAATGATTTTTTCTGAACCCAGAAGTCTTTGTTTACTACAGATATGGCAGGATATCACTTGCATGCCTATTTGCTTGAGTATTTGAGAACTGAGTAATATTGGAGGTTATGTTACGTTTTAGAGGTGTAAGAGATTATAGTAACTTCTGGTTTGCAAGCCTGTAATTTAAAATGGTAATTTAATATATATTAAGTGATTTTTTTTTTTAATAGCAAGTAGCATGTGATCTGACATGCCAGTCCTCTGTAGGAAGTTAGTATTAGTTTGAAGTGTAAGCATCTTGAGATGCCATGTCTCTTTCTTGTTCTGTGGGATTAAAATTGTATCTTAATTTATGTATTTCACAAGAGGAGTGCTGCTTTCTATTCAAGACAAAATGAAAGTCCTATTGCTTAATTTGCTGCCTGAGGCACATGCTTCCTTAGGTGAAAGAGAGGTATCAGAGAATCCTATTCTGTTCTGAACAGTTATAATAAAACTGTATGTTGATTAGAATTGCTTTAATCTATAATAGTAATGAAAGGACTGGTGCTAGTATGACTAAACTAAGTTCAGTGGTTGGAGGAGCAGAGTGAGAACCCTTTGATATTGCTGATTTTCTGAAATAAGAGAAGCATTGAAGAATATATTCAACTTCAGAAAAGGAAAAAAAACCCTCACATTTTTGATCCCCTATTTGAACTAAAATTTTAGGAGCTGGTAATCACTCAGCTATAATAAGGAATGATTCACATATAGTGTAGTTCCCATGTCATATTTATTGCTATCTTAGCCTGGACATTTTCTATGGTAGTACTTAAGTTGCAAATACCTCTCTATCTTTTGCACCACACAGTTATGTGGCAAACCCTAGTGCTTAATACATCAGGCAACATTCATAAGAAAGTAGGCTAACAAGTTCAAATCTTTCAGAAACAAAGTATAGGTGAAAGATACTTCAGGAAAATTAAAGTTGTAATCCACCCTGACTACTTAGGTTTAGAAAATCACTTTCTTGGTATTCATATAAACGTGACCATTATCACAGTTTGCCTTATGACATCAACTGTATAACATCTTGGCATAATAAAATACATAATATTTACCATTAATTAGTCCTTAATGGTTGCACGAGGGGCTACAGTCACTTAATGAATAAGGGAGTGGGGTGAAAGAATGGTGGCCACAGCTATTACTGTACCATACACCGCTGCTGCCCAGGGTGCAGAAAATGCTTGTTATACATGCCTCTAGATTTAAATATCAATAAAAAAGTGAAGTGAAAAGAAAAATGTTTTGAGTCATCACAATGCAGGGATCCATATTACAAATTATCTTCTGCTTCATTCATGGGTTCTCTCTCCATCGTAATTCTAAGATTTAGAAGTGCCTCAATCACACAGTTACCATGACATAAGATAAGAATATTTTGCAAGAGGGAGAAAAGGATATTCATTTATAAACTACTAGGAAATAGTCCAAAAAGAGAAAGACATAATGACAATAAAGATGACAAATATAAGGGTCTTCCATTAATTTTGGTTTTCAAATGCTACCTCTTTTATGAAGGAGACAAAAAACTGCCTTGTACACTGTGTCTATTCTTCATTATAATAGTGAGAATTGTTATTCTTTAAATATCAGTATTAAATGTAGAATAAGTAAGCTAAACATTATTACCATGAAAGTGCAATTATTTACATAATCTCATATTATGACTGAGCTTTATAAACATGTGCTGTTTTCATTCTGTATTACTAGCTAATGACTTCTGAGTAAACTAGCATGAAGTTTTCACATAGCACATCACCATGACCCATAGTAATGCCATAGTAATGCCAGGTCATTGTTTACATATGGAACAAAGGCATCTGGAGATAATGACTTCTGGAAGCCCACTACAGCTCAATATAATGCAGTATTCTCTGATTGTAGGGTGATGGGTTTATATTACCAATATAAGTTGTCAGAGGGCACATCTACACATTCTTTAACATGCCATAGTTACTGTGCATTGTGTACTTGTATAATCAAGTACAAAATCAATGTACTGCAACCAGCATTACTGCCCAGTTGTGCTGATGAATGCCTTTTTAGTGACGCTACTGTGCAGTAGCCTAATAATACTGCATAGTAGCATATTAGTACTATTTGTCCTATGACGCACTACTGCTTAATATTATTAGGCTACTGCACAGTTAGCATTCCATGTAGCTGTGCCTAGAATGTGCAAGAACTATGCTGTATCCATAGTGTAAAACATCTTAATTTTTGTTAATGTTTCTGCAGAAATTCTGCCTGCTGCAAAAAGCTTCATCTAGAAGGGGAACTAAAACAAGAAATAATCACATTTGTGACAGTCACACTATTAATTGGTGTCAACGTGCAGGTGAGAAAGAAAGTGAAGTCTACTGGTTAAAGCAAGAGACTCAAAGTCAGTATTCCTTTTGAAAATTTGTAATATCCCTTTATCTAATTTATTACTTAGGAACATGTATTCTCCTTCTTCCAAGGAGTTTTTTTGAGCATTTATCGTTGTTACACATTATTGGTGGCATAGGAAATGATGGCTATGCTTAACAGTGCCTTACTTTTTCCATTATAAGATACTTTCTTCATTGGGTTATAGCTTTGCCAACTAAACCCATCCAGTTAACAATTTTTTGGAGTTTGATGGAATTTTTTTTGCTAAAATCAGCCATTTCCAAGAACAGGATTAGGGAAAAATACATGTTTTTTCCATCCTTATAAGTTCTTAGAACTATTTCATTTTGAAGCTTTAGCATGGTTGGATCATAAAATTTAGTAGAAGCAGATGGGGTCCTCAACAGTGGTCAATTTTCAGTATAGCTCATTATTTGTGATTGGATGGAGAGTTCAGTTTCTATATGCTCAATAGAGTATTGTTAGAGTTTGATAGCTAAATTATTTGAAAATTGCATTCATATTAAACAGGTTCATCTCCACAAGACCCCCTACTGCTAACTCCCTTAAAACATGTGTAAGTCTGTTGTATGCAAAGCATGTGGCAGCTAAACAGGACTCTTTCTGTAATTATTTTCCACCATAAGGTGGATTGCACGGATGACTGGTAGGAGGTGCAGAGGGGTGCATGTGCCTCCCCGATGGGGCCAGTGCACCCTCTGACATCTGACACTGATGCTGCTGGCAGGGCTGGTGCTGCACCTGACAGGGCCAGTGCCTTTGGAGGCTTCTGCATGTGCCCCCCCCAGATTCAGGAGGCACCAGTCACTCATGGTGGATGGTATTGAATGAATTATAATGTAGGATACAAGAACTGATGATAAAACAACCAATTCTCCAGTGCTGTTAGTTCTCCCTGGCTCAGGTCCAGGCAGTAAAGAGGAAAGCGTTAAAGATGGCTGACTCATATGCAGAGTGGTAAGGAAGTGCTCTGAAACAACCTGCCAGACCTTAGCCATTAGCTAACTGCTTGGATTGAAAGATATAGTGATGATGAGATGATGATGATAATAATAATGATGATGATGATGATGAAGAAAAGAGGAGAGAAGCTATGTTCCACTTCAAACTTACTGTGCCTGACAGTGGCATTCTTGAACACATAGGGTGCATTATACCAGGCATTTACTGCACGGTTAACTAATTAACAGCACAGTAACATCTCAGCATCTACTTATGCACCCCTCTTAGTATGCTCAAAACTTTTTCAAGCATAGCAGCAGCAGCACTTGTGCACACGAGCGTGCTTCAGTGCTGGGATTGCCTGTTGGCTAACTGCACTGAAGCATCCTCATGCCCCAGCCAGCCCCTCCACAGCACAATGAAACCAATTGAAGCATCCCCAGGCTGCCCACCCCCCCTCCGGACTTTCTGCCAGCTGGGGCTGCTTCAACCCAGCTCCATGGGCTGTGGTCTGGGTGCACATGTATGTTGTGCACCCAGCAGCAATAAATTGCAGAGCAATAAACTCTGCAGTTTATTGCTTCCTCCTAATCACAAATGTAGATGCACTCATAGTGTGGCTTGATGCACAATACCTCCCAGATCAGAAGAGATGGAAATGAATCTATGTAGTGCTGAAGATGGGTTAATTAGCTCAGCCGAGTAATAGCATCATGTGGATTTAGTTACACTGCTTCTGATCCAGGAGCTAGCATGTGGAACACCCCACTGCATGTTTGAAGATATGACTGCTGGTGATGCATTTTAGACATATTAAGGTTAGAGATGGACCCTTATTCCAAAATTAGTATTTTATCTAGTATACCACACTTCTTTTTTTCAGTTTTAAAAGACTAGATATACAATATAATACATAAACTTTATTTCAAAATCTGAAGGGGGACAAACAAAAAATCAGCTGCTCAAGAATGTCATTGGTTGGAAGCCAGTTCACGATTGTCCCAGGGCAGGTGTGTCTGCATGTATGCTGTCAGGTTTTCTAAGCAGAAGTTACCTTTTAGGCATTGCAGTACTGTCAAACCACCACCGGTGGGGTGGGGGTGACTACGGAGCCCAGCATGCTTTTCAGTGGTGAGTACCCAGAGTTTCCCCAGCATTCTCTGGCCATGAGAAGTAGACACCAATTGGCTGGATGCCAAGGAAGAAGAAGATGTGAATTGCCTGCAACTGCAATATTCTGCTCTTCCTTCTCATTAACACTGAGTTCAATAAAGACCACTCCTACACTGCATTCACTAAACTCTGTGTGGTGGTACTCTGACTGGGGGTGACCAAGTGTGTGTGTGCTGGGGGAGCTGCTTGGACAAGGATGTGCTTAGTGTTCTGGACAACTGCCCAACTCGTGCTGCAGCTTTAAGATAACTTTCCCTACAAAGCTGTTCAGGTACTTCCATTGCCTGTAAACAACCCAAATCCATGGCATCCCAGGCTGATTTGGGAGGAGTCATGATGGTGCTCAGTTGGGATTGTACAGAGTAGAGGAAGAGGAACAATTAACAATTGTTAATTTATTTATTGGGTGAATTCACATTGACTGAGCATGAAATTGGCAGCCATTTTGCAGTATTAATCTCCATTGTACATTCACTCATTTCCTAGTCACAAGGAAATTGACAATGTTTTACCATTAAAGGGACACACATTACTCCCCTCCCTGCTTTTGGGGAAAGTGCTCTTTTAAAGCTGTAGCATGAGGTAAGCACAGTGGGGAACCCCAGATCATCCAGCCCCATGCACACAGAACCAGGGTTCAAGCAACCTGGGATGCTGAGGACTGGTCAAATGCAGAAAACAGAGGTTGGTGCAGTTGAGCTCTGCTATGTACCAGAGCAATCAGTTGCTGTGCAGGTTGGGGCAGAGCAAAGTGAGGAGTGATAAAGTGTTCCAGACACTAGATATGAAAAGCTTGCTGTCCACAATAACACTTAACTGGTTCATTGAGGATCAGTTCAAAATGTCATATTTACTCATAAACCATGCACACCCTTTCCCCAAGAACTAGACCTCTACAGCTAGGGTAAATGTCTGAAGCAGGGAAGCTGGTTTTTATGCATTTATTCTGGTGAAGAAAGAGCAGAAGCATATAGGAACTGTTACAAGGCACAACTCTAGGCCATGATACTGGGAAAAACTTCCCCCTCCTTTATTCTGCCTTCTGAAAAAAGAGACTTATTTAGTTTGATATGTGAGAAATACCAGATTATCCATTTATACTTCTGAAATATTTTGAGAGACTTAAATCATTCTAAATGGACTTGTGTGTCTTGATATTTGAAGTTTAAGCTATATTTAAAATGGTCTAAGTGTTATGTGTGTCTCCACTCCAAGCTGACTTTCTTCATAGATTTCATAGACATTAGGGCTGAAAGGTACCTCGGAAGATCATCGAGTCCAGCCTCCTGCCTAAAGGACAGGAAGTCAGCTGGGGTCACAGGATCCCAGCAAGATAAGCATCCAGTTTGCTGTTGAAGGTGTTCAATGTAGGTGCTTGAACCACCTCCGGTGGCAGGCTGTTCCAGACCTTGGGGGCTCAGAGAGTAAAGAAATTCTTCCTTATGTCCAGCCTGAAACTGTCTTGTAGTAGGTTATGACCATTCAACCTAGTCATCATCCCTTGGGGCGCTCTGGTGAACAAATGTTCCCCCAGATACTGGTGGTCACCCCTGATAAACTTATAGGTGGCTATCAGATCACACCTGAGCCTGTGCTTTTCCAGACTAAAGAGCCCCAGGGCTCTCAGCCTGTCATTGTAGGGCCTGCTTCCCTGACCTCTGATCATGCGCGTGGCTCTTCTCTGGACTCTCTCAAGCTTCTCCACATCCTTTTTGAATTGTGGAGTCCAAAACTGGACACAG
>JAGPOW010003316.1:128165379-128229956 GCA_030014935.1 Caiman crocodilus
TGCTTCCCTGACCTCTGATCATGCGCGTGGCTCTTCTCTGGACTCTCTCAAGCTTCTCCACATCCTTTTTGAATTGTGGAGTCCAAAACTGGACACAGTTTCTTGATAGTACTAGATAGAAACTTCTTACTGAGTTTCTAAATACTTTGGTTCTTTTAATTTAGCTACAAAAATAACAGACATAATAGGTGGAATGAAAGGTTAATTTTAGTTAGACATATTTACATATTTAGCAAATGCCTTCATTTCCCTTGAGTCAACATTATTATTCTTATATCAAGTGGGTCCAGTGTCCCACAGAAGGAACTTTTATGCTTCCAACACAGAGGGAACTTTTATGCTTACCTGCAACATTCATATACAACTGTTTGTTTTTGTGTGCAGGGAGTGAAAGGGAAGGAGAGGGTCACTTGTCACGAGGCTCAGTTCTCTCTACTCAAGATAGGGAAGAAATTTCTCAGCTGTGTCGGTAAATCTATCCTCCACAGCTGGGAGGAGGTAGACCAAGGGAAGCTGAGAAATGATTAAGGATGGGGCTGGGGAACCAATCCTCCTCCAGACAGATGAAACAGGAAGAATGAAATGGAGCCTGGGTCTATATTAGCCACTCCTCAACATCAGAGGCGGGCAATTATTTTGGGTGGAGGGATGCTTACTGAGTTTTGCCAAGCCATTGAGGGCCACGTGACAGGCAGTCAGTGGCGGATAAATATTAATTCAGAAAAAAAATTAGGGGTGCTGCAGGCTGCATTTTGCCCACCCTGGCTCAACATCCTTCATGCTGAAGAAACTTACTGAGAGGTACAGGGGAAAGCTGCTCCTAGGAAAATGTATCATTCCTTCCATATACCTACCTCAAATCCAAGTCTAAAGTGTACAGAGTAAGATAAGGAAATAATAAGACGCCCAGTTAAGCTAAATGAAATGGTGTGGTGTGTGACACAGTATAGTACTACATGACAACTGCAACAGGTTGTTCCTGACTGACATCTGTCTTTTCTTTTCAAAATGAACTAGAGCTGAGGACCAGTGACCCATGACAGGTCACAGCTTGGTGACTGAGAATAGGTAAGACAGGTAAGAAATCTATGTGTATGTTCAGGGTTCAACCTCCTTGCTAGATCCTCAAGCATATAAGGGAAACAAAGCACATACATGTATCCAGAAATGCAATTATTTATTTTTTAGTATTCATTATTTCTGGCCATGTGAATTCAGATTTATAGTGCTATAAACTGTTTCTTCCTAACCTTCCATTAGCAAATACAAATAGGACTCCTGCCCTGCCTTCAGCAATCTGAACATTAGTAGGTCAGTACCCTAGGGCTTTTCAAGGAAGCAGTTTGGGAGTTTTATAAACCAAATAACCTCAATCTGTGCAATAACATTTTTAAAGTGTAAGTACTGTACCACTGGTGTCATTAGAACCGCAGATGTGCAGCACTGTGGCTATCTTATTTCTAATACAGTACGAAATTATAGATGTTTCCCTATACTATTGATTTATGAGACCTAACAATAAAATAACATATGCAGATGGTTTCTAGCATGCAGTTGAAGCACCTCAGAAAGATTCTCACAGTTAGTGGCACCTTTGAATAGTGGGATAAACTCTAGAGAGAAGTGTTCTACATTAGTATCAGTGTCAAACTGACATTTCAGGGTCAATGAATAAATATCCTAACCCCCAAGTGTTTATTTTTGAGCAATTTCGTACATACTGACCTTGACTCTACATTGCTTCTTATATATACCTATATTTTCTGTACAAATCAGTTTGCTGTAGCCCAAGAACATTATTACTACTCTGTTAATATGAATTAATCAACGGTTAATACAAAGACTTCCTTTCATTCATTCTTATTTTTTTCAGCCCCTTTTCCATTGCTGAAATAAACTAAAGGCCTTTTACCATGTAGACATAGCCTAAATATATCTGGCTATTTAATTTAATTTGCCAATCTCAAGTTTGCAGTGACATGTAAAAATGGTTAAAATAGGCAACTTTGGGATCAATATGAAACCAATCAATAATTCCTCTGTTCCTAGCAAGGGGAATTTGACCCTTTCCTGTGGTAGAAGAAAATCTGGAAAGTGGAAAATTGTTTTTTTTTCTCGAGGTCCTGTTATGGTACTTTTTTCTTGGAGGCTTCCTAACTGGATAGCTCCACTGGAGGTACATTTCCTGTTATACAGAACCTACCTTTTGGTGTTAGAAGTCTTTTTAGTGAAGGAACCAAATAAGCTCCATGTTAACACCCTCTATTACTGCTCTGGAAGCACAATGGGGTCTTACAGACACCTTAAAAGGCCAGCTGAGGATTTCCCCAGAATGAATAATCTGATCTATGTCATTTTGTGTTGTGAAACTGTGATGTATGAATCAGGGTGGGATTCATGCACAAGAGTCTCTTCGAAGACAACACAATTGAAAGTAGCCCTTCACTACAACTTGGCTACTGTAAATTGTACCACAGCCAAAGTTGGCTTCAGTCTGGGAACAGGTTTAGGAGAGGTTTAGGTGTGGCAGGATGAGTCTACATAAGACACTTTACTTCACAGTTGCATAGTTTACTGTGCAGTAAGTGAGAACATCTACATATGTGTATGCTTACTGTGAAGTAAAAACACCTAATTGTGAATAAATTTGATACCTGCAGCATAGCACCCTCCCCACAGCACACATGGAGGTGGGAGACAATACAAAAATTTATTAAGCAGTCCATACCTCTGCAGCTAGGTAGACACAGGCCTCTTACATGCTGAGGGATTCTTCGATGCTGGTGTCATTGTCTTCGTCAGCTGAAGGGGACAGGATGTGTAGCAGAGCCACAGGTAACCCACCAGGCAGTGGCAGAGGTTGCAGGGCAGCCTGTGCTTGTCCCTGGTCCATCGTAGCTGAGAGATGCCTAACCCCTAGCCTGAGGTTAGGCACCACATGGCCCCTCATACAGAGCATCTTATCTTTGAAATGTTTCAAACTCACACAAAAAGCTTCTTTCTCATGGCTCTATAGGGCCTGCAGCTGCACATGAGAGAGGGGATGCGGTTGTCAGCTGTGGCCTCAGGGTCACTGAGGCCCACAGCTGGGACCCTGCAGATCTGCCAGCTCCTGCAGAGGAGGATCCTGGACAGGATCTTCCACCTGGATGACCTGATCATGGCACTGGAGAACCAGCTAGTGAATGCTTGGGCCTGGGATGGAGGACATGGCCCTGCAGAACATATGGAGGGCAGAAGATGTCACCAAGGACTTGTGGGACTGGTGTGAGAAGGGACTGGGTGGACCAGGAGTTCTGGACACACATCCTAGCCCTGGAGCATGAGCAGCTGGAGGATCAGAATGCCATTCTGGCCTGGGGCAGTGCAGGCCATGTACAATGACCACCAACAGCTAGACATCATTCTGGCCCTGGTTGTCACTTTCATGCTGCTTGCTGCCTGGCTCCAAACCCTAACCCTAGCTTCCCCCTGGCAGCCATCCACTGCTCAGCAACAGGCACCTTTCCTGGACCTGGAAGGATGTCCTGCACCACCTCCAGCTGCCAGGAGCTCCTGCCCCAGACCCTGCCCTAGATCCAGAGCCACTCAGCCCCACCCCCTACCCTGCTTGGGCCCAGATCTGCCTCTCACCCCTGTTCCATGTGGGTGCAGAGCCAGAGCTACCTCCAGTAGGGCTAGGGTTATACACCAGCCCTGCTGGGCCTGGATACTTTCTCCCAGAGGGGGAGCCACCTGTGCTGGGGGACCACTGGCTGCCATTGCCCCTGGGTGAGCTCCCCACCCCACTGAACTCACTGTAGCATGCTCCCAACAGGCCTCACAGATGTTTTGTAGCACACAGCCTGTGACAATGATGTAGGAAAAGTTGTCCTTGGCAAACTTCAGGCGCACTCCTCCAGGGCATGGGTCCATCTCAGGCAGTGGTTTAAGTGGGCCTGGTGGGGGTCTAGCTGGCTAGTAAAGCGCTGCATGAGCCAGGAAAGGAGTGGGTCTCCAATGAGGAGGGGTGGGACACCTATGGCACCCAGCTGCATGTGTGGCACCTCCACTGTGAAGCAGCCACTCTCCACCAGGCCCGGCAGGCTAGAGTTCCTAAAGATGTGGGCACCATGAGCACTGCCCACCCAGTCAGTGCTCACATGTGTGAAGGCTCCTCACTGATCTACAATGGCCTGGAGCAGCACAGAGTGAAAGCCCCTCTGGCTGTAGTAGGGGCACATAATTTCAATTCTCCAGTGTTTGCACTAATTTCCAGCAGCTTTCTTGGTAAAATTTCTTGTGCTGGTTTTAGCCTATATGTCCCTACATTGTCTAAGCCCTATGAGGCTACCTTCTCTTTCATGTATCATTACAATGCCTAAGGTCAAGTGAGAACAACCTCTTGCAGTGTCATCCATGCACCAAGTTCACCTGGCAAAAACATGTGGAATGTCATTCTCTGAAGTTACTCCTTGCTCTGGAGCCCGCTCTCCCTAGAACCTGAGCCTGGACATTTTCCAGATGTACTGTGAAGACCTTCCTATTTTGGCAGTCTTTTAGCAAGAAAGATTGGGCTGGAATACTGTTTAGGGTGGTTATGTTTTATTTTGATACTGTACTTGACTTTATGAAATGCTTTGTTCTCATGCTTGTTCTTCTTAATTTATATTCTTTTCTTACTATCACAAGCTTTTGTAGGGAAGCATATAAATTGAATAAATAAATATATGCAAAGGTGAAATAAGATTTGGCCTCTATAATCCAGTATTCTTTACCTGAGTGGAACATATCTCCTCAGTTAAAACGCTTACCAGAACTGTCCCATTCTGGTCATTGTAGGACAAAAATTTTACAGGAGAGCTAACTGATACCTGTTGTTCCAGTAGAAACATGAGAAAATGCATCAAAACCAGAAAACATTCCTTCACACATTTTTGTCACTGTTGGCCATTGCTAAATCTAGAAGATTATGATAAACCCATTACTCCTATTACATCAAAAAGTAGTTGGGCACCTGATACTATTTCCTAAAGTTCTTTTGAGTTTTTACTTCTCTTTGGATGTTGGTTGTAAATTAATCATACTTGAAATGTGTGGTTTGCATCTGCTTTTTAAGTGTTAGGAAATAGTTGCTTCTCACAACTTCTCTTATTTATCCATCTTTTCAGATGGGAAAACACTTTTCTCTGAATTGATGACTACTTATTTTGCAGCTAAAGTAAATACAGGTCTATATCTCTTTTCATTTGTGTGAGATGCTGACACATTCTGTCACAACATAGCATGAGTAAATGGGAAAGTGACAGCTTCCTGGCAAAATTTTAAAGAGATAAACATCTATTTTTGTTTAAACAGCTACTAAAAATCAGATAGAAGCTTTCCCAGCTGAAATGTTATGGAATATATGAGTGGTGCAAATTGGTAAATGAATGCACATGCTAAAGTCCTGATATTTATTGTTAACTCTAGCATTTTGCCTATATTTGCTCATCCTTTAATATAAAGAAGACTTACTTGGGAAATAAGATAATGCACAAAAAATACTGGAGAAGATATGCAAAAATAATCAGATTAACATTGGATTTCCCCCCTAACAGATTAGGAAAGTAGAAAATGGAAAAAATAGAAAACAATGGAAAATAGAAAGTGGAAAAAATCTAAACAGGTATTTTGTTTATGGTAGTTTAGTGTGCTAGCAGTTTCTAATACTTACGCATTATGCTTCTTGGCTGAATAGTAACAGTAAGGAGAGAGATAGGAAGCCATTAAGAGCCATTTTGGGAATTTGGGTCAATCTAGAATAAAGAAACCATGAGGTAAAAGGAAAAGGGAGAGCAAAATGTAAGAAGGGGGAGAGTTATTCTGTGTATGAGAGAGGGAAAATGAGAGATGGAAGAAAGAATGGGAGTTATTTTAGAGGTAAAGGACAAAATACAAAATGGTTACAAAGAAGCATAGATAAATCAGAAGATTTCAAAGATAATAGAAGATATGCTAACAGGGAGGGAAGAAGAGAACAAAGGAAATATGGAAGAGAGATAGAGTAAGACAGATGTCCATGTACAGTATGGTAGAGTCTGTGGGGAAAGAAAACCACCAGAGAATAAATATGAGGAACTCTGAGTAGAAGAGGACACTTGACAGAATATATACTGGACAGAGAATTTGAATTATTGAGAAAATTAAGAAAAATATGGGATGAGAGTCAAATGGGATAGAAGAGAAAATGAGATGGAGAATGAGGCAGTGGGATGTAAATATGGGGGGATCCAATAAAAAGGGAGGGGAAAGAAAACTGGGGAAATCAGAGGAAACGGATGTATATGAAAAATATGTTGGAGATGAAAAAGTTTCAGTGATCCAGGGAGAACAAGAAAAATAATGGGATGATAAAATAAGAAGTAGGAGATAAAAAATGATGAAATGAAATTAGTAAATTAAAAAAAGAACAGTGACATGGAAGTAGAAAGAGAAAACCGAATACCAGTATATATTAGTCAGAATGTTTACTTTTATATATTTCATCTCCACAATGTTTGATTGTAGAAAGTGAGAAGTGGAAGAAGGGCAAAATTTGTTTCAAGTCACTAGGCTTATGGGATATTCATGATGATTATATCATCAAACTGTGAAAGGAACCTTCAGGTAGAATACACCCCAAGAATGAGGTCTGTACCTGCATTTTTTTCTGTTTGTTTTAATACTGACTCCAAGGTCTCTTGAAAAGAAAGTAGCATTGATGCAGCACTTTTCAAAGCATGGTATACACAATGATTAACATTTCTAGGAGGTAAGTATGTTCAATAATCCTATTCTGCACATAAGAAAACTTAGGCAGAGAGATTAAATAAAATTTCCAAAGCCAAAAGCCAAAGTCAGAGGTCTACTTCCTATATGCCAAACTTGTGCTTTGCCTTTGAGATTAAATTGCTCTAATATTTTACCTGTGGGTGCTAAACGTATTTCATTTACTCTTGTTGGAATCATTGTAAAGAACTTAGAATCATAGCTGTGCTTGGATTTAAATACAGTATATCTGCAATTTCCATCAATGTTTCTCACTTAACAATAGAGGACAACTCTCCTGTAAGCATCTGCAGTGTCAGTAATTCCATTAACAAAGAAGCCACTTTATTATCAACATACTGTAGATTCATTTTAATGTGTCATTTGCACTTCAAAGTCACATAACTTTTATTATGGTAAATCAATTAAAACTATTTCTCATGATAATTTATCTTCTACAGAGTTTATCATCTCAGAGAATGCAATATTTCCCAATTTAAGTTCTGAGACAAAAATGATGTAATTTGAATGCCTTTTACTGAGCTTATTAAGCATAAAGATCACAGAAATTTCAAACCCTGAAAGATAACTGTTTCATCTATGTGATAAAATGGAAGTCACATTTTTGTAGCTTACTGGAGGTAGTGGGAGACAGTATGCTAATTAGTAATATAACCTCATTTACTGATTTGGTATGTCTCTTGTTTTAAATGATAGTCTGTCTAGAATAGATATCCAGTTTGATATAAATGTGAAAAGGAAATCAAGTGAAACTACTGTATATGCAATAAAGCTGTGTGTAGCATTCATATCATTATACTACTCCCTCTGTGTATAATCCAGCAATCACCTTGAAATACAGTATTTTTTTCTAATGTATGGGCTCCTTATTTATAAGGGACATGCCCAAATTCTGCCCTTAAAAATGACATTGCGGGCAGACCCTTAACTTGCATAAATTGACATAACTCCCATGAAGTTAGTGGAATTCCACTGATTTACATCAGCTGATGTAAATCACATCTGCTGTTTTTTGAACTTCACATGAATAAATTGTCCATATAATGAGATAAAATAACTTCTTTATATTTCAATTGTCTGTGTCTGACTATGGCTGGCTGAATGTTTCTTTAAAATTAAAAACTTGTAAAATAATCATAATAATCAATAATTAAATAATGGCACAAGGTGTTATGTTCAAGTGTACATAAGTGACTTAGGAGCACATGCCACCTCCCTTCCCATATTTAATAGTGACTTATGGTACTTAATTATTTACAAGGTTTTGAAACTCCTACATTTAATTAGTACTCTCTATCCCAACATAAATGCTTGGTTCACAGAAGTACTCTATAACAGGAACATAATAAATAAAGAAAACCCCGCTCCCTTGAAAACACACAGAAGCAAATGAAGAGCAGCAGCAGTCCCCATATTCAGTAATCCCTATGGCCTTCTATCATTTCCACGGCACTAGCAGTAAATAATTGCAGTAGCTAAGCCCTAGACCTATGCTCAGCAGGGGAAGGAAGAGCTGTTATTGGCTACTGTGTGTCATTTGATTGCATGTCGCAAACCCCTCATGGTTCACCATAGGAACCACTGGTGCATAGCAGCTCTCAGCTGGAGTAAGTACTCTTGGCTGAAGTAAGCTAACTGGGAATGCTGGGCTGCCAGTTGGGCTAGTACAGAAAACAAATTAACCATTTTGGTGCTTGACATACCCTATTTAAATCCCTGACTCAGGCTCTGTTTGTTTTCTGTATCATATGGGTTGAAATACACAGTGGGTGTATCTCCTGTATGTGGAATTAATGCTAATACTTCTCATGGAGAGAATTTGCTCCAACAAATTACTGTTTTGAACACTGAAAGTACTGTGCATGCAGCTTACTCTGCAACACTTAAGCTTTGGAATAAATTAGGATCTCTGTCTATGCTCACAGTCTGTGTTTTTTCAAGTATTGAGTACAAGAGATCAGCAAAGGTGAGAGTGACTGAAGAACAGTGAGTAGACTCACTCTCAAAGGGCAATACAATCTTATCAGTTTTGTGTGTGAGA
The DNA here is from genome assembly GCA_030014935.1 of Caiman crocodilus. NCBI lineage: Eukaryota > Metazoa > Chordata > Crocodylia > Alligatoridae > Caiman > Caiman crocodilus. The sequence continues at coordinate 128,174,210 of JAGPOW010003316.1, forward strand.
CCCCTTTAAGCATTACTGAATTTTCTTAACAAAGGACATAAAAACCACAAAACGGTTTATGAAGATGTCAGGAAATATAACTAGAAGTAATGGGGTGAAATATAAAAAAAGGAAAATTTAGACTGAAAAGCATCCTAATGGTGTGATTTATTATACTGCATTATGGTGTCCCAAGGGAAATGGTAGAAGCCCCATTAAATAATGGAAAAACTCATATCTCCTGAGGACTAGAACATATGGGAAATAAACATAGGAAAACTGAACAGATTTAATCTAGGCTAGAACTGGCCAGTTCCTTTTGCCATCACAGTATTCCCAATGGGACAGCAGAACAGATATACAGCATTTTCCTACCATTTGTATTTGTATGGCATGAACAATATGAAGTATGTTCCAAAATAATCTCCCTTGATGGTGATTATTTGTTACTATGGAAAGTAACCAGTTTAGCATTAAGATAGTGTACTTAAATTAATAATTTCATATTATGGTCATTCAAAGCAGCAAAGAATAAATTAGGCTCTTGCATAATTAGCCTTGTATATAGTCCTTTACAAATCATTCATTTAGGAATTATTTCTGCATAATTAATTTAGAGTTTTGCTATTGACTTCAGGGGAAGTGGAATATACTCTTATGTTTTGTTTCCCAGGAACAGCTAAGTATCCTTGAACAACCCCAACATTTATGGAGGTCAATGGCATTTTAGTATAGAGGAGATGTTCAGTATTTTTTAGATTCAGTACCACTAGGTCTTAATCTAATCAACCTTTCCATTGAAGTTAATAGTGAAACTTGCAACAAGGTTTTGAGACAAGGATCAAACTTTTTGACTAAGTACAGACAGTCAAAATCCCAACACTGAATTCATTCAATTTTTGCAGGTTTGTCTAGAGATTGTACTGATAAGCAAGTGAATAGATATTCATTTTTGATTCTGGAAATGCAGCCACATGCCTGCCGTGGCCCAGGCCAGAAGCCAGGGGGCGCTAGAGCACGCGTTCCTGTTTGGTTGGAGCAGAAAACTTGGGGCATGGCTAGCCCAATAACTCTGAAAGAACAGGATTGTGGGGGAGGTGCAAAACATCCTAGGATGCCAGGGAATTAAGTTAACTTGAATCTGGAGGGGATCTGGGACAGAAGTTTAAAAAAACAATTTAACCTGAATCAGTCTACTACATCCATCCAGGTTTATCTTAAACTGGTTTCAGCCATTTTGAAAGCAGTTTGTATGCACTGAATTTTGTTATGTTATGTATTTGAATCAGTTTCTGATCACTTTTACCAGTTTGTGTGTCATTTCCATCCCTAGGCTTTAACAGATACTGGGTTCAAGCCTTTTCTTGTATATCCCCCGTGACCTCTATCACCTGTGCGAAGTGGATATAGAACTATAATGATCTTCATTAGTGGAATTTAGTTCCCTTCACCTCCGCAGTCTCTGCTCGGTTTGTTTAGTGTAAATACAGTGGAGAATCAGGCTTGATGGACAAAGTGTCATTCTATATTTAGCCTGTTTGAAAAGCAAAGATTCAAACTCATTAATGCAAGATTACTTATATAGATTCTCTTTTTTTCCCCGCATGCCAAAATATACATTGAGGAATTTTGAGTAAAATGTGGAAAGCTATTACCACCTAAATGTGTTAGTAAAATGTTACTAGAGTGCTGCTCTTTACTGGTTTCATGCAGCCTGAGTACAGTGGGCAGCATTTAAGAATCTCGTCTTTGCATTGCTATTTTTAAGAGTATTGATTTTTTTTTCTAATAGCCTTTCTGAACTATTTCTTGAGTTAAATGATGTTTCTTTATTCTCTAATTGCAGAGAGCTTACTGACTATAATGCTGGTCTTGAGAGCCTTTTATATTTTTGGTTTTCTTATGCTGGCACTTATGTAAATAAATGGCTGCTTACTGGCTTTCAATATATAGTAGTCTTAAATCAGTGAAAGCTCATAATAAATATGAAACCAGAACATTCCTTTTTGTAAACACATCTACAAGCCTGACTGCATTTCACTAAGCATTTTATAGGTTCATTACACTACTTGGCTCACATTGAAGTCACCTCAAATTTTATTTTTATTTTTTTTAATGTCATATGAATAAACTTTGGCTTGTGGTTAGAGGTGTGATTGGATAATGTCCTGATTCTTATTCTAACCTACAGAACTTGGAAAATATATAGGTTATTATCACTCATATTAATGCCTTTCCTTATATTTGTGTGTTCCAGACTAAAGGGGAGATCTGCATAGGTCCTTGGGTTGCACACAATGGTTCACATGTAAACAGGAAGATGAAAAAAATACCCTCATTCAATCCTCAGGAACTTAAGTCTCAAGTGACTATCAATTCAGGGGCTTTGAGGTCAGCCTATGGATAGGGCTCCTCAATTAGCATAACCCTTATCTGATTCCTGGGTTTCAGAAATCAAATTACCACCCCAATTTATTCTGGGATCTACAACTCAAGTTCCAGGTTCCAATTAATTTATACATAAGAAGGTGAGTTTCAATCACAGCCGCTAATCCATTCCTGGGCATGCCAATCACTTTAGTCCTTGATTAATTCACTGGCTCAATGTCACTATCAGCTACTCCACATAACCAAAGAAAAATAAATCAAATAATGTTTTCACAGCACCTGGGTCCCTGGGTCACTGAGACCATCTGACTCACATGCCCCTCACCTTCTGGGTCAGTATGCTGGGGTCTGTGAGTGGACTCATTCCATAGTGTCCAGGGTCACCAAGGCTGAAAACCCCTCCAGGCCCTTAGTCCTGATTGCATAATGTCCTGATTCTAATTCTAACCTACAGAACCTGGAAAATATATAGGTCAGGGGATTCTGCTGTGTCCCCTGACTGCTCCATAGTTGCTGGGCCCTGGGAGCTGTGGAGCTCCTGAAGCTCCCTCTGCTCTGCCCTGCTTCCCCAGCACTCGTTGGTTCCAGGCTTTGTCTTAAGGCATTAGTTGCTGTGTGCCTGCTGACTCACAGCACATGATCCTAAAATGGGTCCAGGATCACTTGTGCTGCTCCTTCACTGTCACCGCCTCACCTACAGGTAAGTAACAGCTGTCTCCTGCCTTTATCAAGCTTTCTGCCACTTCCCTCTTGTGGTGGGCTTGCTGACACTAGCATATTCCCCTGTCACAATCCCCTTCAAGCTGGAAGATAGGATGGAGTGGTGACTTGATCAGAAACTCAGAAAGTTTGTGGATGTCACCAAGTTGGGTGGATATACTGAAGGGTGGGACTAGGATTTAGATAGACATAGACAAATTGTAGGATTGAACCAAACAAAATCTGATATAATTCAATAGGAACAAGTGCAAGGTCCTGCACTTTGGACAGAATAATCCTGCACACCGGTACAGGCTGAGGATTGACTGGCTATATATATATATGTATATATATATATTATAAATATATATATATACATATATATATATCAACTGCACAGTTGCTATATCTAGCAACTAGCAACTGTGCAGAAAAAGACCTGAGGGGTTGCAACAGACAATAAGCTGAATATGAGTCAACAGTGTGTCCTTTTTATGAGAAAGCTGATGATATGCATTAGTAAGAGCACTGCAAGTAGATCAAGGGATGTGATATTTCCATCTATTCAGCACTGGTGAGGCTACATCTGGAGTCCTATGTCCAGTTTTGGGCCCCCCACTATAGAAAGGATGTGGACTAATTGGAGAGAATCTAGTGGAGGCAACCAAAATGGTTAGGGGGTTGGGGAATATGACTTCTGAGGAGAGGTTGAGGGAACTGTGCTGATTTAGTTTAGAGAAGAGAAGACAGGGAGGGGGGAGTTAATAACAGTCTTCAACTACCTAAAGGGTGATTCCAAAGAGGATGGAGCTAGACTGCTCTAGGTATTAGAAGATGACAGAACAAGGAGCAATGATCTCAAGCTGAAGCAAGGGAAGTTTAGATTAGACATAAAAAAAAAAATATTTTGCATGAAGAGGATAGTAAAGCACTGGAATAGGTTACCCAAGTAGTTGTGGGATCTCCATCCTTAGAAGTATTAAGAACTGAAAGTTCTTGGCTGGCATTATCTAGTTGGGGATAGTCCTGTTTTGAGAAGAGGGTTGGACTGGATGATCTCCTGATATCTTTTCCAACCCTAAATTTTTATGATTCAGATTCTATATCCAGCTCTTAATTCTCCTATCTATACTAGTTTGGAGAAGGCCTGGTAACCAGTTAATCTAAGTATTTGTATACTTTGTGTTGGCAGAAGGTCATACTGCATATGGAACTAGGATTATCATGTGACCTGAAAAGGCAACATATAATAGGGATACTAGGATTTTTCTTTCTTTGAACTCCAAAAACTCTAAGTCAGAGACTCCAGAACAAGGACTTTATTTCAAAAAAATTAAGTACAAGTATCATGATTCCCTAAAATAGACAAGGAGAGTTATGGATATGATCAAGTCATTAGCACTTCAGATATTAAAGACTAATTTAGGTTACATCTTATGATAATCATGTAATGAGCAATTCTCCAAGCAAAAGGAAGTCAAACTTTCACATTTTTCAAGTTACCTTTTTTCTAGCCCTCATGTCTCATTTTGCCTTCATTTTACAAAAACCCTATTTATGTTAGAGTGGCTTCACAAGTGATAACAAGAGCAAGCTTAAACTTGTCAATGATAATACTTATACTACAGCCCCACAGTGTCATTAATGTATTAAAAATATTAATTTCTTCTTAATATACTTAAAATAGTGTCTGCCCTGTATAGTTTTTACCAAGGTATTATTCATTATCCGTCACCTGCAAAGTCATTAACAATATCTGAAGGATAGTGATACAAGGATTACATCTTTCGAGCCTACTATAAACACTTAGTTTACTTGTTCAGCTATACTGAAACATTTTAATTCATCAGCATGAACAATGTTGTAAAAAGTCAATATGATTAATATCAATCATGTTGTGTGTATTGTTTGGGTGGATGTAACAGTTTTCAAACTGTCCATCCATTTGAAAAAAAAGATACACAGATAATTTACTTAACCTTGGCAGTATTTGTAAACCTTAATTCATAATTATTTACTAACTGTTTTCTTGAGGTGAAAATTAAACTTCAACAATTAAAAACAGGACTGAAGTTTCTTGGCTCTTTAAGGATATTTATCTTTAAATTTAAACTTTGCTCACCAATCTCTCGAGATGCTTCTTGTCTCTGAGGGCCCAAGGGAATAATAGAAAATTCATACATATTTAATATTAGTCAAATCATCGTCTGCAGTAACCTTGCTAAAACAACAATTATGCAGACTGTTTATGTAAATATAAAATAAGAATTACATGTTGTTATTTAGAACATTGGAAAGACTTGTAAATTATTTAATCTAAGAAGACATGCTTTGGGATGATTGTGAGCAATTTATTTACAATACATACCATGGCAAAAAAAAAAAATTGTTTATCTGTATTTTTTCATACTCAAATCAGCTGCACTAGTTTTAACTTGGCACAATCTTTAGAGGCCCAAATCGGGTTATCTCATATGTAGACAATTAATTAGCTGGGTCAAATTTTGTTTACATTAAAAATATATTTTTATCCCTGCAATTTGGCAAACTTGGTGATTTGTGAATTGTCAATAATAAAAGGTCACACCTGATAGGATCTCTAGATGCATCATATATTTACTGAATTAAATATAATTGTGGCAATTCCTCCACACTCTTATGAGGTTGCTTCTGAAGAAATAGGCCATGGCACTCATTCCTAAATATTTTCCATCACTGAATAAAAAGGCTTCTGAAGGTACAGGTTGAGGCCTACTTAGGAAACTTGGTTCCTAGATTTTTAGCCCCCATTCACCCAATCAAAAACCATGTTACCATGTAACCATCACTGCCAAAGTCTGCTATTATGTCAGTCAAATTGTATAGTCTATAGTATTAGCAGTGGTGTCTAAAAGAATCAACACAGGGGAAGGAATAATTTTTAAGGAGACAGGATTGAACACAAGGAGCTAGACAGTCTATGTACCATTTCTAAACTTTAGTGCAACAGAAAAGTTCAAAAGGCATTCAATGCTTGTAGGTGATGTGATACCTTGCAGCCATCTGCTCAGTTGTTTTGTTCCTGGAAGGACAGGGCTGATATATTTGGGGTATATTTATTTTGATTTAAAGGTTACTGCATAGGATGATTTGACTAATATTAAATATATATGGATTTCCTTCTATTGCCTAGGGCCCTCGGAGACAAGAAGCATCTCCCCTCTATTCAGCATTGGTTCCCCCATATTCAGCACTGATGAAGCCATATCTGGAGTACTGTGCTCACTTTTGGGTCCCCTGCTACAGATAGGACGTGGACAAATTTTGGAGTCCAGTAGAGGGCAACAAAAATGGTGATGGAGCTGGGGAACATTATAGATGAGGAAAGACTGAGGGAACTGGGTTTATTTAGTCTAGAGAAGAGGAGACTGAGAGGGGATTTAATAGCAGCCTTCAGCTACCTGAATAGGGGTTCAAAGAGGATGGAGCTATCATTGGTAGCAGATGACAGAACAAGGAGCAACAGTCTTAAGTTGCAGCAAGAGAAGTTTAGCTTAGATATTAGGAAAAAAAATCTCACTAGAAGGGTAGTAAAACATTGGAAAAGGTTACCCAGAGAGATGATGGAATCTCCATCCTTGAAAGTTTTTAAGACCTGGCTAGATAAAACTTTGGCTGGAATTATCTAGTTGGGGAGGGCCTGCATTGAGCAAGGGGTTGGATTAGATGACATCCTGAGGTCCTTTCCAACCCTAATTTTCTGATTCTATGGTTTGAAGAGATTGATGAGCAAAATTTAAATTTAAAGAATAATATCCTTAAAAATCCAAGAAACTTTGGTCCTGTTTTGCCTGGAATGATATATTGATGGATGGTCCTGCTTTAAGCAAGGGGTTAGACTAGATGATCTAAGGTCCATTTGAACTCTAATTTCCTATGGTTCTAGCTATTATGACAGATTATTGACATGTATTTAGCTAAATGGGGGATATCTGTTAATAGTTGGATAAGAATGCTCATCACAATTATCAATGCAACCTTTTACAGATCTTCTATATCAGCCATACCATTACCAGATCATTGTGAATACACACAGTCAGATTCAATAATTATATCCTTAGGTGTCTAATGTAGCAGTCAGGTGGAAAGAAAATGCCTAAATCTAAGGTAAAAATACTGAAAACCCCTGTTTAGTTGCCACCTAATCTTGAAGGTATATCAGTTTTCATTGGGCTGAAACCTAACATGTCTAAACACAGTCAAAATCCAAAAACTATGTACTTAATTCACATATTAAACTCCATCTAGTAGGTGCTTTCCAAGCACACCTAATATGCAAAGTACAATTGTGGCCTCTACTTAAAAAAAAGAAAGGAAAAAAATAGTATCACAGATGAGGCCATTCTTTTGATATAAAGACACAGTGGATAGAAAAGGATATGGCAGATCCTTACTCATTCATACATTTTCCTGAGGGGATTCAAAATCTTCCCTTTCATAGTATCATAGTATCTAGGGTCAGAAGGGGCCTAGAGCAGGCCATCTAGTCTGACCCCCCGCCAATGGCAGGAACGAGTGCCAGGGTCCCTTTCATCAGGAAGTCCCAACTGCTAGGCTATAGGCTATGCTAAGGGATATGAGAAAGTAATTTCCCATCCCTGCTGTTTGTATTAATACAGCACGAAGAGTACCATTTCCTTGGGCCAAACTGTGTGAAAGGGAGAATGACATTTTAGGTTAATGATTAGGGCATTCACCTGGAAGAATTAAGTCCTTGTTTCTAGTGCCTTTCCCAAAGCTTGTTTCTGTATTTTACATGAAACAATCACTGGATAAAAAACAGGGCTGGGAACTGGTCTCCTGTATCCCTACATAGTGAGTGTTCTAATCTCTAAACTACCTATTCATCTATAAAGTCATAGTTTCTCTTGTTTTAAAGGAATAAAAAAAAAATCCTTCTCCTGCTCCATGCCAAGGATTTTTTGTTTCCCCTCCACAAACATTTTTACTTACTGCAGGGCCAAGAAGCTATGTTAACATCTCTTAGCATTGCACCAATCATGCCACATTTCAAAGGCAAGGCAAAAGATGTATTTGTGCCTGGCAGGCATAGCTTTATGAGCCATGCAACTAATATGCCTCCCTTAACTGCTCTGTCTTTTTGCTTCTGTTATGTTCATATTCTCCAGAAGGGCCTATACTACTAAGGTCAAATTAGACAGCAGTCCTAATTGAAAAGCAACTAAAAGAAATCAATAGAGATATCACTCTATATTAATTGTTATTTTTATCCTAAAAAACCCCACTGGTTCACTTCAGAAAAAAAGTGTGTTGTGATTGATTCATGAACACAACAGTATAAAAACATGAAGCTTCTGGAACTGTGAAGAATTGATGAAACAATTTTACCTGCTGTGGCCTAATATTTAATATTATAATGCTGATGAAGTGTTCCAACCACTAGGTTGGTAATTATCCTGTTGTGGATTTTCAAAGGTCATTTATTTAATTTTCTGTAAATCAGTGTTCATATTACATGGGATGCCCACAAGTTGCACAATCTAAAGCCAGTATGTCACTCCTTTCTTTCCAAATGTTCTAATTCATTAATTATTAAGTTAATTTTAATTACTATGGGATGGTTTGAGAGATAATGCATATGTGATTTAAATCACGTAATTCTGTTGTACCTGATTTGGGTATAAAAACTTTTTTATTCCATTTGTAAAGTAATGCAACTCTTTGAATTCTTTGTCATTCCTTCAGTCCATTTCACAGTAAAGTGAAATTGTTTAATCTAAATTATAAATAGACTTTCTGGGATATATTTATGATTGGTGTTAAAGCATGCTGCACTGGACTTATGCTGATTCACAGTGGTTTAACTAGGGTATGGCAACCTGGGGACAGGGGGCAGGATAAAATGTCTGCTACTGCAGCCTCACAACTGCACCAGTGGTGAAAGCAGGAACCAGAGGTCGCTGCTGTTCCTGTGTGTGGCAGTTGCCTGGATGCCTGACCATAACATTACACCTTTGTTTATTCTCTCCACCTTAGCATCTTACCCATCTATATTTATTTTTAGCTATAATTTAACAGGTACATTTCATTGACTCTTCAGCTGACTTGATCAGGAAAACAAGCCTTGAATTTTGTTTCTGACTGGCACGTCATTCACTTAGAAACCTACCAGAACCTCCCTTAAAATATGTCTTTAGAATCTAGCTTCTTAACTATTCCTAGGTGTTAAGGCATATGGAAAAAACAAAAACACATATAAATAGACATAGTGAGTTGTCAGCAATTGGCTTGGGAAAAGTGAAAAATGATGAAGTCTTGAAATATGTATTATTTATAATAGCTCAAGTTTTCTCATTGAGTTTGTCTTAAAACACCCAAACACACAAAGAAAAAATCCACTACAAAACAGAAGTAGAAATAGACACTTAGATCATCAGTATCAGTCTCTATCAGCTGAATACTATTAGCTTAAATTTGTACAGCAGTGATTCTCAACCTGGGTGCCAAAGCACTCAGGGGTGCTGTGATAACCTTTGAAGGGTGCCCCAAGCTATGAGGAGATAAGTTAAGTGTGTGGAGATAAGCAGATAAATAAAGGCCCACGCTTAGTCCCTGCCTAGCCATTCCTCTGCCTCCACTGCCTAGCCCATCTGCAAGGTGGGGAAACACTGTAAAATAAGTTAATGTTCTAAATGGGGGCCAGTTGAATTCACAGGAATCACAGAAGGATACCGTTACTGAACTGAGGGGTGCTTTAAATCTAAAAAGGTTGGGCACCACTGTAGTAGAGGATTTTTGCTTTTGTACTGTTCTTATGAGTTCAATCACTATTAGAGATCATTGCAAGACAGTGGCCAGAGGTTTGGCATGCATACTTTCCACCAGGTATCTGTTCTTTGTCTCCATTAAGTGACTAGCTATGATGCTAAGCATTAACTATTGTAACTGGCAAACTCGGTCCACATTCAATCACTACTGATTGTCTAAGGTTTGTTACATTTAGTTGTAATAGAAGGAACCGAAGTGGGAATACCGGAGTTGTAAGATAACATTCATCTTAGGTTCTGAAATAGAACAAGGGGCTGATTTTAATATGAGTAACATCAATGTGGACACTTGCAGAACCTGTAATTGTTGTGATTTCCTGGCATAAAGGGGAAATAACAGGAGACTTCCAGGCTTTACTTTTTGTTCAAGCTGTAGGAAAGTAGTTACAATGGGTGGCTTTTTCCCCTCTGATGTTTGCAATGGACATGTTAGATGAAAGAAAGGACTGCTGGAGGGCATCTTGGAAGAACAGAATAGTGTAATAATGTCACAGGAGTCAGAAACTGAATGTGCATCTTTTCTAGTTAACAAATTAATTAAGAAGAAGTGTTAAGTTTTACCATCTTATAGGGGTTTTGATACCAGAAGATAGATGAGGCAGAGAACAACAGAGAAGGGATGATGTTCCACTCACATATTTATCTCCAATAACGTATTACAGGATTTTTTTTTCTATGGCTCATCAGGCTTTATGTATTTAGTAGTCAATAGCTCCTATCATATAGCTTCTAAACCCTCCTGGGTTTTGGGTTTTTTTTGTAGTTAGTCATGGCATTTTATGACTTTACCATGGGAGGGAAGCATGTGGCCCTTGTTATTACCAAGAAACAGACTCCATCCATTTTGAGATAGTGGAATGGTGCTTAAATGAAGCAAAATCCTAAATGAAATTCCTGACATCTAGAAAGTAGGCCCAGAATGAATCCTGTCACTCTGTATGTTTTATTTTCTCAGACCATATTTAAGGTAACGTTCAAGTGATACTATTGCTCTGATATTCCACAAAATATTCAAGATCCCTGAATTCTTATGGTTTTGTTGTGGGGATTGTTGTGGCAGTAAAGATGAGTTTACAGGTCTAACATTTGTTATTAAAGCAGGGTTGCCTCTTGATCAGCAAGCAATTTACTTATGAGTTGAACAAGGTTAGGGGGCTGTTTGAAGGCCAGAAACATGGCGGGTAGGAGGACTGATGATATTTCTCTCAAGTTCTTTTCAAGTATATGCTGGAGTTGTTTGATAATCTTCCTATTGGTTTAAGTGTGCAATGGTAGATAACAGTCAGCAGAGAGGTTTTCTCTTATATTATACTTGGTTGCTGCGGGATACTTGTGTAGGTCCTTCAAAGATACAGTCTACTTCTCTGCTGGAGTGTGCTTGTTGAGTAAAGGCAATTTATGTTTTGGTGAGATAGATTTCATGATTATTCTCCTCAGAGCAGATGCAGGGGTATCTGAGGGCCTGACTGCATATATTTGCTTTTTTGGTGTGTTTAGGATGATTGCTGGTTTTGTGGATGTTAATTATGGTGGTCCATTGGTTTTTGGTATATAATAGTTTGGCCCCTCTAAGTGTAGAGTGTAGTATGTAGGAAGTTGATGTTACCACACAACTATTCCAGAGAGAATTTAATCGAAGGGTTGTAGTTGTTAAACCTGTGGTGGAAGTCACTGAGTCCAGGTGTTGCATGTGGGTGATGAATATGTCATCTATGTAGTGTAGGCTTGGTGGTGTTTTTCAAAAAGACTTCTTTTCCCAGTGTCTCACAACGAGGTTGATATATTGTAGTCTTCTTCGTGTCAATAGCTGTGCTCAAGGTCTGCAGGAATGTTGTTTGTTGAAAGTGAAGACAATGTATCCAAAGTTGTTATAACACAATACTAAAAAAACATGGGTTTAGACTTTTATCTAAAGTTGATTTGAATTTAAATCAGTATATATACTTATGTACATACAGGAAAACACCCTGAATGTCTTTTTATCTCATTCAAATTCAGGGTCTCTGTAATTGCCTTTGAAGTATAAAAAATGTTCAAGAAAACAAAAGCCTCCAAAAATCACTTAAAAAGGAAAGTGTAAACTGTACATGATCCTTCCATTATATCCATACACATAAGTAGTGTGAACAGCATTGAAAGGAATGTTTCTAGTAAGCATAGATATTCCATTCAAATGCAACATGATATGCTATAGCCTGTAGCTCAGTGGTCACCAACCAATGCATATCAATCCACCGATAGATTTTGGAGCCTCTTGTGGTAGATCTCAGAGCCTCTTGGACTCAATCTGAGGCTGGGGTGGAGGGCTGATTGCCTGTGCATGGTTGCATGTACCCTGGACCAGCAGGTCAACTCGTGGGAGAGGGAAGAAACGATGGCTAGATTGAGGCCCCTGCGGTGAGGGACAGTACTACAGAGACAGGAGCAGGAATAAGTTGAGTGGGGCCCCAGCTGGGTGGAACTTACCTGCTGGGGAGGCACACTCCCAAATAACATTTTCTCCTTCTGCCTCAATCTGCCACCCCCTTCTACAAATAAATAGATCAACTGTAGTCCCAACAATCAGTTGGGATATGGTATCTCTATAATACATAGATCAAATGTTGATATAAGCTGAAGCAGGAAATGTTAGAAGTATGGAAGCTGAGGGAAAACTGAAATAAGAAAAAATATGTCTAATAACTTATTGGAGAAAGGTTTCATTATATGCTTATTTTTAGTATCATATTGTGAGAGAGCAGCTTTAGTGCTCCATCACTTTAAGGGTTGGCACAGACAACTGCCAGGTAGTTGACTGCAGCAGCCGTTTTTAAACTTAGGCCAGAAAGGCAGTAGTCGAGTTTGAGCAGCTAAGGAGGCAGCATCAGGCTGAATTGCTCCTGGAACACTTGAAGGTAAAGGGTGAGGCTAGGGGGAAGGAGGACGCCTCATTGGTCCTGGGCATGACCTGCAACTGCACCCTGCCAGGGAAGGGTGGCCTAGTGGAGCTACCTGTGGCAGGGTAGCTCCCCAGAAGTGCCAGGCCAGTTACCTCCCTGGTGAAAGGTGATGAGGGACACCTGAAAACCCCATCCCCCAAATCCCTGGTGAGTTTGATCTACACAGAAGAAGCCCAGGCTCATGGGAGTCCTGAGGTAGGATCTCAGTGGGTGGAGGGACCTGGAGCAGCACCCAGGCTCCCTGTGAGACCTGAGGTCATAGAGGCCTTAAGAGGGGGCTAGGCATGGCTGCAGACACCTGAGCCTCACAGGGTGTAAGGTCCCAGGGCTAGGGGGCTAGGCATGGCTGCAGACACCTGAGCCTCACAGGGTGTAAGGTCCCAGGGCTAGGGGGCTAGGCACAGCTGCAGCCACCTGAGTCCCACAAGGTGGAAGACCCAGAGGATCCCCAGGGAGGTGGCAGCATGGAGCCCCAGTGAGGGGAACCAAGGGTTGGTAGTCCAATATGTGGGGCCAAGGGCCCAGTGTGTGTTTGTGTATGTTTGTATGTTTGTCTGTCTAAAGGAAGAACATAGTGTAAACCACTGGAGGAAACATCTGTTTGGCAAGGGACACATAAGGGGTGGTTGGAGCATTGCCCCATTACAACTGGGGCACTTGAAGGACAGCTTTCTGACTATTTAACATCTTGATTATTTAACAACAAGGTGTGGCAGGAAAGCAAGGTAGGTAGTTTGCTCAAAGACAGGGGAGGGCCCATACTAGCAGTGGGGCTGGAAGGCACCCTTGTCACACATATAGTATCCAAAGAGTAAATTAATGTTCTAGTAGGAGAAACATTAATTTATCCAAAGGTCCCAAGAATTCTCCAGAGACCTTTAGAGAGTCATACTGAACATTGTCAAAAGTATTGTAAATCTAAAACAGATTCAACCAATTTCATTTTTACTTTTTTTTTTTTCACATATGTGGATATTAAGAGGAATTGAACTGAGGAATTTAGCTCTGCTTAGCCTTCATTTAGTTCTGTAGCTCCTCTAAGAATGTATTACTTATTCTTTATTAGGGCTATTTGTAAAATACTTTATAAAACATTATAATTTCATTTTCCTTTCTATTTCTTTTTGGTGAACATTTAATTCTGAGATAGAAAGCCAAAATTAGCAAATCTAGTATCTTAGTTTTTCTCCTCTTTTTTTTTAAATGCACCAATACTATATATATTATTAAGGAAGTAACAAGATTCCCATTTACATTTTTGATGATGAGAAAAAGCTGATGATGAGAAAATGTAAGATCAAATGTAGATTGAAGTAGTCAGTATACTATGCAAATTCTGAATGCTAAACTGGATAGATTGATTAGATCTTAATAGTTGGAAAAGACTGAAAAATAATGTCTGCCAAATATGTTTTTTGACAGATGTCACATAAACTGAACTGTTTTAGAAGTGAGTTCATGTAACTGATAGTGTTCTGTTGGCCTGCCTTTTCTTATATGTTTGTTTATTGAGGGTTCTGGCTTTCTAGTCACTAATGGGTCATACAATAACAGTTTAAAGACTCCTCTAACCAGCTATTATTATATTTATAACTTGTTTATTATTTACTAAACACTAAAGCTGGTTGAATTATTCATCATGAATATTTAATGAATGATCCTAATTTCTGCAAATCTGTTATCAGCCTGGGATTTTTCATGACTTATTTTTACTAGCATTTTAAGAGTTCATCCCAGTCATTTGGAAGCCTTGAAGAAGTATTGCCAGATGCAAACTCCCTACTAACATATAACAGCTTCTTCTCCCACAAGAGCATGGACATATGGGATATTCTTCTATAGCAGGGGTTGGCAACCAATGGCATGTGGGCTAGAGCTTTTGGATTCAGCTTCTGGAGCCATGGCTTCAGCAGAATTTCTGGCGGGGGGCTTCAGCGGAGGAATGCTGTGCTTGTGCCTTTGCTACAGTGGCTAACAGGGAGAAGAGGCAGAGGAAGACATGTCATAATTCTGGGCTGCCTCTGCCCTGAGTTATTCAGCCCTGCTGCTGGAAAACATTGCCAACCCCCACTCTATGGTTTTTAAAGCTGATTTTATTTGTAAACTTCTGTGTCCCTCCACACTCTAGAAATGCTATAGGCCAGCTAATATATTCCTCATAGCCAACTTCAGAATATTTTCCCATCCTTAATTCCCTATAAGTATGGATTTATTTACCTACTTTGTTCTTTTCCCAATGGTATACCAGCCAGTGCATATTACCTACTTAGGTTTTTTTGTCTTGGTCTGAATCTGTTCTTTTTTCCCTTTTGCTATGGAAGATGCATGTCAGTGAGTTCATCCTTCTTCGTGGGTGAAGACAACTGCATCTAGTGGGGGGAAGAAGAGAGAAAAGAAGTAGGAAAGAAACAGGGAGGGAGAAAAGCAAAAAAGGAGGAAAAAAAAGGAAAAAAGAGAAAAGAGAGGACACAGAAAGGAGGAAGGTGGAGCCTAGCTTGCATGGGTACGTAAGTGACTTATAAGCCTGATCTTTGTCTTGAATCATTTGCTGCAGAAGGGGCAGGAAAGTGATGAGGACTGGGTATGAGAGGTTTTCATTTTCCTGGCCACATGTTTTTTCAACGCTTCTGCTGTGCATTGCTGTTTGAAGGCCAGTGCTCTTCTGTATTGATGACCTCCAAGATGGACTGTCACAAGCAATTTGCTCCCATGACTCCGGTTCTACGCCAAAACTCTTTAGGGACGCCTTTAGAATGTCCTTATAGCACTTCTTTGGTGCCGTGAGGGTGTACTCCATTTGACAGTTCTCTGTAGAAGATTTTCTTCAGCAGGTAAGTGTCAGGCACTCTTGAAAGGTGGCTGGACCATCTTAGCTGTGCCAGTTTCAGTAGAGTGTGAATAGTGGGGACAGCTGATTTTTTGAACACCTTAGTATCCAGAATCTTGTCCTGTGACTTAATCTTTAGTATCTTTTCCAGGCAGGTGAAAGTAGTTTAGTTTCTTGACATGAAGCTGGTAGACAGTCCAGGTTTTGCAGGCTTACAGGTGGATCGGGAAAATGATGGCTTTGTATACCTTCAGTTTTGTCAGCATTCTAACCCAATTACAGACTGATTTACAGAGTCTGCATGGGGCCACACTAACTTTCGCTAGACTCGTGTTGACTTTGTTGTTGATGTGGACAGCATGGAAGCGTGTGCTGCCTAGATAGACAAACTCGTCGACCATCAACAGTTATTAGCCTTTAACTGAAACAAGTGGTTCCTGGGGTGTTGAACCATGAGCAGGTTCACTTCCCTCTTCTTCATGTTAATAGTGAGTCAAAAGTTGTCACAGGATGACAAGAACAAGTTCATGGACTGTTGCATGTCAGCCTCTGAGCCTGAGTGTAATGCACAGACACTAGCAAAGAGGAAGTTGCGAAGCATGGCTGTCTATGAAAGAGGCAGCTAGGGTTTAAATATACTATGCATATAGAGCATATTTAACATCTTGTTCAACATCACTGAAGAAAAGAAAAGTAGAAATGTAATAATTTCTTGCTATAGTTCACAGTTTGCCTACGGATGTCAGTCCTCTGTTAAGAGAGAATTAGAAAATATTTGTATATCTCCTATAAAGATAAACATCTATAATTATTTAGGAATACATACTTCAAAATGCAAATTTTAATAGAAAAGTAGGCAAAAGTTCTAACTTGCATTTAAAAAAAATAGTTTCAGTAAAGAGACTTGAATCGATGGCACATTTTTAAGGTGTTTTTGTGGATTTTTACCAAGCCAACTGCCATAATATTGATGTTTAAAAATCTTTGAAAATGTATCCCAAAGTGCACTGCTAATCATTGCTATTATGTTAAGTATAGTGAAGCAGTGATAATTTGCCTGGTAAATTACAGTATGTTACAGAGGATATATAAACACACATATTTATATGAAATAATTATATATTTTGAAAGAGATAAAGCAAGACTCCAACTGGCAAATGACAAGTCCTACCTCTTGGATATGATGCAAAGATATATTTCACAGGTACAAATCTGAATTTTCAATCAGTTTTCACAGAAATGTGAATGCATAGTTTGGCTTAAAACATAAGTTTTGAGAAAGCAAACTTTTTATGAAAATGTAGATTAACAGAGATGTGTTTAAAAATGTTTATACTGGATTTTTATTTTTTTAAAGAATCTGGCATTCCACTAATGTGAAGATTTCTCTTTCTGCAGCTGCCTCTATTTATTTTGATTCAAATGCACAGGTGCTAAGTTATCATGCCAATGGGTAAACATACGAATCAATTCATCTATCTTTCTGCTTATCTGCCTACCACCATACCTATCTTTCACCTATCTTTTTATATGGTGCCAGTTCATTAGCAGCTGAACATAAAGACTTTATTGGAAACTGGCAAAGGATTAAAGTAACTCATACCCATCTTTTTTTATTACCTAAGTTTAGAACAATGGAAAGAATAAACAAAACCCAAATTAAATGACAGCAAAGCCCTCTGGCCTATTTCAGGGTGCCAGCTAAAAGGTAACAAGGGGTTATCTATTTTTACTTGATTCTGATTTAGTGGCAGGCAGCAGTTACTACTGTCCAGATTACTAACTGCATATACATCCATGTGGTAGCTCTGAGT
Source organism: Caiman crocodilus (assembly GCA_030014935.1). Lineage (NCBI taxonomy): Eukaryota > Metazoa > Chordata > Crocodylia > Alligatoridae > Caiman > Caiman crocodilus. Next base: position 128,191,683 of record JAGPOW010003316.1, read on the forward strand.
CCCTTCACTGTAGCAGTTTCTGTTGCCAGGCATGAAGCATAGTTGAAGAAAACACCAGCTGCTGAAGGAATGGCTATTGCTGGCAGAAGTCTACATATGCTTTCTTCAAGCTTCCAGATCATGTCAGAAGTTTAACTCAACCCACCAGAGAAGGTTTGAGCAGTTCACTCATGCCTGGCAGTGAAGCAGACAATGGAAGTAGTAATTTCTTTTAGATTTATTTAAATGCCTCAGGTTGTGGTAGTCCCACAACTAGGGAAGATCCTGACTTTGGTGGGAAGTCTCAAATAAAAAGCATACAACTAGTTTAGAAAGCTGAACCTGAAGAAAGAAGGATACAAAAGTTCATCAGAAATGCAGGCTGCAACTTGCTATCCAAGAGCCTCAAGGAAAGACACCAGAAAAACCTCAAGCTAACCTACTTACAGTTTCATAGTTGTTAGGAGCTGGAAGGGACCTTACAAATCGTTGGGTCCAGCCCCCCTGCACTTAGGCAGGAAAGACTGGGATCAGGTGACCCCTGCAAGATGGGTGTCAAGATGTTTTTTGAAGATCATCAGGGTGGATGACTGCCCCACCTCTGGTACTCATTTGAAACAAATGTTAAGGATAAGTAGGGTAACAGGCATTTATTTATTTATTTTGTTGCTTTAAACTCTATCAGCTCAGTATGTTCCTATCGATAAATAAACAATTTATTTTGTAAAGCAAGCTAGTCTTAATCCCATCATTTTCAAAGTGGTCAGGGTCAGTGGTGAAAAGTGGAGAGAATGATGGGATTCCTTTCTGAGAGATTAGCAGATGATAGGCCTGTCAGCTGAAACTGGTGCCTATGCCATTCACAGGTGCGGACTGTGTTCTGGGCACTGGGCATATGAGGAGCTGATATTGTTTGTTTCTATAAAAGTTTGCAGAATCAGGACATTCAAGAAAGAATGTTGTGACAGGCTGTGTCTACTGTTTATGGGTGTCTATGTGTTATAGAAATTGTTGTGGCTCAAATACCAGTGCTCTGTGCTTTGCCTCTCTATTAGCAATTGTGTAACCAGGGATAGGTGAGCAGGGCACCAGTCCCATTGCTGATTTAGAGAGGGTGCCAGAATGGTGACCCCAGTGGACCCTATACTACAGGGTTCCTGCAACTGGTATATGGGGAGACAGTCCCACAGCCACAACAGCCACAGGACAGTGTGGTGAGCCCTTGACATGAGGGATAAAAGCTTGTCCCTGTTTTCCAATCACTCCACTCTCTAAAGTCCCCACACAGTATCTCCCTGCCTACTACCCACTTCCCCTTCCCTGGCCTGCTCTGCCTAAAGTATAGAAATAGCTAGCCATGCCTCTGTTTATTCGCATAAACAATTCAGTGCACCCTAATAAACACAGTAGTACCTGGTGCAAACTCAGTCAAATAACTTTGGCCCAGAGGATCAAGATTTGAAATCTTTTATTTTTAACGCTCTAAGGCTAGAAACAGACTGTTCTGGGATTACTGGTGCTTATTTGTTGTCCAGAACAGAAAAAGTCCTGGGATTGGTATATACACATATGCCTATCCAGCTGGAATTTAGTGAGCAGTTGAATGCTGCTTTCTGCCATTGATTCAATGGTATCATCCTGGGAGAGAACCATTCAGATGCATTGTGAGATGACCAGAGATAACTGTTAACACTTCCTGTCATAAAATCATAGAAAAGTGATGCTATGATTCACTAGAATCAGGCTAGAAGGAACCTCCAAGGGTCATTTAGTCCAACTCCCTGACTCAGACCTGTGCCAGGACCCTGTGCTAGCCAGATATGGCCAATGGGCTCAATGCAGCTTGTGGGGATGGAGTTGTGCAGGTTGACCCTGATCCAGATGTGCCCAGGGTAATGGAGGTGGAGTGGGGAGGAGCAACTCTAATATGGATGCAAGGAGGACACCGGGGGCAGACATGATTTCTCCTGGAACAAATACAACATGTGTTCATAGCCTAATATGTTCTTTGCAGCATAGTCAGGAAAATTATTGTTCTCTAAAGTATGATTTTAATTGGACTATATATGTTTAATCTGATCATTGTAACTGGTCAATGATCTAAAACCAATAATCCCTCCCCAGATAGCATGTTTGTAGTTGTTTTGATACACATATGAATATTTACTTATTTTATACTAAACAAATAATTTTTTATTTATTTATTTCCAGGTAATCTTAAAATTCTATAAACTAGTTCATTTGCAACATTTTGTATGTGGTTTAAAAACTTGTAATTTACTCTAAGCATAAAAAGCCAGAAAATGAGGCTATTGACATATAATGTGTCATTCTGATAACATTTCAAACAGCTTGATTTTCACTTTCATGGCTTCTACTTGACTTTCTTGCAAAGAGAGTTTTTACCTTCTAACTCCACTTATTAATCAATGCAAAACTCATAGTTACAGCAAGAACTTCTTATCATGATATAATTCTGTTCTCAAAATGCAGTTTTTATTTTAAGACATTGATAACTGGAACTAGATAAGAAACTTTATTTTGCCTTTAAGCATTAAGAAAATGTCTCGCATTGCTAATCAATTATCTTTTCGCCTTTAAAAATGTCAGTGCAGGAATGAGAGAGAATGACAAAAGTCTGTACATATATAAGCAATGTAGATGTGTGGGTGTATGAATGTGTACTCTGTCTTTCTCTCTCTCTTTATTAACCTGGAGCAATAAAATTCTTTCTGTTCTCAGGAAGCATGTATCATTTTTTTCCTTAGGAAACCAGGGTGAAAATCTGAATCTCCTGAAATCAGTATGAGTTTTATCATTAATTTTAGTGTATCCAGGATTTCAAGATTCATGGTCACATATGACATATTAAATTACCATGGTATATTAGCATTCATATATATGGATACAAATATAAAATATGTATACATAAGCACAGATTGTTTTATTATGACATGCTGCAGTTGGCATGTTTCTTTTTTTCTTCATGGGCTGACTCATGACAAGAAGACTGTAGCATCTGGCCTTTCTTTTGTATCAAAGTTCACAACATATTATGTATGCTATTAGTTTTCATGATGGTTTGTATATAAAAAAGAAAATATAAAAAAATGTGCTCTTTTCCTCACTTCTATGGCAATTGCAAATGGCTTCTAAAGTCTGTCCCTTTTCCACAGTTTTATATTTGAAAAATCATATCAGACATACAATTAGAAGTCAGTTTCTTAGAAGCAAAACAGTATAAACTCCTATACCAAACTTTTAATGATAAAGGCGAGATATGCAGTTCTATTGCAAGTCCCTTGAATATCCCACAGAGAGGGAGAAAAATTACTAGAAACTACTGAAAATTTTCTCTGTTTTGTAAATAATGTTGAATATTCAAAAAAACACTTGTTAAAACATTTGACCATAGTATTCAGAGAAGCTACAATCAGAAAGGGGAAAAGCGCCACCTATTGATCATAGCACTTAAGTTATTTATTACTCCTTGATACCTGCAGTAGTTATGTTTAAAATTATCACTACCTACAGTTAAGGTCCAGAAAACTATTAATGTTAATTTTTTTTTACATGATGTACAGCTAAAATGCTTACAGAAAATATTGTATATAATAATCAAGAATAAATTAACAATATATACCTGAGGTATCCATAGCCTATATACTAAAATGCAAATCAACAAACCTTTTCAGTTGTAAGAAAGCTTGTCTTTTGTGATGAAAAAGTCACAAGGATTTCAGCTACTCTGTTAATCAAAGGTTTAGAAAAAAGAACAGAACCTAAGGATATACCTAACATAGTACCTGCAATCTTAATGGATAAGCTCATATACTTCATAACTCCTGTGTCTTTCAGTAAACAAAGTGATAAACATATATTTTGCTTTTGGTTGGAGAGGGGGGATTTGCCGCAGAAATTAGAAGAGTCATTAACAAAGCAAATCAGTTTCAAGTCTTAATATGTGAATATTGCAATATTATTTTAGTTTGGTTAAAATATCTTTAGGTTCTGTGGAATTTACCATTTTTTTTCTGCCTGGACATTAATGACGTACATATTGCGATTCTGAAATCACAGTGTTCAGTAATGAATAGTTCATTGACTAGTGGTTCAATGAATTGTGTGGAAATTCATGGACCATGTAAGCAAAGAGAAAAGGTAACTGTTATTATTTCAAACGAAGATTTTATGTCTTAGTGGCATTGTGAAAGATTGACCTTCACATGAGATATTGCTGTTCTTGCATTACCACCCTGATATCAATAGAAAACTGCTTTTAATCTACACAAAGGGTCCTGTTATCCTCTCAATGCATGGGGGATTATCATGCTTCACTCTACAGCACATTCAGAGGCAAAAAGACCCCTCAGTTTATATTGCTGTGAAGCAATTTTTTGAACATATTTCAAATGTCTTTGAATGATGGTTTTGAAAACTTCTGTTTAAAACTAATCCAATGACATTTAGTTTTAGACAAGACCGTGCATGAGACTACGGCAGTATTCTGTGTGTGCTAGGTAAGAAATTTTTGAGCTCTCAATAAATGTAATTAGATTAAAATATTCATGATTGACTCAGTTAACCACATGATCTTTCCTCAATAATGTTCATCTTAACCACATGATCTCTTTTTAATAATGCTCATCTTCAGAGCTAAGCAATTTGTGTTGTAATGGAGGAATACACTTGATATTTATATAGAAAGCTAGCAGAGGGCACATCTAGTTTAAAAAGAAGAATGCATGACAGTGATAATGATTTGTTTATTATTTTCCATTTTACTAATTTGTGCTTATTATGGTGCCTGTTACTAATCTTGAATTGCAGACCTTAATTTTGCTTTTTCAGATCAATGAGAAACCTGTGGATAACTATTAATAAATATATTTCTTGCATGTGCACAGTGAAAACTTTTAAATATTAAAAAGAAGTATTGCAGCCCATATTTCATCTATTCTTACAAGACAGGAATGACAGTATTAAGATGCACATTCAGGATAGCACTCTTTCTACTTTGAACGCTGTCAAGAACAAAGTGCTTTACAGACTTAAAATAAATCTAGGTACTAATCCATTGAATTTCTGACAACAGGAGCCCAAGGTTTCCATGCACTTAGCTGAGTACTGCATAAGAGCTTGTGCATTATTTATGTCCACTAATGGTGTTGCAATGCTCTTTGTGTGAAGCAGTGACAGTGCAATCTGCTAAGATAGCTGCTGCTGTGGACAAAGCCATACATTTTCCTGAGCTTGAATTTTTGACAGAATACTCTATTAATGCCAATTCTGCTTAAGTAAATGCTGAACAGGGGTCAGTTGTTCCTTTTTTCCTCTCTCTCATTATTTAAGAAAACAGTGCCATAAAACTGAAAATGATGTTCTTGGCTTTGGTGAATTTTGCAACACAATACTAGCTGATAAAGGTCAGTCTGCTTTTTGGTCTACTTTTATGATTTTGTGTGATGGTCCACAGACTAAATAGGAAAGCTCTTAGCATTGGAAAAGGGAGGTGCTATTAATTCCAGTTTCATTGCCATTATACTCTTCAGTGGATCAATAGAATTAAATGAACTGAGATATTAGGAAAATATTGTGAAAAGTAGGGTTGTATTATTTGACCAAGGTTAGGATGAATAGAAAATAACGAACCATCTATATTGGCTGTCAATAAATCATAGAACCCATATATAGAATGGAATATGGCATAAAAATCATGCGCTCTTAAATGGACATATCTTTCTTTTTTAAATCTGCAAATATTTTCTGATTACTTAAATCTGATTACTTAAAGGGACATTTGACAACTTAATTTTTTTAAATTGATGTAGGACAGGACAGCACAGGACAGGACAAGAAAAGAAAAGAAAAGAAAAGAAAAGAAAAGAAAAGAAAAGAAAAGAAAAGAAAAGAAAAGAAAAGAAAGGCTCCCACTTATTGCAAGTTCCCAATTTTTTTTTAAAGTGTTTTTGTGCTCCCCTACAGAAGATTTTTTTATGTTGGCGAGATTTACTATATGGACATGTTCAACACCACATCTTGTTTTTTCTGCACATTAGTATCTGTGCAGATTCTATTTCAGCTCTACAGAAGACATTTCTGGTAAAAAATATTGTCAAAAGAACTACAAAATGTGTGTGTACTATCAGCAAAACCCACAAAAATAACTATCACCGAGGGCCTGATCTAACTCCTTATGTAATGAACTGACTTTGATTTCTGTGGGAGATGAATCAAGCCCCAAGTGCCTTCAGAAACTGAAAATGGAAAAAAAGTAAAATTGCCTGTACAACTCTTCTACAGATCTTTTCCTTGGTAGATCTCAACGTTCTTGATAAAGTAAAACAAATGATTATTCTTATATTGCAGATGGGCAAACTAATGCAGAGAGAGGTGAAGCAATTTGCTCAAATTTACAGAACAGGCCAGTGGCAGACATGGGAATAAAACATGCTTCCCTCCCACCCTCTCCCATGCCTCATGTCTCCATCCAGTGCTGCATCCTGTACCCTGCTATCCTGCAGTGACTTCAAAAGATTTTTGTATTCTTCAGTGTTTAAAAGGTTATATACATAAAGAATTTAAACAAAAAACAGATTAAAAGTTCATCCCTGAAGAATTCCAGATATAAATGAATTGAAATTTTGTACTGTACTTTTTTTAATAAATTGTTTGTTTTATTCAGCCACAATTATCCATGCTTTTAGAATGGCCAGAAGTAATGAAATCTCTTGATCTCCTTTGTATCTAATTTCATCCCCACCCTTTTCCTTAATCTCTTTTTCTTAATCTCTCACTCCCTCAGGTCTTTGACTTCAAAATATAAGCATGTTTTAGTCACTCCTTACTTAAATAAAAATTCCCTTGCCTTTCCCTTGGTTTTTCCAGCTACCATTCCATTTGCTTTGTTCTAGCTCTTAATTCTCCAAAGCCACTGAACACATCATTTACAATACACATGTGGAGTCTGTTACCTTTAAACCCATCCTAGAACCATAATGATTCAGTACCCCATATGCTCCATTGAACAAGCTCTAAGCAAGAAATTAATGACCTCTTCCTAACCAAATCTCAGAACTATCACACTATCCTCTTCTTCTGTGACTGTTCAACTTCCTTTGACACAAGTAGCAATGAGGTCCTTCTTGAAATTGTGTGTTCCCTAGGGTGTTTTACTTCTCTTTTTTAGATTTTCTCCTCCATTATGTTCAGGATCCTAATTTTCTCCAATAAAAAAAATCCCCAATTTTCAGATTTAAAAAAGTAATCCAAAATCCACATTTGTCCATGATGAAAATGAAACTCTTTAGCGCTGGAAGTATTCAAGAACACCAAGGAGCCTGTTGTATTGGATTCTGTATAAAGACAGTATATCAAGGTAAACACCGTTTGAGGATGATCAGGGTGCAGCTATTCCTGTGTTCTACTATGGGTATTTCCCATATTTCTGGGCTTTGCTGATTGCCTCCAGCCCTGCTTTCTGTTACATGTCAGGGTGTTTTTAAATTTTCTTCAGAAGCATTCATTGGGTGTTGGCTATGGCCAAGGCCAGGGAATTTGATCAGAGTGTACTAGTGTTCCTGTTGGAGCCAAAGTTGGAGGTTCCTGGCTGGAAGGTCTTGCCCCTCCTCTCAGAATCAGATTAGTTGCCATATTTGAGGTCAGGAAGGAATTTTATCCTATTGTGAGATTGGTACATACTGTAGGGATTTTTTTCTTTGGTCTCTAGTGTGGGGTGTGACCCTCTACCTAGGTTCTCATGAGGAGGGATCCTGGTTTTCTCTGATTTAAAAAAAAAATCCCCACTTTTTAATCTAACCCCCCACATACACACTATATGTGTGTGTGTGTGCGCACGCGCGCGCGTGCGTGCATGTGTGTTTGTGTGTTGTTTCATTTTAATCATGGAAAAAATGTGGATTTTTTTTTTAACCAAAACATTGGGGATTTGTTTTTAGATTAAAGAAAACTAGAATTCCTGTTCATAAGCATATATTGACAACATTTCATAGAAGCAGGACATTGGCTGCCATGGCTCCCCTGCTTTACCTGTGGCAGGTTAGGGTGTTAGGTCTGTGTTGTATCAAGGTTGATGGTAATCTTACGCAGGGTCTAGAGTATGATTGTATAGATTGGTTTGGATAGGGCTTATCTTGCCTCAAGGAGGGGGTCAGACTAGATGACCTCTGGAGGTGCCTTCCAGCTCTCTATGATTCTATAAGTTGCTTATCTTCATTTTCAAATCCCTTCATCCCTATTTATCTCCTTTCAGTAAGGAGATAAGTGCCCACCTCTGATTGGCCAATGCTGCCAACCTTTATTGTCTACTTCATTTTTAAATAAGCATCTTTGTACTTTTTTCCTGTTTCCCTTCACACTTGAAAGAAGCAGTCTATAAGCATCCTCAAAACTGCCTCATTAACCTCCATCATATCCTTCTTTAAACTCTTTTTTATGATGATGCTTGCAAGAAAAAAAATTGAGGGTGATGAGACCATTGGCATGTTGACACTTGTGCCTAATAGTCTGATAAATACCTCACTGTTTTCTTTCATTCCTATCAATGTATATCTAATTGTTGTCTCTGATCAGGTATTGAAATTGCAAGCTCTTTGGTACAGGGGTCATTTTTTCTTGTTCTGTCTTTGTACAGAGTCTCACACAATAGTGTCCTTTACTAGCACACTTAGTGGTATGGTAGCAAAGCAAATACAAATACTAATATAAATCCATAGTTGGAAAAGATGTTTCTTCCTGTCTCTGAGCATCTCTGATTATTGTGGTATATTTAAATTCCTTCACTGAAACACTAGGAGGCATAGCCAGTGGAAGGCTGAGGCTAACAGGGCTGAATAGATAGATCAAAGCCCTCATGGAGAGAGAATGGCACAGAGGCAGGCAGGGGCAGGAGTTAATGGGCAGTTAGGTCAAGTTAATGTGACCAAGTAGCTCATCCAGTGGTGCGGTGGGAGCTCCCACTACTGTGTACACCATGGGGGCACATGCCCCCTGGATTTTTGTGTGGGGCAGAGGTGGCTGCCACTGTGGGCTGTGCTCTGCAACCTGCTGCCATTGCCCCAGGAGCTGAGGTTGGAAGGAACCTCAAGAGGTCATCTAGTCCAGCCCCCCCCCACAAAGCATGACTTTCTCTATCTCAATCATCCCAGGCAAAGCTTTGCCTAACCTGGTCTTAAAAAATTTCCAGGGATGGAGGTTCCACAACCTCTCCAGGTAACCTGCTCCAGTGCACATTAGTGCCCTGCACGCGTCTTGTCTGACCTCCTATCACTTGCCTCTGTAGGCAGAGGCTTCTTCCCCTTTCACCTTTACTCCCTGATTCCACCCATTCCCCACTGCTGGTGTTTAATTAACTCTCCCAGCTCCGGTTTCACCAAGGCCACATTCTGACCATGGGGAGGGAGCACAGAGCACCCTCTTCTAGGTTGGCTGATTTCCTCCAGTGGGTTTTAAACTAGGCTCGTCGAGGGAAGGGGAAGACAAAGGTGGAGGAAGCCTTGGACCACTAAACCAAGCATTACCCACAAGAACAGTCCAGCCTAGACTGACAACGAACAGAACAAATACCCAGGTAAGCAACAGAGGCCCGGCTAGTACTGAGATTAGGGGGGCAGTGCATGCATCTTCAGGAGGCCTCAAATGCCTCTACACTAATGCTTGTAGTATGGGGAACAAGCAGGAGGAACTTACCCTCCTGCTAGCTAACACCAACCCAGACATAGTGGGGCTCACCAAAACATGGTGGGACCAAACACATTGCTGGGTGGTGAATATCAAAGGCTATAGGCTGTACAGGAGGGATAGTACAAAGAGGAAAGGTGGGGGTGGGCCTTTGTATGTCAAGGAGAAATACACATCCTTGGTGAGCAGCACTGGGTCAGAGGAGGGGCTCTGGGTTAGAATACAAGGAAGTTGAGGGGAAAGGGACTTAATGATAGGGGTCTACTACAGACCACCCAAATAAGGGGAATAGCTAGACTGGGAATTCTTAAGTAAGCTCACAGAGACAGTTAGGTCAAAGGATGTGGTCATCATGGGCGACCTAAATTTTCCAGACATCCCCTGGGAAGAGCAGTCAGCCAGGTCTGACTGCTCACGTAGGTTCCTAGCTGAGATACAGGACCTCCATCTAACCCAGGAGGTGCACAGTCCCACCAGGGGAGATGCCTTGTTGGATCTGGTCCTGGCCATGGGAGATGACCTGGTGAGGGGTCTGCAAGTGCTCAACCACCTGGGCAATAGCAAGTATCATCTGCTGGAATTCACCATCCAGTGCAAGGTGGCAAAGGCCTGCAGCAAAGCAGCAGCCCAGGACTTCAGGAGGGCAGATTCAATGAGGTAAGGAGAATAGTCAGAAATACACGGAGGTCCCAGAGGGGAGGGGAGTTGGGTGTCCAAGAAGAGTGGTTGTTCCTTAAGGAAATGATCCTCCAAGGCCAAAGGGATCCCCCAAGGCCAATCCCAACACAGATCAAAGGAGGCAAGAGGGTGCAAAAAACCCCATGGCTTACCAAAAGCATCCAGGAACATCTCCTAGATAAAAAGAAGGCATACGCCCAATGGAAGGGAGGGGTCATCACCAGGGAGGAGTATACTTCTGTTGCTCGGGGCTGTAGTGGGATGGTCAGGAAGGCCAAGGTGGAGATGGAACTGGGACTAGCTACCCAGATCAAGGATAATAAGATGTCCTTTTTTATATAGTGGGTAAAAAGAAGAGATACCAGGTAATGTGGGGCCTCTGCAGAACACACTAGGAAATCTGGTTGTTGCACCAGATGACAAAGCTAACCTATTTAACAATTGATTTGCCTCCATTTTTCTGCACAGGGACTGGGTCATCCCACCCCCCCCGGACCCCTGTAGGCCCCAGGGGAGGCACACCCAGGCCTAGGGTCAGAGAGGACCTAGTCAAGGAACTTCTGGAGGGACTGGATGTATTTAAACCAGCAGGTCCTGATGATCTCCACCCCAGAGTGTTAAGGGAATTAGCAGAAGTCATTGCGCAACTCTTGGCATGGAAAAGGGCCAGTGTGGTTCCCATTTTCAAAAAAAGGGAGGAAGGAGAACCCAGGAAACTATAGGCCAGTTAGTCTTACCTTGGTCCTGGGTAAGCTTTTTGAGAGAATTATTCTGGCGCATGTCCACGAGGGGCGAGCAGGGGAGATTATGCTTAGGGGCAACCAACACAGGTTCATTAGAGGCAGGTCCTGTCAGACCAACCTGGTGGCCTTCTATGACCAGGTCACAAAGTCCTTAGATGCAGTGTGTAGACTCCACCATAAGATAATACTATCTGGGATTGTACTATCTTATGGTAGAGTAATTTACTGCACTGAAATGCATGTGTAGATGCTAACCATGGGCATAAATTGTGTCCAGCCAGCCCAGCCAACTGGGGGCCTGCCCCACTCCAGCTCAAATTGCCGCTATCTTGTGTGCACATGTAGAAGCGGCATCGGGGAGCAATTTACTCCAACTTTAACTGCTCCAGAGTTATTTATTTTACATTAATTTCAAACATAGATGCTCCCAGAGGCAATTTGTGCTTTCTGTAGATGATAAACTTCAAAGGTCAATCTCAGGGAAGAGGAAATTCTCAAAGTTGCTGTTCTATTTTAGACTTCAGGTACTGAAAGAATTATATTATGCAACAACTGTTCTATGCAAGCTAACAAATCTGACATAAATCATGATTTTTAGCATTGTTTTTCTGCTATAAATATTAACTTTAGTATGGAAGCTACATGTTCCAGGTGCCTACCTGAAACAGTATCAGAATTTAATTTTTATTAAATTTGAAAAGCTGGTTCAGATGAGAGCAGTTGCTAGTGGTTTCAGACATTTTTATGCTTTCTTGTTTAAAAGACTTAAAACTTTCTTAGACCTCTGTTCGTTTGTGAACATTTTTCAGCTTTCACAGAACAAAATCTATGGAAATTTGCTCTGCATCCAGATAGCTTATTCAGCAAGAAAAAACAGTTTAGTAGAAGCATAGGTTATCATTCATTACATTTGTCTATTTCTGCTTGGAAACCTTTCTCAACCATGACCTCCATCAGTATGCATTTTTTGCCAGCACTGGGAAAGGCTGCTGAACCTTTTCTGAAGAATGCTGTTCTTTCTGCCACTACCAAAGAAAAATAGCCACATAGTAAAAGGTAGGGAGCAGTAAGAAAAATTTGCATAAGAGCTTTCAAAATATTTGAAGAGTTTAATTATCTTAGAACTAAGGCCAGATTCTGTTCCCTGAAAGAAACTTGCATATTAGTACAAAGATATATACTCTGGCACTTATTGCAGAATGGGATAATGGGATTATAAGATTATTGCAGAGTTTATTGCTCCGAGCACGCTGCTTGCACATGTACCTGGGACTGTAGCATGTTGACCCAGATCACAGCAGCCATGGCTGGCAAGGGGCACTTGGGGTCAACCTGCCAGATCCAGGCTGCTTTCCCTGCATCAACATGCTGTTAAGGGGTTAGCTGGGGCACAAGGCAGCCCCTGCACTGAAGCATCCTTATGCCCCAGCCAGCCACAGCAGCATCTACATGTGTGCTACTTCAGAGTAAAAAACTCTGCAGCAGGATAGCACTTGTATTTACTAGTACTATTCTACTGCAGAGCAAATTGGTTTACTCCAGCATAATAGGGTTCCCTGAGTAGACACACAATGTTTACAGTAGAGCTAATTAGTGTACTAATGCAGTAAATGTCTTGCCTATAAGAAGTGTTTTCCTTCCTCAATTCTGGGTGATTTAGACCAGTGCCCGTTTTGTAAGGCCACCTCTGGCCTTCGGCTGCATTGTCCAGAATAGTTGCAGTGCACCACAATCTATTAGCATGCAGAAGTTATTCTAGATGTTATTCAGGCAGATACAGGATTGTTCTATCACCCGTATGTTTGTTGGGGAACCTTTGTATCTATCCTTTCAGTGGGCATTTTTATATTTCTAGAAAGAAACTGGCTTCATTTTTATGATATTTGCCCATCAGTACAACTTCAGGTTTCAAAAAAACCCTTCAGCAACAGTTAGACATAGGCAATGTCAATCCCAAAGCAGTGTTTTTAAGCAATACTTTAGAAAACCGCTTTGTTTGGATATTGAATTAGACTGCCAAAGATTAGTCATTTATCTGGTTTGATCCTTCCCAGTGCTCATGTAATTCAACAGCATGCTTAAATAGTAAAGAGAAAAATTTGGCAAGAAACTTCTCCATAACACTGTTTCAATTCTTTAAAATTGTGATGGGAAAACAAGTAAAATGCATTAGCTAATGCAGCATATTGCAAATGTTTGCACCTTCTGTTCAAAACTGTGCAGATTGTATTGTATGCTAAAATATTTGTACTAGAGAATTTATAAAAGTGTCGTTTAGTTTTTAATGTTGGATAAGTAAATATCAGGTTAAAAATATGTATAAAAACATCTAAAAAGTTCAAAAGCTTGGCATCTGAACAACATGCAGCTGTTCTTAAAGGAGAAATATCCTCTAGCAGAGTCTGTAGTCACTACAGCTTGAAGACTTAGTGTTTGCAGTGTAAAGAAATATTCTTTAACTGTATCATATTTACTCAACTATAAGATAACACTTTTTTTCTCCAATCAGCATGAAGAAAAAAGCCCCTTATCTTATATTCATATACCAGCCCCATGCATTTCCTATCATTAAACTGCTGCTAGAAGCAACATGTGCTCAGTCATGGAAAAAAGCTATGAAGTTGATTGGATGCATCCCATGCAGAGCATGATCATTAAACACATGACTGACTATATTGGAGAAACACACTGATGGGAACCTTTTATCATGATGATGATGATGATGCAGGAGAAGGAGAAATAGTAGTAGTAGAAGAAAGTATTAAAACCTTATAATTCTGCTTCTATCAGCTTGCACTGCATTACAAAAAGACTACATTAATTACAGGCCAAGAAGACAATAAGGTACTGAAACTTAAAAATACTCCATCAGCTTACATTATTGTAGAAAAAATACATCAAGAAAGAAGAAAATGAAACACTAAGGTTAAAACATGCTTCCATCAGCTTCTAAAACTTCAACAAATAAGACCAACACAAAAACAGAACATTTATACATTATCCAATGATTCCCTTCTTCCCCAAATTCCCTGGCCACTTTCATTTCTTAATACCACATTATTTCCTGTTGCCTCCTAAGTTTGTGTATTAATGCCTATTGCCCTTTATCTCATATATGTCTTGTCATAGCCCCCATCATGACAAAGGGTACAGTCTCCTGATCCAGGCCTTAATTTTTTTACGGTCCACCAACTCTGCTGCAGCTTTTGTCTGCATTCTTGTACTGATTCATAAATTTTACAGTCTTCTTGTATATTGCTAGCATTATCCAGGCCCAGGGCCCTGGAGGTGACCTTTTACATACATTATATTTATGCACTAACATCCCCACATGGTACCAGCCAAGCCCAGGCCAATCGGTGCTCCCTTTTATCCCTTCTGTGCAGCACAAACTGACATATTTTACATAAACATACAAAAATACATTTGGGAAGCCCCATCTCCTCTTTAATTTCTTCTTGCAAAATGTTGTTCTACTAAACCTTTCCCATATGGCTTTCCAAAAGAACACTATCAGGTTCTGTTTTGGGCAAAGTAAGAGGGACATTTTTTTCCAGCCTTCAAAAGGATGAAGTTTCTCTTTCCTTTCTTTCTAAACCAGTCTGTCAATAGCTTCTTCATGTCTCTAATTTCCTCTGCTACTGGGAATCCTTTCCCCACCAGTCATAAGAAATGATGTAGCCTTCATTGCAATCTTCTAAACATCTCCTTCTTTTCCCAGACCCTTCTTTTCCCTACATTCTGAACAAAAAGGCTAACATTCTTTCTTTAGCATGTTCCCACCATCTCACTTTGCTTGTATACAATCCTTTCATTGCTCCCCATTCTTCATTGTGGCTTCTATACCATCTGAACACTTGATCATTATCCAACAGGTTTGTATTTAACTTCCACTGCCCTCTACCTGGTATTCCTTGCTCTCCCACTTCCAACACCACCCTCAGTAGCAGGTGCTCAGAGAAGATCAGTATTCTCCATGCCACTCAAACTTTCCAGTCTACAGACCCAAAAACAAAGTCAATGCACAACCATGAGTAGCCTGCCACATTCCCTCTGGTATAGCTGCTCTTGCCTAATCCTGACAGGTACTTCCCATCCTATCCTTTTCCTCCAATATGCAATTAAAATCTCCAACTAGTATTAGAGGCCGTGCTTTAGGTTAGAGGACTGTCAGTTCCTTTAAGAGGGTGAAGTTTGCCTCACAATCTGCTGCTGTGTAAATGATCAGTATTTTAAAACTTCCCCCTCTCTTCTTTCTGATCACCTGTAACACTTTCCCCAATTATTTTTGAAAGCTTATTAGTCTCAGCTGTGTATCTTTAATTACTACTAACATATCCACTGCTCTGTTCTCATTACTGCCAGACCACATGGCAAGGCCATGGTTCTATCTTCCTATAAGGTCTTTACGCTTCCTCTCTCCTGGGATTCCACATTCCTGAAGGTATATCATGTCTGCCTCTATCTGGTCCACTCCTTTCACATGGTTGCAAACACTCCTTACATTAACCAATATTGGCATGGTGATCATATTTATCCAAGATATTACCCACCACCCTCCAAGTCAAATCTATGTGGGGCAGGGAAGAGAGGACTCCACTTCTGATTCCAAACTTAATACCAACCCTTCCTTCTCCTTTTGTGTTCTTCCTTTGCCTTTTCCTTTCACCATGTCAAATGCAAAATACAAACACTTTGTATTTTAACTTCCTCTAAGAACTGTACCCCAGTGGAGCTCTGGCTTCCTTCTGCAGGCCCCACCAAATGTGAGAGCTGCAGGGTCAGAGTGACTTGGGGGCAAAACTTGATGGAAGAAAAACTCCTGCCATCTGTTCATCTTTTCTTCCCACCAACATCTCCACCTCCTCACAAACATCTCCCATTCCACTTTCTGCTTCATCTGTCCTCCAGATACAGACCACTCCATATCAAAGTTCTCTTCTTACTTTTCCTTCTCCTGATCCTACTTTTCCTTCTTCTCCTTTCTCTCTCGCTTCTTCTCCCCATTCCATACCACTTTCCTTAACCCTTCTTGCTTCTATTCTCCCTTACCCTTTTCTTCCTACTGCACCTTCCCAATTCTCCTCTGAACTTTTACCTCCCTCCTTCTTCTCTACTCCACTCAACCCCTCCTCTTCTTCCCCACCCCTGTTCTTTCTCTATATCCCCCTTCTCCTGTTCTTCCCATCCCCCCCTTTCCCCCATTACCATTCTCTTTCTCCTCATCTCATCCTTCTGTCTCCCTCCTGACTCCTTCCTCTACATGGGCGCCATCTTTACCTTTCACTTCAGCCTATTTTCCCCTGTCTTATCTGCTTTTTCTTCCATCATCTGTGAGGTTCCACCCTTCTCATCCTCTGCTCCCTGCCCACTTTCCCATTCTGTATTCTCTCCACTTTGTTTTCTTTTGACTCTATATATGAATGATCCGAGGAAAATGTAGAACACATGACCCAATTCTTTGCATAAATTATGCTTCCATTCCTTACACTCTCTTTGCATGCTATGAAAATCTTGTATGGACAGACCATTGTCAAATATCCCTCTGTCTTGCACCTCAAACAGAACTTCAGCTGTAAATCACTGGCTATCTGTGAATCCCTAAGGCAACTCCTGGAAGCAGGTCTTGTACCCTGCCTGCCCCTATTGAGTCCATCCAGAGTAATACCTGGGCTCTCCAGGCCTCAGTCTATACTCTTCCTGGGTCTTGGACCTTGTCGACATTCTACATTCTTTCACAGTGCCTCAGTAGCCAAAAGCTTATATCTTCCTCTTCAATAAAGTTTGTATATATCTTAATTGTGACTTCTCTTTCTCAGGTGTCCTCTATTACCCTGAAACCAAAATGTGCCAGGACTGGGGATTCCCAACCTTCCTTGTAGTCCCCTAGAACTTTTGGTTTCCTTTCTCATCCATAAAAAAGTTATTTCTCAGTGACATTGATTGGCATCTGAATTAAGCTATTCATAAGACGCACCCAAGCCTTCAGCATCCCATGCACTATCAGCCTGCTGAAATCTAGGCAAGTCATCTCTAACTTGAAACACCCAAGCAAAAACTTTGCCTGTGGAGATCTTCATGCAGAACCTTCCTTCTCCCAGCTCTTATCTGTTGTCCTCCATCTCCCAGCTCTTTCCTTGACACTACAAATGTTGCTGCTGCCATTGCCATCACTGTTGCTCCAGCCACTGCTGATCCCTCCTAAGCCTTCTAGCCAGACCAGCCCATCATACTGATTTTGGCCAAAGGGCAATCTACTGATGGGAACTCACCCCAACTGTAGGTTACAGTATCCCATCTGAATAAGATATAGTGCTCATTTTGCTCAGTTTTCTTCAGCACGGTCTCTTTTTGAAGTCATAGTCAACCACTACAATTTCAACTTCCTCTGCATGCCCCTAGCTCAGTAATGCCTTTCTTTCCTCTTTCCAATGATTCCTGTTTCTTCCCAAGTTTTCAATGTCTGGAAAATATCACCAAATTTCTAAATAGATAAGAGGCTCTGCCACCCTTTCTAGAGCACCTGCAGGAGGGCTGGCTGGGAGTGGGGATGGAACTGGGCCTTGTGACCCTCCTATATAAGAAGAGTCCAAGGGAAGAGTTGTAGAACTGGGGGCCGATCACCCTCTTGAACTTTGATTATAAGCTGCTGGCCAAAGTCTTGCTCAAGCGATTTAAATCCATTTTAGGCATAGTCATCCGTAAGGGTAAGTCATGCAGGGTCCCCAGGAGACAGATCCATGGAGCCGTGGTACAGCTGAGAGATGCACTGCAGTTGGAGAGGGAGAGAATGCAGAGCATCACTGTCCTAAACTTGGACCTAGAGAAGGATTTTGACAGAGTGTCCTACAGGTTCCTGTTCCAGACACTGGAGTGGATGGGAGTGCCATCGACCTTCGTCGGATGGATTAGGACCCTCTACACAGAAGTAGGCAGCGAAGTACAGATCCACGGTTTCCTGAGCACACGGATTGTGGTGGAGTCTGAAGTCCAATAGGGCTGCCCACTTTCCCTGATCCTATTTATCTGCACCATTGAGCTGCTGGCCTAGCACCAGCAAGACCCAAAGATAAATAGAGTCCACATCCCTGGAAACAGCAACTGAGAGGCCAAGGTCCTAGCCTACATGGGCGATATGAACATCTTGTGTTGGAACAGAGGGTAGGTCACCAGAGCCCTGGTACACATGCAAGTGTACAAAGTGGCAGTGGGGACCAAGCTGAATGTTAGCAAGAGTACCTGCCTGTCTGTGGGTGAGGTCAGGGACCTGGACTCCCTGGGAGTCTCTGTCCCCAACAAGGGCGTCAGGATCCTAGGGATAGATTTTGACCCAGAGCTGAGCAGCAGAACAGCATGGGAGGAGACAGAGACTAAGGCAAAACAGGACCTGGGACTCTGGCACTTGCGCTCCCTCTCCATGGGAGCATCGTGTTCATGAAGGTGATGTTGTTACTGGTGCTTCTGTACATCGCACTGGTCTTCCACCCTTTCAAGCACATCACCCACAGGATCCAGAGGGCCATGTGCATTTTCTTCTGGGGCTCCAGATGGGAAAAGGTCACCCAGAAAATGCTGTACAAGGACAAGAGGGCTGGAGGCAGGGGCATGCCAGACATCCTTCTGTTCCTGTGGGCCAGGTACGTAAGCACGATCTGTAAGTTGGTGATGGAGGCAGACACAAAAACGGCATGTCCCTTGAGGTGCTTTGCAGGGCATATTCTGAGTCACTGGAGGGTTTTCACCCCGACTAACCATAGGCCATGGATCATGGAGCTGCCCTGGTTCTATGAGACCCTGAACCGATGCCGTGATGTGTATAACTTGCAGAATGAGGGCTCGGTGACCATGAAAAGTCACAAAAAAATCCAGGAGATGGTGAAGAAAAGAGACACCATGTCACCTGTGGACCTGCTCCTGGGAGGTGCATGCCAAGACAATCTAATTCTAGATTAAGGCTTTACATCCTCTTAGTAATTTATATATATACAAGTTACTATAGACATGTTTATTTTAATTTCCATGCATTTTGGTTTCTTGTGTTTCAAATTAACAAGGTTTTCCTGTGCAAGGAGGAGGAGGGGGCAAACAGTTTCTGTGGGTATATATAGGGGCAAGAGTTAAATCCACAGCATGTTCCTTCTACCTCTCTGTCCTACTTCCTCTTTCCTCCCTTACTATCACATGCAGCTTATGCACTGTGCTAGGGGTGGGAACAGAGCCCAAGCAGGTCTGACACTAAGGGTGGAGAGATGCAGAGATTGATGGGGGAAATATATAGAGGCAGGAATGCTGCTAGGGGAAGAAGTTGAGGGGGAAAAGGGCAAGGGAGCCACCTGCCCCTCTACCCAAGCCACTATTTTCCCTGCTGTAGAAGTGGAAGGGTGACAAATTCAAGGGAACTCTCTAACTCTGGAATGGACTTCCAAGGTGGTGCTGTCTCTTACCTTGGGGGTCTTCAACAGGAGGCTGGACAGATATCTGGCTAGGGTGTTATGATCCTGCATTCATTCCTGCCTGGGGCAGAGGCCCGATGATCTGTTTAGGTCCCTTCTGACCCTAAACACTATGAAATTAATAATTAGATTCTGTGCCTAGAAAATTGTAATAAATGTGTAAATTTTCCATAGATAGAATCTTATTATTGGGGCATCATCTTATATTCAGGGTCATAATCAGGGATCCTGGTTTAGCAGATTTAAAAAATAAAGTAACCCCAAATCTACATTTTTTGTGATTAAAATTAAATGCCACTATATATCTCTATATCTTTATATATCTTGATAAACAATTCTATCTGTTGATCTGTCTAGCTATAGCCATATTAGTTGTGTTTCATTTTAATCATGGAAAAATGTGGATTTGGAGTTACTTTATTTAAACTGAAAATTCGGGATTTTTTTTAAATCAGAGAAAACCAGGATCCCTGGTCATGATAGATTTGAGTAAATAATTCTCAGTACTCAGTATTTGTTACAGTCTATCTCCTGAAGACTAGAAAAGAACAGTGATGTAATAACCAGATTATGGTTGATCTACACAAATGTACAAACAGTTAACATATTTTAATATAATCAGGGACCTAACTAATACACAGGGGCTGCCTCCTGATTTTGTGGGTAGAATGTGGACCCGGCCCGCCATTGTATGCGTGGGTTATTGCAAGCCCCTCATGCCTCTGCCTAAGGGCCGCTAGTGACCCTGCCCCTCACCATTGATTGGATGCAAGGGCTTCTTTTATGCATACCCACCTTCACTGCCAACTGGTGGAGAGGGGAAGAGCCATATGACAGGCACCTTTGCAGCCAATCAGTGGCAAGGGGCATGGCAGAGTGGGGTAGCAGCCATTTTGTCAATAGCCCTTTGAGCAGGCAGCCCCACCCCCCTTCCCCACCTGATAGGATGTACTAGCATGCTGAGAACAGCTGGCTTCCTTTGGGAAGCCAGCATTTTATTTTTGGTAAGTTTTTTTTTCCAGTGGATTTTGTGGGCAATATTTGATTTCACATGAAATCATGAATTTGGTAGGTTCCTGAACATAATGGAAGAAAGCTCTTGGAGAAGAATTAAAAAGGAAGCCATAGACCTAAGATGACATAGGTCTTCCTGTTGAAATGAGTATGTAGATAGATCACGAGGTCCTGGGGGGATTATATACATGTGCAAGAGCCATCCTTGAACCTGAGGTACTAAGTGCAATTGTGACTGGGGCAATATGAGAGAAGTACACAGTATGCAGGTTACTCTCAGCCATGTAACCATTGTTGCAAAAATAGTATACATCACTTCATTAGATCCACAGAA
Source organism: Caiman crocodilus (assembly GCA_030014935.1). NCBI lineage: Eukaryota > Metazoa > Chordata > Crocodylia > Alligatoridae > Caiman > Caiman crocodilus. The sequence goes on from JAGPOW010003316.1 coordinate 128,212,583, forward strand.
ACATTTCTGAAACATATACATTGGCAGCACTCAGAATAATTTAAAGGTGTGTGGGGTGAATGTTTTCATAATCCATCACATATCCTGAGTCAAATCTTGCTTTCAGTTGGAGTTTAACTTTTTCACAAAGGTCAAAACTGACTGATCAATTTGTGGTTTTGAGAATGCTATAGACAGGATAAGTTTCCACCTAAATTAGAGATATATATAGTATAAGTTTTCATGGGGAAATGAGGAGAAGGGGCCATCATTAAGGACCCCCCATCTCTTCCTAGAAAATGATGGCTCTCTCAAGGTAGCCAAAGGAGATAAACCTGTCTTGACTTACATGGAGCCTCCCAATCCCAAACAGTGTGCCTCAAGCAATAGGCTACCCAACTTTCGTTCTCACCAGAGTAGCAGCCCTCTCAATGGGCCCAGAGAGCTGCTGTATCCCAACATCAATACAGCCCACATCATCATTGGACTGAATAAAACAGATTATGACATCTAAACTTCTTCACCTTGCAACTCTACCAACATTACATTACTCGCCTACAATGCCCTGCTGTGTCTATATTGGATGATGGGGCAATCCGTAAGTGAAAGAATGAATGAAAACCAATCTGACATGGGCTCCAGAGACATGCAGGCCTGTGGCAGAACATGTTAACTCTCTGGACACTCCATCACTGATATTAGGGTAGTTGTTCTTAAAAAACAATGTGAATGGGAAAAAGGAATCTTCCACAGACTGGATTGTGTTAAATATGGTTTAAACTGGACCATGAGATCTTACCCTATTACCTGAATTAGCTTTTGTGACCCCTTTGTTCCTACGGGTTCTTTGCCTGTTTGCCTTTCCCAGCACTGCCTCTATTGCCACTGCACTCTCCCCCTCTCTTTTTACCTTTTGTATTCAATTAATTCTCTCCATGCTACACACTGTTCTGTGCATCTGATGAAATGAGATATATGCTATGTGTTAATCTCTAAATTACAAATCTACCCTTCCTTTTACTTCAGTTCAGATGAATATGGCTGACTACATCTTTCTGCTCTTGCATAAAGCTCTCAGGAGTTATTACAGAAAGCAAAGCAGAGAAAGGAAAACTGTAGAGAGATGCTTGTCATGCCAGTTAAGGGTTTTGACTCCATCTCACCATAAGCTCAGCATTTCCTGACTGCAAGCATCTTTATTATGCAACTTGTTTTAAACTGCATTATTGTTGCTGAATAATTAGGCCATCTAACAAACCTCCTGGATACACCTAAGGTTTTCAATATAAAGGTTCTTTGGGATTCCATGTTTTAAAATGGCATCATCATAGTCCACCAGAAGAAAAGTTGGTTAAGTGTTTTTTAGATGTAGAATATAACAGATTTAGATGTAGAATATAACAGATACCTTTCTCTAAAACATCTAGTTAAAAAAAAGGAAAGACCTTGCTGCTTGAAGTACAGAACAGATGCACCAGCATGCCTTGAGATGAATACGTTAGGGGCAACAAATCGTATTTATTCCCATCTCAATAACATTTTATTTTGTTCACCTGTTCTTCCTGATTGCACCTGTGGCTTATTAATTTGATTGGAACATGGGAGACTGCCAGGATCACAAAAAGCTGTGTATCCTTGTTCCCTTGAGTAAGGTTTCCTTTTAGCTATTCTTTAAATGTTCACATAGTCTTTCATATACAGTCATTATATTAAATTAAAAAATAGTATTAATGCAATATTAAGGTTGAGAGATCAAACACTGAAAAGCCCAAGAATATCTAATACTCAGGGTTGAATTCTCAGTGTGAACTCTATCCTTGTAGTACCTTAAAGAACACTAGTTAATATTTTAATTACCTTAGAAACATTAAGCACATCTGATCATCAGGGATCCTGGTTTTCTCTGATAAAAAAGTAATCATTAATTTTCAGTTAAAGAAGGTGGCCCAAAATCCACAATTTACCATGATTAAAATAAAACATCACTATAAATATGTGTGTGTTTCATTTTAATCATGATAAAATGTGGATCTTGGGTTACTTTTTTAAAACCAGAAATTGGGGTGGGGGAGAGGGGAAGGGGTTATCAGAGAAAACCAGGATCCCTTCTGATCATCTTTAGGGCATGAGCAGACAAAAACATAATTTACCCTGATTTTGTAGAGAGAGGTACAAAAAAGATATGCTGCTACGTTGAGGTAACACAGACAGTAGGCATATATTACAGAGCTCTCTTAGAAGGTAGCTTAGGAACAACAACCACCCCAGGATGTGGGGGGAACAGTTGAAACAAAACTAGTGTAATTTGTAGAGTTTTATTGTACTCTGATTCTTCCAGGGATAATTCCACACTGCATTGGATGAAGTTACCTCAGTTTAGCAATTTCTGTTGTTCACCTGTTACTGTTTTGTATTGGTATCATGGGGATTGTACTGATATAAATGTTTGTCTGCTCATGCCGTTAAATACCTCTGTAGAGTCTACCCACAACTTGGATTTCTTATCATGCAGTAATATTGTTTTCATTGATAAAGTAACAAATGCTATATAATATTGGTTTAGTTCCTACTTTCTGTCAAAGTCTATAGATACTATTATATAAGACCTACTTCAAAATGAGTGCATTTATGTGTGGGCCCAAAAATGTAATATACTCAGAAAGTCTGCTGTTGTTTTCTCTAGGAGCACCCAGAAGTGCATTCAGACATGGATGCCAGTGATTTTTGAATAATTCAAAGCTAAAATAGCATGGGAAGTATCTTGATAAAACAGATGTATAGCATATCTGAAATTGTTTAGAAAAACTGTTTATTTCTTCTTAAAATGTGCTTTAAAAATATATAGATCTTTACCTTTTTTATGTTTATTATATCAACATATATCATGATGACATAATACTATATTACTATATTTCTCTATGTAAATAGATACACACATTTTTATTAAGATATTAAGATTCACATTTACACATATATGACAGGTTTTTTACAAGTCTGGAAGGAGGCTCTACTGATGTATAAAATCTATAAACTACGAAATAAGGCATGCAGAGAATAATTCTACTACTATTCCCAAATGGCCCAAATTTAAACTTATTTCATCTTTAAATGTCTAAGTCCTTCTTACAGATTCTAATGTAGCTCCCTAAATGGCATCCAGGTATATACAGATTTTAGAACATAATGGCTTTTCTCCATCTTGCATGTAATAGTTATTGGGAAAACAGTACTGGGATAGTTCTTGCTCTATTGGGGGTGAGAGAAGGAGCCAGAAATCAAGACTGTCTTCAGGCTAGAGTAGCATCCAGCCTACTGAACCATCGCTTCTGCTGGTACCATATTCTTCTAGCACCGTCTACCAATAGAAGCAGACATTCTGGGCAACATCTAGTCTGTGGCCTGCTGGTTAGGGTACTTTGCTAAGAAGTGTATGATATTGATTCAAGCTCCTTCTAGGCAAGAAGGACTTAAAACCTCAATCTTCTACTTTCTCATGTGAGTTTCCTTCTCTGACAATATCTTGTTGTTTTTCTCTGATTACACTTTAAGGTCTTATATATAGTGGCATTGTTAGTTGGGTGATCCAATCACATCACAGATGATAGGTGATTATAGTGGAGTCTTCTGAGCATGCTCAGAAGGGCAAATACAGGCACACTGTTAGAAATAGATTTTAAAATGTATATAACTGCCAAAAATGCAGCTTGCATGGAAACATCTGCACACATAGGTAGACACATAGCATGCGTCCAGATGAGAGGACACATACAGGGCTGCAGGGGTTTAGGTTGTAGCCGTGTTGGTCTAAGGACATTGGCAGACAAGGTTCCTTGGGTGAATTTGATATCTTTTAAATCGGTATCTAATAAAAGATACCAAATTCACCCAAGGAACCTTGTCTGCCACATACAGGGGTGTGCATTTCCTGTGGAACAATTAGCAATGGCACATATTTTTGTTGCTGCTTTTTGTGTGTAGGGCAACCCTCTGCAAGCACATTGTAGCATCCAGCCAATTGACCTGGGCTGGGTAGGGGAGGCTGGGGCCAACACAGGTATAAACAGATTTACCTGGGGTCTTGGGGGCTGCCCAGGGCAGCAATAGCATCTATCTGGCCGCTCAGAGCCTAGCCAGCAGCCAAAGCCTGGGTCTGGGCTGCCAGATTCTGTTTCTGGCGGTGCACATTGATGCTGCATGCACTACGCTGCTTTTTTTAGCTGTGGGTTTTTTTTTCACACTGGGATCTCCTGGTATCAAATTTTGGTGGTGCTCTGCCAATTAGCACAGCAAATGGGTGCACATGCCACATGCACTTTGTGACATCTCAGACAGCTTTGAGGTGCTGTAAACTATATATCTGGATGAACCCTTGAGATGAAATGTGATTTGGCCCAGCAAGTCAGTTGGATTTCCTGTGCCATGTAATTCTGTTTTTTACAGTGAATCAAAGAACTTTCACAGTAGTCCAGCTAAGAAATTTGCTGTAGATTTTTATACACTTCTCCCCAACAAGAGCACATTTAAGTCTCAAGTCAGTGTTTTTGAAGAATTACTCTGGATAACGGACAATATTCTGGGTTTACAAAAAAGATACTGAAAGAAGAAATTGACCAACTTTCTTTCCAACTTTTTTGCTTCTGGAATTTTGATTTTCTTTAGCCTGTCAAGCTTTTTGAGTACTTTGCACTCAAAGGCAGGGCACATAAGAACAAAACTGTGGCTTGAGGTCCAGAATGTTTAGTTTTACAGAAAAGTACTTTTCTATATCTTTAGGGACGTTACCAGTAGTCACAATATACAGGGCACATCTACACTTTCATTAATGTGCAATAGCTACTTCACATTTAGTTGAGTACTTGCTTCATGAAGTACTAACTAAATGTGCTGTAACTACAGTTACTGAACAGTAGTGCCAGCGCAGTTTCCTAGTGATGCTTACTGTGCAGCAACCTAATACTACTGTGCAGTATCAAATTAATGCATTTTTTGCCCAGCCTGGTACTACACAGTGTTATTAGTCTACTGTGCATTAAGCATCTTGTGTAGATGCAACCAGAGAGTGAAATTCTAGCATCGCTGAAATCACGAGGAAATATTTTCGTGATTTTAAAGAGATGCTTTATCAACAGTCTCTAAAAGAAGCACTGGGTAAGTCTATAATGGATTCCCTGACATTCCTGGTAAAGGCTGGTCTGCTAGCAAAGGCCTGAAATGAGACACAGAATCAGCTCCAGAGCTGTTCCTCATAGTTGCTCTTCACATAGAGATGTTGAGAATGGTTTTACAGTTGCTAGTATATTTCTGGGTTTGGTATATGCAAGTAGGAATTGGAGGAAAGGTCTGAGCAAACTCAAGAGCACTTTCCCCTGGGAACTGAGAGATCAAAGCAGACACTTAGGCTCTTGCACAAGAGCTGAAGTAAGTGGAGCTGTTTTGTACACCTAGTTCAATTGAGAGGGTAATCTGTTCTTTTCCAGTAATATCTGCAGTTCTAACAAGATAACCATTTCTCTGACTTTCTATAGTATGCTATTTAACTTCTTGTCTAGAGAGTAGTTAGAAGGACCATTCTGTTAATTCAATGTACATTCCTTTACCCAGAATGATACTATAAACTCATAACAAATGTTAAGACCAGGACAACTACTTACATACAACTGATTACACCTGTGACGTGATATACTCTGCATATGGATTTATAGTATATTTCCCTTTTATAATAGCCTTTTAGAGATTCACCAGAGCTTTTCCCCAGATGCATTGCTCTTTTCCCACCTAGTCTGCTTCTGCTTTCCCAATAGCCAATTGGTTGCCTATATTGGGAATAAAAATGTTTTTCAGTTTCATTCAAAAGCCAACCATTTTAATCATGGAAAAAGGAAAGAAATATATGCTTTTCCACATTTCCTGTGCAGGGGCTTCCTGAAAAGCATTTTCTTTGAGAATTTATTTAGGATTTCAGATCTTATTTGGTCAACAAAAGAATGATATGTCTAGATAAAATTTAAACTTGCTAATTATATGATTATCCAGCCTGTGAAATGATATTTCTATTAAGTCTCTAACAAAATGCCCAATCAACATCTTTCCAATTTTAATATCAGACACAGTGAAGATGGTAAGTACATATTTTCCCCACTGTATGCATGTGGCTTCTGTGGAAATAATGACATTAATTTATTTGCATGCAAATAAATGAGGAGAAAACTATGCAGAAATACAGAAACCAGTTTAGACTCACTGATATTGCTGCTTCTGGTTTCAGTACATCACTCTTCTCCAACAAAAAACATGAGAAAGGTGCTCTACTGATAGAGCAAATGTAAAATGTTGATTAATTTATTTGTAGGTACTGTAGTATTATCTCCAGCTTTCTCACACCTGGATTTGCTCACTAATTGTACACCAGAAAAGCATTTTTTTTTTATAATCCTCTTTCCTAATCCTTAATGTCATTGCTTTTTATTGGTAGAAAACACATGGGTTTCCTGATGCTAGTTTGTCAAGCAGGGTCCTCTTCATTAACCCAATACATGGAGCATAGGAATCAGCTCCAAAGGCTTGTGGACTGCACCCTGTTTTAGCAGGCTGCTTAGAAGCTACTAAATGCAAGCTCCAAATGTGCCATTTTGTATCTATTCCAATATCTCAATCTATTCAAATATTTTCTTACAAAAAAAATAAAGCTCAAACATGAGAAATGAGGTTAGTCAGGAGGAGGAAAAAAAATTCTGAGAAAAATGCCTTTGCTTGAGTTTAGTACTAAGTACAAACAATGTGAAGGTATGTAAAGGCTTTACTTTTTACATTTGGCAAGATGACACTGTATGCATAGTAAATCTATTAAATTGTCTTACTTCTGTAGCTGCCTCAAGTAAATATTGTTGCTTATATTCAGCTTCACTTGCATGAGAAGATTCTAACTTCCACAGTAAAGGGCCTTATAGTTCCCATAAGTGTAGTATTTAATGCTGCTTACAACACCTTTCATATAGCTTACATAATCCGCCTTGATAGAGTTATTTTGGCAGGCAACTTTGTTAAAAGTGGTTATGTGTTTAACTACATGGCTGTTTCATGAGAAAGAAAACAAGTTATAAGCTTGGCTGAATCACAACCACCAGATTTTTATTGCCATTCTTTTCAGTAGTTTTAACTGATACTTGTTGCATGGGGATGGATAGTAAATGACACATGCTTGTTTATCTTTGTTTTTATTATTTTGATTGAGTTTGAAACATTTCAATCTATTAGAGCGAAAATTATTCATTCCATGTATGTAATAAATTCTGTTCCTTCTTGAAGCCTCTATTGCTCTTCCTCCTTCTAAACTCCTAAATCACAGTTCCATCAGCTATTTGATATCTTTTGAGTTACAAAGCCTGGATCTTTTGTATAACAAGGCATGATTTGCTCAGTAACTATGTTATTAATGATAGGTAACAACAGTTATAAGTACTCATCAGTCATTTCAAGTCTGCTTATTTCACCCAGAAATACCACTATTTTTAAGAAGTAAAAAAAAATTCATTGAATGATTATGTAATGCAAACTGGATTTTAACTTGTTGATTTAAACCACTGTTTGAGCACATACAGACACAACAGAAATCCAAAAGGTGTAAGGTTTTTCCCTTCTTCCCTGAGCCACCCCTGCCTCAGCCCCCACACACTCTTTCTTTAGTGTCTTTTGGATTCACACTTGCATAAGCATTGTTTTCTAATAGTTTTCCATTCCTAAATCTTCCAACAGTATCTATGCATTTGCTATTGCAGAGGTATTTTTCTAATTTCTTTTTCTATTCTATTTGCCCATATGAACATATTTTAACATTAGTAATTACTGTAAGACACAAGAAATGTCATTCGAAATATGTATCAGTCTAAACTTCTTTTACTATTTTTGAGTCCTGTTTTATTGGAAATCTACAAGCCATACCAAGAATAAAACATTTTAAAATTATGGCTTTACCTAGAAGATTTAGCGATGTGAACAAATATTTCCATTATCCAAATAACTGTATTAGTATTAAGTATTATGGGCATTTTCATATATGCTCTGGGGTCGAAGGCAGGGGGCGGAGCCATTTTAACTAGAGCAGCTCTCAGGATTGTTCAACAAGCTTTAGTTAAACTAAAGCTTTAGTGTCCCTGCCACTATTTTGAAATGTGGGGACACTGCATACATGAGATGCTGCAGCATACTGAAGTGTTCTGATTAGAACACTCCAGCAGATTTGACTAATGAGATGAATAGAGCTATGACACATTCTAATTAGAACACTTTAGAGCCCATGTACAGGTTCCCAATGTGTCAATGAAATGTCCAATTATTGACATATGGAATATTTTTCACTTTCCTAAGGAAGGGTATAATGGTGTGTTCTTCTAGCCACAAGTGAGAGGTACAGAAATGATCATTTAAAAGATGACTGCCACCAACTGCTACTATACACAAGTATGAGCATTTTAAAGAATTACGAATAAAGTAGCATTTTATATGTTATTAGAATAGTTGACAAATAAATTACTTGTTAATGGCAAACACTACATAGTCAACATTTGGTGACTGTTTGGAGTATTGTATTCAACACTCAAAAGCAAACAATCTACAATATTTGAATATAAGTTTTTTCCCCCCAATCAGCATGGGGGGAAAGCTCCTTGTCCTATATTTGCATACAAGGAAAACTTATTAAATTAATTTTCTATCATTAAATTGCTGCCAAAAGCAGTATATGCTCAGTTAGGGAAACCATCTACAAAGTTGACTAAATGTAGCCAAAACTGAGCATGACTATAAAACAGAGAGCCCATATGGAGAAATATACAGATAAGAACCTACCTTTTTATTTCTAAGAAAAAAAATTTGTGTCCCAAGTCAAATCAGCCAAATCAATTCCAAATCTGTGAGTCATTCAAGCAACATATGTGACTCTGCTACCGTCAAGCAGCCCCAACCCCCACCTGCAGTTTCAGACGGTTCCAAATCCTTTGTGGGGCATCCTACACTCAAGTGCAAGCCTGGAGGCTTCGGTTGCAGATGCCCCTACATTTTGCTTGCCCTCAGCCACATGGCTGCAGTAGCAAGCTAGGCAAGGGTCTCCCATCTCCATATAGTCACTGTATAACCAAGCTTTTCCCACTGGAAGTGAATGTGGGAGACTAACTATGCATTACATTGGTCAGGGTGCTACCTTCTGCCATGTTCATGGTTTTCCCTAGCCAGTAGGAAAACCACCTTGATGGTTAGGGTATTTCCCCTGCCAGGTAAGTATGGGCTAATTTAGTGCAGACCATCTAAATAAAATATATGGTAGTATTCATTGTGTTCAGTCTCCCTCAGTGCTGATCCTTTTAAAGTCATGGTGAGCTACTGCACTAAATACATTTTGAATTCTTCACTCCTACAGCTGAGGTGTGCCTTTATTTCACATTTCCAATATTTCCTGTTTCTTTATGTGTCCTAAATGTCTGACAAAAATCACCCTTTGAGGACCCAAACAGATCACCAAGAATCCCTCTGTCACCCCCTCTCAAACTGTCACATATGAATATTGCAGTCCTGCCCTTCTTGAGGTAGAGCTAGATCAGTATGCCCTGTTGTGCAGTGCCAGGGGAGAAGCAGCCCTAGCCCTGCATATCCTGGAGCCTGAGATTACTATCGTCCAGGTTGCTCAGTCTTGGTGGCCAGCCTTCTTGTTGGCCACCTTCTCCTCTATTCTTCTTCCTTCTTCTGGAGAGGGGCCTGACAGTAGCCACTGATGTAGTCTTCATGGGACCTTATGGTGCATAGCTTATGTACCACCTCCTTGTGCTCCTGCACCTGGCCTTCCACAGACTCCACTAGGGAGCACACCCACAAGTGGGGGTGCCCCCATGCTCAGCTGCCAGTGGCCATCCCAGGCAGCCTTCACAAGCCAGAGTCAGAGCTTCAGCTGGGTGGAGACCTTGGCAGTGCCAGGAAGAGTGTGGTCATGATGAGTCTTGACCATGGCTGACAGTAAGTCCATGCCCCTACCTCAGCCCCCACCACACACACACACACTCACGCACATACCCACACCTTCTGACTGTCCCTGTGTTTGTCCACCCTCTCCTTGCCCTGGTTCCCTTACCTCTTGCCTCTGCACTGGGGGGGTCTGTGATGTCCAGGTGGCATCTGGATCTTCAGCTCCTGGGGGCACAATGGGTGTTCACCCATGCGTCTCCACTGAGGAAAAGGCCCAAACATGTCACTGTGGCTTTAAACATCATTGACTCTTCTGGGTCCCAGTGCAATGAACTACATGATAAATCATTTGCCTTTTAGCTTTATACTAATACCATACATAATTTGTACTATATATAACTACATACAGAAATGCTACTTTAAAAGCTGTTCTTATGAAATATCTGTGCTATAATATGCAGTATTTTAACAAAGGTAAAATGCATCGATTCTGGATTAACTAAATTATTGCATACATGTTTATTTCAAAGTCAGTTTTTTTCAAATCTGTTCCTCACTTTCATAGTCGGGGGAACAGGGTCTCTTAGTGAATGGAGAGAAAGAGACTGCAGCAGGAAGAAGTTGTGAGGGAGGGGAGACAGAGGACAGGGAAGATCACCTGAACACCCCAGATTTATTTTCCCTCCTGTAGCGGTGGAAGACAGGCTGTGCCGCACCAACCCTCACCTCAACAGTGACCCTGGCACCAGGTGCTGCTCTTGAACACATCTATGCCTGCAAAGGTGTACAACTACCACCTCTGGAACCTGCACCCTCTCTGCCAAGAGCTCAGCATTACCCAGGCTGGGGTGAGCGGGGTCTCTGCCACTGGAAGTGGGTGGAAGAAGGCATGAGGAGCTGAGCCTAGAAAAGTCTAAGCTCAGAATATTGGATGCACACTGGACCAGTTTTGAAGTGGCTTCTAAAACACTTCTATTGAACTCAGTCCTCAATCAGTAGCTATGCTTTCCCTGCATTTAGCTGTATTGTATTAAGGGCTGAATTCTTCTATTTTGGCATTTTTCTGATCTCAAACTCTTGTTGTCTTTCATGGATGACAGCTGAAATTACACAGAACAGGATTTTTATTTACACTGGGTGTGTGTACATGAGATGTTAAATGCACAGTAGACTAATTCTACTTTACATTAGTGTGTCATGTCAAAAGCCATGCTGCAGAACTAGTCTACTGAACATTAGTGTCATTAAAAAGACATACACTGTCATCAGTTACTGTGCGTTGAGTTAGTAGCTGTTATTATAACCAAACTTAATGTGCAGTAACTACAGCATATTAATGCACATGTAGATGTATCCACCTACCACCTAACTACACCTCTGTAGTAATGTAAAGGAACCTTAAAATGAGGATAAGTAATACCTTGATCTAACTTAAGTACCCTTCACATTGTCAAGCAGGAAAGGGACCTTAGTATAAATGAGAATCAAGTACTTATTCTCCCCTTTATAGTACCAAAAAATAAATGCCCCATACTTTTCTGAAATCACTTTCTTCCTACAATTTCAAAGCTTTGGTAAGAGAAATCTGATTCTAGAATAGTTGGCAGCATTTTGCAGCATTTGAAGATAAGCAGTGGAATCAAATAAATTAAAAATCATAGACATAAATTCACATGCATACACTATAAATACATAAATAACAATGCATTGTGAACATTCATCTGTGCTATTAAAACAAAACAACACAACACATTGGTTTATAGGGCTTTGGAAAAGGATGCTCAAATGAAGCCACCCTAAAGACAAATGGGGAATTAAAGGAGAGACTCCATAACAAATGTGTTTACAGAATTCATCTGCTCTAAATTAGATTGTTTATACACAGGCAAAAATCAAAGAGCAAAATAGCTATGCACATCTTGCAGCTCTGAAACATAAACACAAATTGCACAAGGAACCATGTATTTCAGTCTGACCTCATATCTGAACATTTAAAATATTTGCAGGCTTTACTCTTGACTCAGGGGTCACTCCAATGTACAGTGGCAGCCAGTAGGATAAAAACCACGGAACAGTCTAATATAGAGTAGTATACTTGGAAGAGCATATGATCATCCTGAGAAGCACCCAAGTTAATACCTCTAGCAGCTGTCCTGATCTCTATGGTTTAAGCTTTTAACTAACTTTAATTAAATAGAACCTTTGGTGTACCAGGATGCATATGACTGGGATATGAATAAAGGAAACAAACAGCAGAGACTGGCATATGGTTAAAGGCTCATGCATCGTATGATTTTTTGTGCGTGTGACTGTATTTTAACATTCATGAGCATTAAAAGACCTTAAAACAGAAATAGAATTATCTCATTGGTTTTGAACTTTTGACTGCTAGTAAGTTTTTTCCTATTATTTCTTCTATCACTGTAGGTGTCTGTGTGTGTGTGCGTGCGCGCGCGTGTGTGTGTGTATACATATAAACCACTATAGATCTTAATTGTCATATGCACAATCTGCAATGTTTAGATGGACCCTGTGGATTTTGGTCCAAAACCAAACCAATCAGTTACAAGCTATTTTTCTCTTCTGTTAGATGTTCTACTGCAATATTTGCATAAATGTAACCATGCTGTCCATCTTTTAACTTTCACTCAATTAATTATGCTCCCAGCCCCCTGCTGATGGATAAAAATGAGACTTCATCTGCAAATAGCTTCAGCAGTTTACAGCTTATTAAATGCCAAAATCTAGTTAAGACAGTTTGAGAATTCTCATGTCAGGCATTTCAACATGCCAGTTTTAACACAAAAATCTTATTAAAAAAACAGTGGATCCACTACCCCAAGACAGTGAGAAGACAATGCAGTGGGATAAAGGTAATGGACAGATAAGAATTTTATACAAATTATGTACTTAGCATATGTGGCATAGTCTGAGTGTGGTTTAATTGGTTCACCTAATAATGAAAAACATTGAAAAAGACTACCAGTTGACAACAAAATGGTCTCTGCAAATTGCAAATAGCTTTAGTCTACAGTATCACCTTTTATAATTTATATAAAAGTCTGTACAAACTATGACATAAGTAGATTATACACTAAAGCATACTTTAAAAAACAACTTTTCTATTGCTCTTTGTGACAGGTTTTACATTTTGCTTCAAACATCTGGTGCTTTCATTTTCCAGTACATAGTGTTCTGGTATACTTTATACCATGCTCGGTTGATTCTTGATTTAAAGCAGAAAAGGGGAAGCAATATGGTATGTGTTTGCATGTTTATGAACATATATATTAGAGCCTAGTGTGCCATGTTCCAGAATCAGCTAAAATGCATTGATTCATGTTGTTGGTCTAATAAAAGATATCACCTCTACTATGAGCCGTGATTGCTTTTTCCTCTAGACCAATACAGCTACAACCTGGATACTTGATGATTTCTGTAACCCGAGTTTGGTCACCCAGCATTCATCAGCCTATCTATAAAAGTGGATATAATAATCAACTGAAAAATAACTTCAATATTCGAGTTCCAATTATTTTTTATGAGTATATTATATAAACACGTTAGCTAAAGTTCTCTCAATTTTACAAGTTTTGTGGTAGTTTTTTATTCATAATTTTTTTAAACATATTTAGTAATTTTCTAGTAGGGGTATGTATTAATGTGAAAATATTTGATTAGGTGGCATATTGAGAATACACAGTATTCATCTGAATGTAAGATGAGGTCCCTCCTCAGTCAGCATGGGAGGAAAGCTCCTCATTTCAGATTCACATACAAAGTGGAGGTGGAAGAGCAGGCTGCTACTGAAGATCTGCAGCTCTGAGCCCAGGTGAAGGCCAGAATCAGGCCCACAGCTGCTTCTTGCCTCCCCTTTCTTCCCTTCTGTAGTTTTTTTGCTCTCCTGCCCTCTCCATCACCCCTTACTGTCAGATGCAGCTGGGGTTGGTCTAGGTTCCTTCTGGGCAGGGAGCACATGGATACTCTGTCCCCTGCTCAGACAATCAGCAGAGCCAACACTTCTACATGCCCTGGTGAGAGCTGAGCTCCCACATACTGTGCTCTGGGAGGGAAGGGGGGCAGTAATGTGGGGAAAAGGGCATAGATTATGGGATGTGGGAAGGGGCAGAGAGGGGAAGAAGTGGGGGACAGAGGGCAAAGGGGCCATCTGACCCCCACCAGCTAATATTTTCCCTGCTGTAGCAGTGGCGAGAGGGGGGGGGGGGCATGAATTTAAAACAACCTTCCAACAATTTGATTCTATATCTGGAAAATTTTAACAAATGTACAGTTTTTCCATAGAAACTAATTATTGGGCGGTCATGTGAAATTCAGGGCCAATTTAGGTTTGAGGAAATATGGTTTTCAACGTGTGGTCCCTGGGCCCCTGGGAGTCTGCAAACTATGTGTAAGGGGTCTGTGAAAGATGACTATGATCAATCAAAAGTATTGGAATACCCACTTAAAATTCAAAGGAATCTGCACATCCATTTGACATTTTTTAAGGATCTGAAAATAAAACAAGGTTGAAAACAACTGAAATATGGTATTTTCTTAGTTCAGCATTAGGGAACATTTTATCTGACTATTGTTGCTATGAGAAAGTCAGGTTGAGTGCTTCTTATAATAATTGATACTCGGTATCTAAGTTGAAAGAGAAGGATTTTTTTCCTAAAACTTTCTAACATATTATCTGGATTATTCTGCCATATTGTGTCATGTTTGTTGTCTTATGGTATAAGCTAATGTGATGGAGCTGAAGATGACATGATAACTCATGACAGAAATGTCAGGAATTAAGAAAAAAGAAATACAATTCATGTCCAATCAAATATTGATTACCAGCTGTCCTAAATAGTGTCCAAGCTATAATGTGTGTTTAATCAAAAAGTAAAAATGATTAAAAATTTAAAAGTAAATCCAAATGCTTGTTTTATATTAGTTTTCTACTGTACCATTCAAATGCATTTAATTCTTTTTCAGTATCAGCTGGGTTTTTTTGTATGATTTATAACTAATCCAAAACTATAATGACTATTCTGATATTGAAAATTATACTGAGATTCCAATGCCCAACATTGTATTATTCAACCCCTATACACACATACACACACACACACACAATCCTAAAGGAAACATGCCTTGAGCACCCACTGTCTACAGAATACATTTCCTTTGGTAGTTGTGAGAAGCTATCAGCAGCCTTGTAAAAGAAATCAGAGTGTCCTAGCATAGTCTGATAAGAAAGTACATAAGAAAAATGTTGATGTTTGCATGAGGTTTTTGCCATCCACCATCTTTATTTTACCATATTTGTGTTATGATAATTCCCACAATGTGCTAGTTTTTTTCTACATGTATGAAGTCCTGCCCAGAAGTGCTCACAAACTAAGATGATCAGGCATAGATGAAATGTGGAGATGGGGTATCTATTGTTAAATAGAATTAGATATTCTTGACTTCCTTGCTTATAAGGCCAGATTATTTTTCACTTATTAGGTGTATAAGTGGATTTAAGTATGTAAACGTGATTCTGTTCCATCCTGCCTTAGTCCTGTAAAACAGTTAGTGCAAAATGTGCATGGGTCTTCTTTTTCCTGCTTAAGACTTAAGTCTTGAGGGTAAAATGATGGTGTGTTACAAAATTAGATACATAAATGGATTTTCAGGACTTGAACAATGTGGAATACAGTTCATTTAGGCAGATAAGTCTACTTAGACATCGAATAGGTAATGGAATGGATTCTACTTCATAGTTAGTATCAGCTGGCCAGTTTTTTGCAAACACAGTGGTAATTATTCTTGAGGGGTAATGTGAAAGGTAAAAAAGTAAGAGCTTGATTGACTAGTTTATGGACAGTGTTCCAATCTACTGCCTATTTGTGAAATAAATAAATGATTGTACAAGAAGTGGATAAATGAGAGGTTGGGATTGGTTTCTCTGAAAAGCTATATGTATGAGCAAGGAGTAGGGCATTTAAAAAGTCTTAGGGAAGGTTGCAGTGAAGTAGGCTAGGGAGGAATTATAAATTGTTGGCATATGTGTTACATCTGTGTTGCAGCTGTGTCACAATTTATATGTAGGAGAAAATATAATTTTTCCCTAAAATTTTAATATTCTAAAACCATGGTGGACTGACCATCTAGGAAACAAAAGACTTTTTTCTCCACCAAACAAGTATTCAACATTTTTTCTTCAGCATTGATGGTCTATTTGTATTTGTGAGTAGGTAGGATGTACTCTACTAACCAGTGTGCCAATTAATTCCAAATCCAGTGATACATCTTGAGGTGGACATTCTTGGGAACATTAAGAATACTAAACTGTAATTCCACTATTTTAAATAAGTATGTGGGGTTTACTAGTCAAGAATGCACATCACCTGATCTGGCAAAGCTTGTTTGTCTGTTGACTTCTAGGATGAGAAGCTGTAGTATTATACTTCTAAATAACATAGGGTAAATTACTGTGGTTTGCGTACTGAGGGTCAGGACAAACAAAGAGAATGATTATGTAAGCTCAGCTACTCCATGATACATCTTTCCTTAACTTCAAAGTAGTATAAGTATTTTGTCTGACTCTGTCCTTCGGAATAAATAAAGTGGACAATGCATGGATTTGTTCCAAATGAATTTTAAGGGTTTCAAATAGATAGTGAATTTTGATGTGGGCTAAGTGCAGACATTCACAGAGGTTAGTTCAGGTTAAAAACAGATAACCGATCTAACTTATTTTGCCCAGATGTGCATCTTACACCGAAACCTAGTCTCAGTGATCAGAAATCAATCTAAACCAGTAACTGTACAGTAGTGCCATACATATAGACATGTCTAAAAATAGCAGAACCTGATCTAAGATAGACCTGGATTGATATATACTAAAATTTGATCTAGGTTAGACTGGTGCATCTAACTTCAGTAGTTACCTGTGCAGCCTCAGAGCTGGGAAAGCCCAGCCCCATGGCTACACTTTTTCTATTCACCCCCTGGTCTTTTGCTGTTTTTAGCCCCCTGACCCTTTTTTCACCCAACACAGACTAGCCAGTGTCCACTCCCCACCCCACAACCACCTTCATGCAAGCCACTCTGGGTACCAGTTTTATAGATGCAGGAAGCTGGTTCACAGATGCTGGGAGCCAATGAAGTAAGTATCAGTGTGGGTAGGGCTGGGTTGGTTGGCTCACTGGGTATGGAGGAAAATATTGCATGGTCCCTGTCACAGAGCACCCTAGTGCTTTGTGCCTGCAGAGGCAAGGAACTGCCAGAGGGGGAGCCCTAACAGTGTTTAGGCCACACAGCTACAGGTTGCCAAAGCAACCACTGAAGTCAGCTGACCCTAGGGGGCAGGGCTTGGCTCCTATAAAGCCCAGAGCCAGAGTCAGCCTGGCAGTCTTATGCTGGCAGGCACAGAGGGAGAGGGAGAGGGAGAGGGAGAGGGAGAGGG
>JAGPOW010003316.1:128232207-128256851 GCA_030014935.1 Caiman crocodilus
AAAAAAAAAAAAATAAAAGCCCTGGAATCACCGGGTCCTGTCAGGCAGGGGGGCAATCCCCACTGCCCCAATCCTCACTGCTCCATGCTGCATGGAGGAGGCTCTGCCATGAGCCCTCAGAAGCCCTGAGGCTGCTGCAGCAGCCAGTAAGTGTGTTTGTTTTTTTTTTAATTAAAGGGGCAATCATGAGGGATTGGGAGAGTGGACAGGGGCAGAGGGTACTTAGGAGGGCTGGAGGACCAGACAGGGGATGGGGCCTGGCTGGGGTTCCTCCATGGTCTCTTCCTCCCTCTTCCAGCTCCCACTCCTTGCCCGCTACTTACCAGGATAGATTCCAGGTCGAACTTCTGCAGCAGTGAGTGGGGACTGCCCTAATCTCCAAAGCTTTCCAAATCTTTTCCAAATCAATTTGGAGAGCTTTGAATCAGTTCAGACCTATTTATTGGTCTCCTTATTCAATTTGGATTTTGAGATTTGGCCAAATTGAGCTGAATCTCCTCTGAATTGAATCAGCACCCAAAGCTTCACACAGCCCTAATAAACACACTACATGCACTATGTGCGGAACTAGCTAGTTGCATGTTACTACTTCCCTTTGTTTCCACCTGCAAAATAGCATAGTTAAAATACACTCAAAGGTTTCATAATTTGACTTTTCTTTGAAAACAAATGTTATAGGTCCAACCTGTTTGTTACATTTAATGCACCTGTAACACCTGTGTGACTTGGTGAGAGTCCAGGGAAACAGGAATCAGTATATGTTATTCAGTAATTCCCAATGATTTTCTCCTAGATGCCTGCTATTCCTATACAATGAAATACAGAGGGGAAAAAAATTACTAAAGTTCTTTACCTTGGACTTTGGGTTACACATGGCATTACAGTATCACAACCTTATTGATTTTTCCACTGTTCACCATTTGATTTGTTTTAGACAAATGTCTCAAACTCCTGTAGGAAAATTTATTAAGGGATGGCTATTTAAATTTCCTCTTCATTCTTCCAAGTCAGAAATATCTTGAAATATTTTTTATTCAAATGCTGAAGTGAAAATCCTTCTTCTCTTTCAGAAGTTCATTTATACATGTGCAAAGGTATACCAAATCACAATTATAGCATTGAATACTATGCTTGGAAGTAAATTACTATTGCACAAGGCTTTGCAGAATGAGGACATGCACTCCAGCAACATGAAGTGCAAGGCAGCAGAAAACAAAAACCACTGATTAGAGACTTGTTTGAAAAAGAAATTTGGAGCATGGGAGTAAGTATTCAAAGACTGAATGATGTTTTTTTTTCCCCCTCTGAAGAATTCTATCTTTTCTCTAAACTAATAATGTATCCATTAAATGATGAATAATCTTGCCTTCATAGAAGGTGTTATAACAATCCCAGTTATAAAGATGTCTAGTGAAGCACACACAAAATCAAATTCTACTCTTAGTTACATTAGCAGTCTAGTGTAACATTATAGAAGTCAAAAGTCTATACATATTGTGCTATTAGTAGGCCTGCATGAAGTGGCTAATATTCACTTCAGATTTGGATTTGGCAAATTACAGGGGACAGTGATTTGATTCGGTGATTTGAATCACTGTCCTGAATCAATTTGGCCAAATCTGATTCAGAGATTTGGCCTCCGCCAAATTGGCCCAATCTCTGAATTGGCCCCATCCCCCACCTGCTCTCCCATCTTCAGAGAGCTATCACAATTAGGGCAGTCACCACTGGCTGCTGCAAGGAACTGGACTCAGACTCCATGCTGGTAAGTAGAGGGGGGGTGGCTGGAGAAGGAGGGATGTGACCATGGAGGGAACCCTGCCAGGCCTCATCCCTTACATGTTCCCCCAGCTCCCCTTAGCACTCCCTGATCCCTGCCCACTGTCTCAGCCTGACCCCCCTAACCCATGGCTGCCTCACCCAGCCCCACCTCCTGGCTCTTTAAAAAAAAAAGTCTCTTCTCACCAGCTGCTGCCAGGTAGGGGGCAATCCCTGCTGTCCCCCACTACCTCATGCTGCATGGGGGGCTCTGCCATGAGCCTCCTGACCCCCACCCACTCTCAGGGATTCTGGGGGCTCATAGTAGAGACTCCCACACAGTGTGGGACAGTGGAAGCAGTGGGGACTGCCCCCCCACCTGGAAGCAGCCAGTTAGTGGGGAACTTTTTTTTTAAGGACTGGGAGCTGGGGGATATGGGGGGACTAGGAGAGTGGGCAGGAGTCAGGGCACTCATGGCAGAGCCCCCCACACAGTTTGGGGAAGCAGGGGGCAGCAGAGATGGCCCCACTCCCTGGCAGCAGAAGGCGAATAGAGACTTTTTTTAAAGAGCCAGGAGTTGGGGCCAAGTGAGGCAGCCATGGAGGGGAGGGGCTGAGACAGTGGACAAGGACCAGGGAGTGCTTAGCGGGGCTGGGGGAACACATAGGGGATGGGGCCTGGCAGGGTTCCTCCTATGGTCCCCTCCCTCCTCCTCCAGCCCCACTCCCTACCCTTGCTTACCAGCATGGAGTCTGGGTCCAGCCCCCTGCAGCAGCCAGTGATGACTGCCCTAATTGTCAAAGGTGTCTGAATTTTTTCTGAATCGATTCAGAGAGCTTCGAATTGATTCAGCCCTTTTAACTGGTCTCCTGATTCAATTCAGATTCAAAGATTCTGCCACCAAATGAGGCCAAATCTCTTCCAAATTGAATCAGCATCTGAAGATTTGCACAACCCTAGTTACTAGTCCTGTAGTCATTATAGTTAAATGTATGTCTCTCAATTAGATTCATAAAACAAAATCTAGCCTTCTTGAGCATTTTGATGCTCCAAAGCCTCATTTCTACACCTGAGTTAGTATTACCATGCCTAAATTAAAATTAGAACTTAAAATAATCTGCAGAGCTGTGAAATGGAAAAGATACATTACCATGAATGGGTAAAAGACAGTAAAACTGAAGAAGAAAGGATAGTTCAAGTAGTGAAACATTAAGATGGTTAAAAATGATAGAGGGCCTTTAACACCTGTGGAATGGGGCGATATTAGCAGGAATCACTGAGATGATAATAAGCCAAGGATTCAATCGATTCTCTCAGTGCTGTTTGAATGGCTCTGCCCCTCCCAGGCTGGTAGTTTTAAAGTTTGGGTGGAGCAGCAATCAAAGGAGGGCAGTGCAAGTGTCATGCTGCACCCCCTTTGATCCACCCCTGACCTTCAGGAAGCCCCACAGGCTAGATCTAGCCCATGAGAAATTTTATAATCCAGATCTGTCACAGGGCCCAGTGAGTCTGAAAACACTAGCACACTGTATTTTAGAGACAGAGTTTCCCTTTTTCTTTTTGATCTCTAATGCTTCCGGAGGGCATACATTAAAGAAATATAGCTGCTTACACATGTGCTGGGTTGCGGAGAGGGAGCCTGGAGGCTAAGTTAGTTAGAGTAGTTCCTGGACAGTTGTTCTAATTAAAACATACCTCATCATGATTTGTATTAAGCCTTGACACTTTTCAAAATGGCCACAGGACAGTTTTTCTAAAGTTCATTCCATGAGTTTTAAATGAAGTGCCCCAATGGTCATTTTGAAATGTGCAGGGGCTTAATATACATGATGGTGAGGAGCCTGAGTGCAGCTACCCATTCAGCACCAATCAGTGTTCCCACAGCCCCCTTTGTAAAATACTGGATCCATTTCTGGCCTAAAGAAGTGCTGGGTGTATTCAACATTCCACTGATTTCACTGAAATGTCTCAGATTTGCAGCAGATGTAATGGAGTACCAGAAAGGAAATATTTTACCCCAGTTCTGTTTGTTTTCAAGTGTCTCAGAGGTTGCAACTTATAGCAGAAAGCTGTAGTGTTACTAAGTCAGGACAATGGCTATCAGCTATGGGCACTGATTTAGGTGAGGGAGCCTGTGCCATGGCCGCTGCAATTGGTGTAGTGGAAACTGCACCATTCCCTCTCAGATCAGCATTCCCCTGACTTCCTGATGCTCAGAACCTCCTCTTTCCCTCTGTCCCACCACCTCTCTACCAGGATGGCAAAATTGCTAGCTATGTCTCTAGCATAAAGTATTTTTGTTTATTTTTATCTTCCCTTGAGAGTGCAGTCGATTGATATTATTCAATTTATATATATATGTAAATATATATATATGTATGTATGTATGTATGTATGTAAATATATATAATTTATTTATTTATTTTTTGAGCCAGATGGGACCACTGTGAGCCTCTAATGATTAATTTTATTTGAAGTACTTGTGGAGCTGAGGTATTTCTTACAATATAGGTGACAGGAATGTGCCTTGATAGGAGGACGTGCATTCTTCACTTATTCAGAGAATTAGAAGTCGTAGGATATCAGTAGGGAGTAATGGCTTTATTCATTACTCCAGCACCGCTGTTGACATATCCTGTGTAACGTGACGAACAAAAACTTCTTTCATCTTTCACAAAATCAACTCAAGGCCTGACTGAACATATACTTTTGAAGAGTGTGTGAGAATACTTTACATATTATGAGCCGGCTTTAGGGTTCCCTAAAACAAACTACTTTGTGTGATACTTTTTTAGTTACACAACTAATTGAAATGTTAAGATTGAACAAGCTCACTGAACTGAATAACAACAAACTAAAATTAGTAAAAGCATGCCTTAGGCAAGATGCAGCTTCTTACATCTGCTTTCACTTTCAGCTCATCTCTTCTCTCTGATAAGTATGTGACCAAGAAAGTCCTAAAAAAATTTTTATTTACAGTGCTGCTACCACTGCAAAATACTACTTCTGCTCTTTTTTGGCAGTAATACAAATAGCTAGCTCAAAGGAGGTTAAAAGAAGTGCAGCCATCTGAGGAATGCCATTGACTATTCACATAGAGGCAACAGGAAGCATTATTTGCATGAACATTACTCCTTCAAGAAAGGTAGAGGAAGCAGGATCACACCAAACAGTTAAATCAGAATAAACTAAACACTTAAGATATGTTGCTTTTCTCCTTGAAGCCAATACAGAGGAATGTTAAAACAGAAAAGGGGCATATACAGATAGATAGTGTTCCCAAGGATCTCCAGCCACTGTATCTTGAACTACTCAGATGCTGATTGGATATTGCTTACATACAGATCTGAGGATCATTTGTGATCTGTAAACATTTTTCCTGCATCTTATCAGAGCTGCTCTTTAGCTGCCATTCTGGGCTTGGATGATAAGCTTTATAATGATGTAATTCAAAAAACCCTAGCTAGGAATAGTGCTGATATTGGGGACTCACAATTAACATGTGAATCTGAACTTTCCAAAAATGTGAAGCATCTGGAATCATCCTGTTAAAGATGTATCTCTGTTCTGGGAACTACGTTTCTGAACTGCATTTGGATCTCAGGTTCAGTTCCTAGATTTAGGTTTAAGCTCATCTCCATTAGACGTACAGTAAGGAAATACCTTGCACAATTAAGAAGATTGAAAACTACAAAATAGAGTCCTTTTTCATGGTACTGTTTATTAGCTTACTATTTTTCTATCTTTTCTTAGGGCAGTGGTAAGTTCTCCATCACTTGAATTCTTTAGATCAAGAGCAGAAGGTTTTCTAAATAATATGCTATAACTCAGATATCACTTATGGACTTTATGTGGAAATTACTGTATGAGATTTTTTTGGTGAGCTGCACATTTAAATCTTATTGAATGTTTTTTGTAACCTAAGTCTCTATTTTTATGTAACTTATTGTAGCAGAAGAAATAGAAAGTCTATGTGTTTAAGGAGACAAATGTCTGCTTCAGATATTTAAAAAAAACAAACTAATAATTTTCAAGAGCAGCCATATACTTTTTCCCTTTTGGATCTTAAAAAAAATGCCTGAGTTTCCCAACTGAATTTGGTGTGACTATGTATATGTATGTTTTGTGAGACTATTTGAAGGATCAGTGACTTAAGAAAATGCACTGTGTGGGCATTTGTGCCAAAGGTTTTATTTTTGGTGTTTCTGTTCCAGAATCTTTCCTGTTCACTTACGAAGTTTCTTATATTTAGGATCCTAGAGTTGGTTCTTCTTTAATACTTGGTTTCAGCAGTGTTGAAATGTTTATCCCAGAAAGATTTTTAAAACGTGACTGTTATAATTATTTGTTTGTCTATTAGTTAAGAGATATGAAATGTAAAACCACTATCTTTTAATTAGTAAAGAATAATACCTCTGAACAGGAGACCAAGTATGTCCTTATTCTACTTCTTTTCATCAAAAATTGTAGTTATTCAAGAACACATAATTAGCTTGTTTTAATCTTATCATTTTCAGAGACATACTACAGTAATTGGCTTTCTTTCCTCTCCTTTTTAGTTAGAAGATTGCTAAAGGATCAATGGAGAAAGCATTTTTTATTCTGCAGCATCAATTACAGTGACCCTGGGTGTAAATTTATTGATTTTTCTTATTAGAACATTATCACCAGTTATTCACAGCATGGTGTTTATTAATTAGTAAGGAAAATAAAGATTCATTTGTGTAATATCTCCCTTTTAAGTTCTCTACCTAGCACACCCATAGCTATATGAGATCTGCTAATGGCATTCTGCCTTTATGAACTAACATGCAATATTTCATATTCACTGTGCTGCTTGTTTCTTTTATCATTGTGAAATAAACCATGGTATTGTTACTTGCACTCAGCATAATATTATGTGAAAATGAGGTTATAATGCACAGAAACACATTGTAAGAACTGATCTGTGGAAGCTTTACACACCTTTTGGACTCCATAGTGGTGATGGCTACTTCTTATGCTGAGGTGGAAAAAGACTCTTGTCTACAAGTATAGATTGTGAAAACAGACCTTGCACACCATCTCCTGGACAGTATCACTGGCAATCCTGCTAACTATTCTTAAAGAAACGATTGTGCAGCTTTTTCTCAAGAAATTAACATTATATTTTAATACACTTTCTATGTATTTTCCAATGTTCAATTTTTAACTCGAGTCTTAATAGCAACACTAAGTCTGAGAAGGACATAACAGTGCCCTAGTTGCATTACTTGATTATCTTTTCCTAGCTACAAATAAAGATGCAACGATTGTGCTGACCTCAGAGTCATTATCAGGCTTGGATTGCTATTGTTGAATGTAATGGTGGAAATTAAGACGTTCTAGTGGCTTAATTCCTGTATTTCTACATACAGGTAAGGGTAGAATAGGAAAATAATACTGTAAGTCAAGAGTCAGAAACATTTTGTGGTAAGGGATCACTTTAGCTGAATTTAGCTCTAACCATAGGCCACTTTCAGCATGACCTGCACCGCTGAATGCTGGAGCTGGAGCTGGAGCTGGAGCTGGAGCTGGAGCTGGAGCTGGAGCTGGAGCCAGAGCTGCTGCAGAAATGCCACCAGAACCTCACTCTGTTGAAATACTGTATCTCCATGGGCCAGATAAAATGGTTTACTGACCCCTGCCAGAAAGGAAAGAACTACTGGTACTTTTAAATAACTTCCAGTTTCCAATTTCCAGTGTCCAGGATTGTGTTAACACCTCTAGATCTTTTCAGATTAACTTTCCATCACCAATACAAAGGCTTATGGCTGGAGTTCTTATAGAGCACAAGGATATTAAAAATAACTTGGGTCCTCATCTTACTGACAATTCTGTATGGGAGTAACTTTACTTATAAAAGGGGTGGCCATCCTGTGGCTTGTAAGCCACAAGTGGCATGAGCAGCTTCTGTGCGTGGCAGGTGGCAGTTGGGGTGGGATAAGCAGCACAGATTCTCAGAGGGCAGGGAATAGGTAGCAAACCATCAGATTATGCAGGGAGGATGGGGCAGGGGACATAGAAAAGTGGTGGATAGGGTAATGGCATGGGATTGGAATGATACCTGGGGAGGCCACAAGGCTTAATTTGTGGAATACCTGCTAAATAGTCCCACTCTTCCATGCATGTGAGCATTCCCATGACTAAAGCTTTGGTTCTCAACTTTTTAGACCCAAAACACCCCTTGGTAGACTCAAGTCACTTGTCAGAAAATGACAAGTCTTATGTTTTGACTACAGAAAAATACCAAAGCAATTCTTCAGTTGCAAAGAACTCAGAAAGCTCACAAAAGGCCAGAATATTTTTAACACTATGGATTACTGTTTAAAGTCTCTACGTTTATCTTATGAATCAGGCTTGCACATCTAGCAGTACTCAACTTGTGTGGCACCCTTGAAAACATCTCAAGGTATCCCAGGGTTCTGTGGCATCCTGGTTGAGAATCATTGGTCTAAAGGATCTATGTCAAAATATGTAACCTCCACGTTATGCTAATCTTTTCTTATGTATGAAACATACTACTATGGCTGTACCTAAGACCCTTCAGGAGGAGCACTGTGGGAAGAAAACTGGGGCAGATTCAGACATTTCTTATTTTGGAGGAGATTTTCTAGCCATCAGAGATGGATATAATAGATCAGGGGTGGCCAAACTATGGCTCCAGAGTCCAAACTTCCAAGTCCAACCTGAGTAATGTGCTCACTGCAAGTAGTCGCATCACATGATTTGACATAACAGCTATAGAAGCTGGTCATCATGTGCTTGTGCAAAGAATCAAGGAGATACGTATTAACTTCTGAAGAGCTGCATGTGGCTCCAGAACTGCGGATTGGCCGTCACTGTAATAGGTTTTTAAGACATGTTTTTGTACATCCTCCTGTATTGAAAGTTGTCTAGCTGGAAATCAAAGTGCTATTGTGTACAGCACTGTGGTCAGACTCTGCTGAAATGCAAAGCCAATTAGTTTGGATACAGTAGTGTGCTAAAATTGCTATACTGCTGCCTACAATAGTGTAAGGCAGTGCCATAAAAAGTTACCTGCATCAGTTTTCTACAGAGCTAGCTCTATGCACATTACAGCTGCAATCTCACAACAGAGATAATTAGCCTACCTGCAGTGGGGCACTAAGTGTGCACTCCTTGGCACTGTATAAACACTGTCGGCATGTCCTCACATGCAAGGTCATGTGGTTGTTATGGCAAAAGTAGTAGCAGGACAAATTTGTACTGCTGCTTTTTGCTGCTGTGCATGCCTCTGCATGTGAGGTTGGTGCAGGGCAAATTGTCCCGGGTGGAGTAGTGGAGGCTGGGTCACCCCAGTAGCCTTGTCTGGGATCCTCCTGGGGCAGCAGTGGCAGGGATATGGCTGCTTGGAGCCTGGCTGGCAGCTAGAGAGTGGCTCTGACTGGCCAAGCTCCCTTTCTGGCAGTGGATGCTGGTGCTGTTTGCATCACACAACTTTTTTTTTTTAGCAGTGTTTGGGGTTTTTTTACATCAGGATCTCCTGGTGTCAAAAATCATCACTGTACTGCAAATGAGCAGTGCAGCAAATGGGTGCACTCATCTGGTTTCACTCTGGGAGGTGGGGAGGGGCAAAGGGGGAAGGAAAACTAGTTGACTTTCACCTTCTTTGGCAGAGGCTAGCCCTGAGAAGACTGAGATTAAAGAAAGAGCTAGGAAAGAAGCAGCTGAATGCAAGAGTCTTAGCATCCCAAACACGAGGAGAGGCTGAAGTATGACAGAATTGGGAAGAGAGGAAATCCTGCACTATGGCCCTAAAGCATGGGGAAAAATGCTCTGGGTGGGATATGGGAGGCTGACCCCAGCAACCTTATCTGGCCTCTTGTAGCAGCAGCAGCAATGATCAAGGTGTGCAGATCCTGGCTGGCAGCTGGAGTGTGGATCTGGCTTTGGGTGGTACACACTGCTGCCAAATGCACCACCCTGGTTTTTTTGGCACACTGTTTTTTGACATGGGGAGATTCCGGTGTCAAAAAGCTTACCATACTGCAAATTAGCAGTGCAGCAAATTCCTGTGTAAGCAGCACATGCAGTTTCCATCACTGCCGTTGGCTTTGCAGAGCTGGAAACCACAGGTGCAAATTGGATTTTTCCTTTTTAGCCAGAAAACTCTCTTAAAGCAGAAAGTGTAATAATAAAGCATGAAATAAAAAGAGATATTAAACAAAGCTATATCAAAATATAAATACAGAGTAAAAAATATTATTAAATGAGTACAGAATGTTTAAATGTTTAAAATTTAGCAATCACCAGGGATCTTGATTTTTTCTGATAAAAATATTCCCAATTTTCAGGTAAAAACGTAACCCCAAATCCACATTTTCACATGATTAAAATGAAACACCGCTACTATATATTAGTGGTTTTTCATTACAATCATAGAAAAATGTGGATTTGGGGTTACTTTTTTAATCTGAAAATTGGGGATTATTTTTTTTTATCAGAGAAAATCAGGATCCTGGTTAATCATTACTGTTTAATTCACACCTCCTCACCCACACGGAATAAAATACATTGCTTTAATATAAAAAATTAACTTCAGTTTTTAAGCAACCATCCTAGCTACCAAGGACACACCACCACCTTTGTTCATGTCTATCAATTTAGTGGCCCAAACAGGAAATACAGGAAAGAAAGGTATTAATAATTTAAACAAAAAGTTGGTCTTTAGCTGAATAGTTGTCTTGGAAATTCTAACTGAGGGGAATTTTCACAAGTGGGTGATAATGAAGCCAAAAACAGCTTAAAATGGAAACAATGGACTTTCATTCAGTAGCACAATTGGGCATTGCTATAATAAATTTCAATTAATTTTACTCCCATCAAATATTGAGACTGTAATTCAGTCTTGAAGGCAGTTTAGGATATCAGCAGAACCCTGTGATGGAATCAAGTTCCATATATTATTGGACATGTTAACATTAAGGTTATTGTTGTCTATATATTTTCCACATTATGTTTTGTTCAGTTTACTAATCAGAATAAGTTGCTTGTATAGGACTCTGAGGGTCAAAGCCAGCCGTATTCTATTACATACATCATTACCAACATTATTGATTCCTGAACTGGATTTTTATTTTTCCTTTCTATTTAAATATGTTATTATTATTGATGATTATGTAGAAAGCAAATAGTTGATTCCCAAACTAGTCTTATTCACACAATGTAGTGAGTCATAACATTAAAATATTCATTAACCTCAGCAACAGTATTATTGATGATTCTGTAGATTATAATGGTAGAAGTGGAGTCAAAAACCATAACATATCTACCCCAAAATAAAATTAGGGTTTTTTTGTTTTTTCCCCCTATTCAACATGATCGGGGGGGAGAGGAGGGACCCTTGTTTTAGACACAAGCACAAGCCAAGCAAATAGCTGCAGCACCAGACCAGGGCTAGGGTGGTTCATGCAGCAGGTAGGGGGTGCATAGATCAGGTATAGCCTGGAGGAAGAGGGTGTAGGATGTAGAGGGAGTATGGGGGAAAGTATGTAGGGTTGGAGGACAGCTTAGGGAAGGGTACATGGTACAGGTGGAAGCAAAAGGGAAAAGGTGGCAGGAGGAGCATGGGGAAAGGAAAGTGAAGAATAAGGGGAGCACAGGGAATGGGTGCAGGGAAGAGCCAGACCAGGAGGAGCATGGGGAAAGGGACACACAGAGGAGAGGTGAGCAAGGGAAAAGGAGACATGAAGTGAGGGGAGCACAGGAAAGGGGTGCATGGACCACCAGAGGGAGCTACTGTTGCTCTAGCTCTAGCCCCACCATGATCCCAACCCTCTCTCCAACACTAACCTGGGTCAGAGGCTGGAGGCAGAGCCGTTGCTGCTGCTACTGCCTGACCCAGCTTGGTACTCTGTGCCCTGCAGCAGAGCAAGAGCAACTGCAAAAGTAAGTAGTTGAGAGGCGGGGAGGGCAGCTAGTAGGGGGACAAGTGTCAGAGGGAAAAGGCACTGGGGGTGGGAAAGAAGCATGGGGAGACAAGTGGCAGGGGAGGAAAGGGGGTGTGAGGCAAGCCTGTTTTCCTTGCCACTATTTTCCCTGTGGCAATGGTGGGGGAAATGAATTTAACAGGACTTACTTTGCAATAACTATATTTTAGACAAGAAAATTAGAACAAATTTATGATGTTCCATGTCTGGAATCCAATAATTGGGGGGGGAGGGTGTTTTAAATGTGTAGTTTTCTTCAATTTGGGTAAATATAGAAAGTTTATTCATATACTACAGAGTGCAGCATTATCACATTACCAGCTCCATTATCTGTAGTTATCCTTAAGCATCTTGCTCAGGAATGTAGGTATCTATTCTCAAATATTTGGGGTAGATATAAAGAAGTAGTTTCTAAGAACAAAAGAACTTAAGTGCTGGAACAGGAAGGTTGTGGAATATCCTACACTGGAGTTTTCTAACAATAGGTTAGACCATATGAAGTGGTTTAGGTATATTTAACCTGTAAGTACAAGGGGATAGATACTAGGGCTACCTGCCTTCAATAGCTATAGGGTCTGATTGTAGCTCATGTAGGTTCTAGAATCACAGAATTATAGAATAATGGAATAACAGAGTTGGATATGACTCCAGGACATCATCTAATCCAGTCCACAGTTCAAGGTAGGATCATCCCTGTTCAAGGTAGGATCATCCCTGACTAAACTGTCCCAGTTCAGTGTCTAACTAACCTGCTTTTAACGACTTCCAGTGGTTAGAGATTCCACAGCCTCTTTGGGTAGCCTGTTCAAATGCTTAACCATCTTCAAAGTGAGAAAGTTCTTCCTAATATCCAGCCTAAATTTCCCTTGGTCCTATTTAAGATGATTGTTCCTTGTCCTGTCCTCTGTGGCCAAGAGAATAGTCTTTTTCCATTTTCTATATGAACACCCTTCAGGTCTTTAAAGGCAATTACTAAATCTCCCCTTCATTCTTCTCCTTCTCAACATAAATAATCCTAGTTCTTTTAGCTCAGAGGTGGGCAAAATGGTAGATCCAGCCAGCAGCAAGACTTTATTTCCCAGCAGTCCTGCCTGCATCACTGTGGCAAGTTTCCATGGAGACCGCAGCAGCAGTGACACTGTGACAGCATGGGACCAGGGTTTCCATGGAGACCAGCCCCAGAAGTGCTGGCAGGGAATGCGGCTGTGCAGGGAGGGGCTCTGCAGCCTGGGCTGTGATCCTGCAGTGGTGACAGCATGATCTGAAGCTGAAGCAGCGTCATGATTCACTGCCTGTATGCAGCAGATCCCCTGGGGCATGCAGGCAGCAGATTGCAGCTGTGTCCCAGCTCTGGACCACATTGTCACTACCACAAGACCCCAGCCCTGGAGCAGATCCCTGCTCAGCTGTAAGCCCTGCCAGCACAGTTGGGGCTGGATTGCATGGAAACCCTGGTTCTGTGTTGTCCTGGCCTGCTAGGGTCTCCATGGAAACCAGCTGCAAAGGTGTGGACAGGGTGAGCTCAGGTGCAGGGGGACAGATGGTGCACAGTGCAGCCTAGTGGTTGCAGGCAGCTGGCATTGGCCACTCCTGAGGCCACTGAAGCCGAGGCTGGGATCAGTGGGGCCACAGCCTTTTCCCCTCCCCTCATAGACTTATCTGCTTAGGCAGTGAGAGGGTGGGGGGCATCTAAGCTGATCAGATAAAAGTGAATTTACCTTGCATATAATGAATTATCGGTCTAAATATGCTCATCACATAAGATCAAATTTGTATATAAAGAATCTGCATAAATTGAGGGAAACCTGTACTGCATCAGAGAAATCTCTGCCAGCTCCAGGTAGATTCTCCTTGATTTGTGAAAAAGAAATTGAGGTTCCTATCTCCATAGAATGGGCTAGCCTGGAATATCACTCACCCTGAGACAAAACAAAACAACATGTAAAGTTTCCTACTCACTCATCTGGCTTTCATCTAGCCCCTTTAAGATGTCCTGCTAGTGTTTCCAGGGATCAGCCTTCCTACTGATATTGCCAGACCTTTAGGGATTTGGACTCTCCCCAAGTCTAAGATAATCACAAGACCATTACTATTTAACAGATAGCTCCTAAATACCTCCAAATCACCCCCCTTTCCTGCCAGGGTATCTGGAATTGCTCCAGTTAAAGGATTATTCTCTCATTATAGGATACTTTTTTCCCAATCCAGGCAGACTTTGGGTACCCATTCCAAGAACAGCCCCTTTTGCTTGTGTTTGGGGGCTTTAATTATTCTTGCCTAGTAACCCAATAGGAAGAGATATTTAGCAGTTTTCCTTACTCCTTTTTCCTTTGACAAACTGTTGTCTGAAATTGTGAAGATGTATACAGACAATACAATGCAATTCATACCGTGATAAAAAGGCACAAATGGCTATGGCATAATGCTGGCTTTTCAATGAACTCAAACATGTCATGTAAGTAAAATAAACACAAGGAAATTTGTAAGACATCCCACAAATACTCTGAGATGTGATTAGGTTCAGGACAATTTCATACAACAGATATTTGACACTTGGCATGGAGAAAATATACACTTACCTACATAATAAAAGAATGAGTCCAGGGATGGTTATGCAACTTTGAATAGATCTATCAGATCTATGAATGAAAAGCATTGAGTTGATGTTAAGTAGTATCTCAAACTTCTGTGCTATCACAAAGTAGTCTTATTGTAAAATCTTTATTGTTTAAAGCTTTATACCCGCTAATGCACCAGTAATGAAAAAAGGCCTTGAAATGGATATAAATGTAAGGCACCCTTAGGTAAATCAGATTCATATCCCAGATCTATATGACTCACCTCTTTTTGTGTGCATATTTGTATGTAAAACATCCTGGCTGGATCTTCCTGAGACTTTATTATTATTACTAGTATTTGCACTAGTTTTTCTAAAAAAATAAAACATTAAAGGCAACTGGGATTTATATTTTATTCATTCTATTGGTAATTTTTCCTCTTACATATCTTTTTTCACTTTCTCATGTGACTAAATACAACAGAAAACCTAAAGATTCTGTGGTTATTTAAGGAAAGAGTTAGGTTTCTTCCCATATGACGATAAAGACCAAGTCGCACCAATATTTCCTACAATGTAATTGTTTACATTTAACAATAATATTCCAAAATTCTAAGTTTCCAGAGTTCTACTAAATATCCTGGCTTCTAGAAGAAAGTTACTATTGTGGTAGTAAGTTAAAAGTTAAAATTGGATGCCGTTACTAATAATATTTTATTATTTCTCATATAAAAATGATGATGTAAATGAAAGAAAAAAACATAATATTGTAGCTGAGGTAGAAAGAAAGGCTAGAATAAATCTCTTACTGGATTCTTCTCTTCAGTAATATAAAAATATTAATTTATTGTTGTGTGTGCTGCAAAGTGATTGCAACTAATTCTTTCCTAAAGATGGCTATAATGTAGATTACAGCTACATGTGCCTAGAACCTCTCAACAAATTTATCTAGCTAGAAATCAGAAAGCTCATAAAATCAATGACCATAAACTAAAAATACAGATAGTCTGCAAAAAGAGGTAATAAAACCACAAAAAAAGTCTATAAAATTAAGTGGTCTTGAATAGAGAATTCTAAGAAAAATAAGTTGATACATTAAAATATATTAAATTTCTGTCTTAAAATTACAGTCTTTTAACCCAGACATCATTGAACAGAAAGAGGCAAAGCAAAGTGTAACACTAAATGAGAGAGCTAAATCAGCATTAGTAAGAAAATATTATTTTTAACACAAGACATCAGCTTCTGTTGACAGAGATATTAACTATCAGTGCTTGTTTGTTCTTATGAAATCTCTTCCATATGAAAATGTCAAAGAAATAAAAAGTAAGATTACGTGTGCTTGGCAACACCCATCTGTTTGCAGGGGGAGGGAGGCATATATAGCAGTTCTAATGATGGATAATAACACAGGTCCAGATTTCAGTGGGAATATTGTGCCTAAATACCTTTGAGAATCTAAATTTCTCTGACTGTGTGACAAAAGTCACACAAGTTGCTAACAGTCTATAAACAGAATACCGGGACTTCTACCCTAAGCACTAGATCAGATTATGCTATTTTAATGTCATTAAAGATATCCTTGGACACAGTCACAGTCCATTTAGATGTTGATTCCTAATGCCATTTAGCATATTTTATGTTACTATCAGGATCTCCCAAGTGTTGCTGAGCTGACTTTAGAAGATTCCAAGGCAAAAACAATTTTCATGAAGATCTTTTTCTTTCTTTGGGTTATGTGTTTTTTTTGCCATGGCTGGTAAACGTGTAAAGACAATTGCTGAGGCACACAAGAGTACTTGGTTATGGTTTTTAAAAAGGTGAATCTTGAAAACAGCTGGAAATTTCCAGATTTTTAGTTACTACTATCCAGTTACTACCAAAGACTACTACAAAATAATGACTTGCAGCACCATTACTAAATAAGAAAACTGCAGTTAAACTCTGGTCAACCCTAGTTTGGTGCAAGGTAGTTTTCACAAATGGGCAAATCAAAAGGGAATACAGTGTCAAACTAAACCCTGATCTATATTATTGCCACATAACTCAGTGGAATAGTAAAGGCCCAATTTTTTCACTATTCAAGTCAGTGGGAATTTTGCCATCAACTTCAGTGACAGCAGATTGGGTCATAAATCTGGAAATTAAACTAAATTCAAATTTCCCTGCAGGATCCCTAACTACATTGAAAAAAAGTAGCTGCATTTTTTAATCTGCCTACGGATACACTGTTTATGCCTAATTCTTTTAGAAAAAAAATATTCAAGAACAGCTCATCCCAGTGAAAATATTATCCCTGAACTTCTGCCAAGGTCAATTTCATTTTGGTTTATCTGCTGTACACGTGTTTACCATTCAATGTAGATGTTCACAGGGGTTACTCTAATATGCACACTTGTCTGTTCAGGAAAGATTGTTTGTTCTTGAATCCATTTTCTATGCTTATGCTGTTCATTTGTACATTGGTAAGCTGTGTGTCCTGCCAGGATACATTCTCTATTTGAAAACTTTTAATCTTCCAGAAAATGTTTATTATTACTATCCATGGGAATAATCATATTGGTTTGCATTAGTTGTGAAAGGTGTTGGGAGATGGAATACAGAAGGTGTGAAGAGCCTCTTTCTATTACTTATGACCAATGGTAGAGGGCAGACCTAAGTAATACCCTTTTGATCTCCTAAAGATATAAATGTTTTCTTTCTTGTGCTTTCTAACACAAAAACTCTTCCACATAGAGATGAGAGCAAGGGGGTCATCCTAAGAGATTGGGAACATTTCCATATACATGGAAGTATATGGAACCTAGGAAGAGGTTAAATGATGTAGTTGCCTAAACCAGCGGAGGATCTGGATTTAATGACCCTTCCAGTCCTATCATCCTGCATTCTGATGACTATGAATATGTGAGGTACAATGCCTCCAAAACAGATTAGAGACTTGTGTAGCTTCATTAAATACATGTCTTGCACACAATGCAAAACTTTAAAATGAACAAACCAAAACTTAACAGATCATTATTTATAATTAAAGCCAAGAATTAAATTAATACTGGCATTTAGGTATGTTCCATGTGCTTATCTGTCAAAAATTAGATTTTTGAAACCGTCACCCAGTTGTTGCCTAACATGGAGGAGCCCTAAATTATATGCGTCTGCCAGTGACAAAAAAATACCACACATAAATAATGATGCTGCCAAGCTGCTTGGAGGTCTAGCTCACATATCAGCCATGATGGAATTTTGAAATTAAGCATTCTCCTACCTATCTTGCTTTCAGGAATGGATCTTTGTTCTTTAACTTGACTTGAAATACAAAGAGACCTCCAGTTCCACAGTTAGAGGAACAGCAAGAGGGAGCATTGAAAGACACAAGTATTCTGGAAGGTAGAAACTGGTAGTTTGTTATCTTTGGCAATAGACAGCATTGCTCTTTTCCACCAGAAGTTGCCCAGCTGAAGATCAGGTATGAAGCCTTGGCACTGGATGAAAAGGAGTCTATTCCAGTGGCAGGAGAGGCCAATACATGAACTCCAATGACTGGGAGGACTGAGACCACTTTTGCCAGGAGGAAGCAAGAATAGTGGTAGTTAGTGACTCCCTCTTACATGGCACAGAAACATTTATATTTTGGCTTGACATGTTGGCTTGGGAGGTCTCCTGCCTACCAGAAACCCATGTTAAAAATGTCATGGAAAGGTTGTCTATTCTCATCTGGTCCTCTGATGGGTCATACAAGTGGGCATTAATGTTATTGTCAGGGAAAGTGACTACGTGACTCTGGGCATAAAGATGAGGGGGACACTGCCCAGGCAATGTTCTCATTAATTCTTCCAGTCAAGGGTTAAGGCTGGGATAGGAGCAGACATATCCTAGACATCAATACTTGGCTCTGTAGATGGTATTGGCAAGAGGGCCTTGGCATGGAGTGGTGTTCCAAGAAAATGGACTACTGAGAAGATATGGATTCTACCTGATGAAGAGCAGGCAGAGTGCATTCACATACAGGACTGCTAACCTATTGAGGAGAACTTTAAACTAAGTTCTCCAGGAGAAAAAAAGCTCAGAGGTAAATAAAGTTTCAGGGGACATGGATAAAAACTTAGTAAGGGAAAGTTGTAATCAATGCCTTAGCAATGTTCTCTGGGAGCAAGTAGGACAATAAGATGCCTAAAATATTTAGAAACTAATATCAGAGGCATGTGGAACAAACAGGGAGAATGAAAGGTCCAAGTACAATTAGAGAATTATAATATAATTGGGATTGCGGAGATGTGATGAAATAGTCATATGACAGGAGCATGGTCAGGGATAGATATAAATTGTTCAGGAAGGATAGGCAAGCAAGAAAAGGAGGAGGTCTTGCCATATATATCAAGGTGATATACATGTGTTGTGAGGTATGTGGGAGGGCATTTTTGGTGCCTGCCACTTTAAGGGCTGGAGGCAGGCAGTTGGCAGATGCTTGATTAAGGTGGCCATTTTCAAACTTTAGCAAACCAGGCAGAGGCAGTAGTTTGTAGAAATATCAGCAGGCAGTAACATCAGCTGGCCGAAGCTATTGCTCTTGGAACATCTTGGAGGTAAGGGTGAGGCTTTGGGGGAGGAGGTGGCTTCATGGTCCTAGGCATGACCTGAAACTGCACCCTGCCAGGGATGGGTGGCCTGGTGGGGATGTTCATGGTGGGATATCCCCCCAAAAATTCCAGGCCAGTTACCTCCCTGGCAAAAGGTGATTAGGGGTGCCTTGAAACCCCAGCCTCCCACCCAGTGGTGAACAACCAGACAAGGGGCCAGGCATGCAAAGGGAAAGGCACCTGAGTTTTGGAGGTGTAAGACCCCACAGCCAAGAAGGGGCATAGATTTGGTCCCAGTGAGAAGTAAATAGTGTCTCCAAGAGGGGTGGAGGGTGTAGAGTTGCCCCCCAGTAAAGGGATTGAGAGTGGCTCCAAGAAAAGGGCAGGAACAGCCAAGTGCCCAGGAAGGGGGCTGTGGCTAAGTTGACCTAGTGTTAGGTAAGGACCGTCACCCACAGAGTAGGCTGCAAGAGGACTGTGGGAGGATTGCCCAGAGTATATGGAAGCAAGCCTGGTGGCCTGAAGGCCACTCAAGAGGAACATGGCAGGTTGGTAAAGGCCCAGTGAAGGGGTGGTATGAAAGAGGCCCTGTGAAAGGGGACAGAATGAATGTGACAAATGTGAGAAGCCCAACGTGGGCCAGAGTTTGGCCTGGTTTCTAGCTGGAGCACTTATAATTATGGATGCAATCTATAAGGCACAGGTCACAGTGCTGGGAAGGTTCAGAGCCATGGATAGCACCCCCTAACATCAGGCAATAGAAAGGGCAGCCTCCCACATTATATCACCAGTTATTATATCAGAAAAGTCATGGCAGGTTTGACTGGGGTAGTCTACCCTACTTAGAGAGGCAGGTGAGTCAACATAAGTCCCAGCCCTGAACCTGTCACAGTTTGTGACACCTTAAATAGGAGGAGTCTGTTTACTTACTGTGCACCATAAGAATCCTCTGCAGGGAATTCCTGCAGCTTGCATACCCCAACTTGTGGCACAAGCAATGAAACACTCATGAGGTTTCTCCCTTTGCAGGGGATTTCTGTGGCATATGTATTTTGCTGTCATGCCCTGACTCTGGTTCTCCACATACCCTGAGGCTGTTGTCCTACTGCGTTATGACCTACCATTATGGCCTATGGATAGATCCTGGCACAGCTGATCCTGCTCCAAAAATGTTTCTAGCCCTAGGTGTCGAGGGAATTTTACTCTTGTCAATTTAAGTGCCTTCAAGTTAGGTGGCAGATGATCAGAGATTTTAAGGGTCTAAATTTTGGAGTTAAGCACTAAAAGTGGCAATTACTACTACGACATTTTTGGATCTAGATCAGTGTCCACGGACTGCAAGTACAGGGAGACATTAGAAGGTGATGGATGGATTTGAAGAAAGTTAGTCAAAATTCCTGGCATACAGTATTGTGGAAGATGAATTTTCAGTTTTATTTTCTCTCACTCTTGCAGAATGTTTTGGAATTTAAGCTGCTGATATCTTTTGTTCAGACTGATCTTCAAATTGTTTAAGTAGTATAGAATGATGAGATATAGTAAAAGTGGAATGACCACTCCACGACAAAAGCCTGAGCAAAAGTGTGACACTGGGTTGCTCACATATCAGCATCCCCCTTTCAGCATTGGTGGTTTAATCCAAAGGAAAGGCAGGTGCCTATAAATTTAGAACCAGCTTGGCCTCAGGATGTGACAGAGCAAAGGAGATTATCCGATTGTCTGTCAATCAGACTTCCACAGCTAGACCAGCTACTGACCAGAGTTAATGAGCCTAAGTAACCCTAACATGGAGTGGACTTCAGTTCCACAATATTTTGGTGGCATTTCCTTTGCAGAGGTAAGACTAGACCCTTCCTTTAAGGTGCACCTCTGCCTGAAGCCCTTGACTGTAGAGATTGCCAGGCTATTTAACCATTGCCCAACACTTATCATTAATAGTCCTAAGTAGAACTGCCTACTGTAAATTATGGTAGAAGGCAAACCTGGCCTAACTACCAAACCTGAGTGAAGCACTTGGGAACAATGTATTAAACATGGAATGAAGGCTTTTGGGGAAAGAAGAGTGCAACATACACAAGAAAAAAGAAACCTCAGGAAGAACCCTGTACCACATTCAGGACCGCTACATAAGAGCTTTAGATATGCAACTGTTAGATATGTGATAAGCAGGGATCTTGGATACATCTGGATGCAGCCTTAGTGTTCACTCATAAACAGAGATCCCGGTTTTCTCTGAAAAAAATATTCCCAGTTCTTGGATGAAAAAAACCTCAAAATGCACATTTTTCCGTGATCCATATAGAAACACATCTATCTATCTATCTAGGTAGATAGGTAGATATATAGTAGTGTGCATCTATCTAGAATATATAAAAATATATAAATTATATATATATATATATATGTATACATACACACGCACCTCTATCTATCTATCCATCTATATACACACCATTATCTCTCTCTCTCTATATATATAGATATAGTAGTGTTTCATTTTGATCATGGAGTTACTTTTCTGTGTGTGTGTGTGTGTGTGTGTGTGTGTGTCTATAACTAGGTAGCTAGGTAGATATATAGTGGTGTGCATCTATCTACCTAGTTATAGACACACACACACACATACACACCCTCTAGCTGAAGGACCCGTTCTTCACCTGTGTCATTATTTTCGTAATTGCAATGTTTGGTCAAAACATGTAGGTTAAAATATTTAAAGAACATTAGTACAACATATTTAAAATTTAATATTTAACATGGAGCAACATTTCAAGTTACATCCAAATGAATTATATTTAGTGTAGTATTTCTTTGTAAATAATGCTCATCGTGTTTCCTGTTTGTGCCAGTATATAGGACCCTCTTCAACTACCAACTCTGGAGCAAACCACATATAACTGTTCATGTAAAAAGCATTGTTCTCTTAAATAGTCACTGGTAGCCCCAAAAAGGGTCAAGTAAAAATAACCTACCTGTAATTTTCCTTGGGTGGTAGTCAGTGATTCTGGAAAATTTAGAGTAGATAGGACAGTCATTCTTGAGTTATAAGTGAACATATATACATACAGGCATACAAGGTATTTTTATTTATTTGTATGTATATATGTATATTAGTGGCATTTTATTTTGATCACATGGAAAAATGTGGATTTTGGGTTACTTGTTTTAATCTGATAACTACAGACTTTTTTTGTCAGAGAAAACCAGGATCCCTGGTGATAAGTGCAGAGGAGACTATCATGTGAAAATTGGGCTCTACACCCACATTCACAGATGTTTAATGAGCTGATGCCTCACTCATCAGAAATCTGTTGTCTCATGAGAGAGACAGATGCCCTGAAGTATAGAATGAATTAAACCACAGATAAATCAAGTAAGAAATATGGGGGGGAGCTCATTTCTTGTTTTAAACTTGTCTTTGTCTGTAAAGAGGCAGTAATAGAGATTATGAAGAAGTTCTTGCTTTATGCTCCCTAATTCACCCATTCTTTTGTGGGATGTTCATGATTAACAAAGTTATTGATAATATCAGAGTTTTGAATGAGGTGATTGTAGTTTCAGAGGAGGTAAAACATCCTTCAGTATTTTGCTACTGAGAAGGTTGGTCAAAGAATCATCTGATTGCAGTCCCTGGGGCATATTCAGACACCAAATAAATAGATAAAAAGGAGTTAAATGGAATAATGAATAAACTGAAGGTAATCACTGAATTAATGAGCTGGTTGCAAATTAATTAGCTTAATGGAGCTGGGCAATTTAAACCAAGTCTAAATATAGCCCTTTTTGTTTAAGGATATTTTAGAAAGAAGCTTAATATATATAAACAAGTACAGTGAAAGTTACATATATATGTATTACATAGTTTTGGTGAAGCTAGATACTACGGTTCAGTACATTTATTCCCCTAGTAGTTACTTTTTTATATCTGTATTTAAGAATACTTAAATTATTGATTTTCCTTTTAATAGACATATTATTTTCACCTTCCATTCCCCTCACTATTTCCACACTACATCAGCTTGAATTGCTTTGGATGGTCTTTCACACAGCAGAATCTTTCAGTTCAACAGTAATGCTGTACAACTTTGTCTTTTACCTACTTAAACAGTTTCTTCGGCTTTTAACAACCAAAGTAAATGTTTAAAGTAGGATATGTACACTCCCTCAGAGGGAAATGACACAGGAAAGAACTACAGAAACTGAGGCACAAAGGAGAAAAACAATTTATGAATACATGCAAGAGCTTTTCCCACTCTAAGTAAATTTCACAATATTTAAATGTGCCTTTCAGCATTAGCAGTAGACTAATTCCATTATCATAATTTATTAACCAGATCTTTTGTTCTATGTAGTAATACACTGTGTTTCCATGCTGTGTATTTTTTATCCTGTGACCTAATTTGCTTAAAAGGAAACTTGTATAACTCCCTTGTTATAATGAATAAAATGTTAATGAAGAACTACAGAGAAATCCCCTTTGCATTAGTTCCTTATTCCCAGGAACATCATCATAAATTTGTTTGCCTGGTTCTGACAATGGTAGTGATGTTCAAGCTGTGGAGAAGTATAATAACACTAAATGGTTCTGATGGAAAAGTTAGAGATATTCAAGGCACTGTCATCAGGGATGGACTATGGGAAGTTATCTTTTGGAAGGGAACTTGATGGATTTGGCATTGGTCCAATTTTTTTTTTTACATTTATTATCTGCATTGATAACTGCACTATGAGATGCCTTTTCAGAAAATGTAAATTAAAAGGGAATCATGCAAGAAGGTTTTTCTGCAGCCTGTGGAAGATTGTAGATTAGTGCACTCAGCCACTGCATACTAGTTATACTGTTCACTATTTTCTGAACATGATGTAAAGGTAGAAGCATTAAATTTAATGAACCCAGATCATTAAAATGTTTGCATTGACTATATATTATTGGTTCAAAATGGTATTACTTACTGCCTTATGTGTTACCAGAGATTGTTATCTTTCATGAACTTAGCGAGTAACTGAAACATACAAAAAATCTAATAGTATTTAAATAACTCAACAATCATTAAGAAACAAAACATACACTAGTTATAAATTTTATTCAGACTACTCTAGTTAATGTTTCCACAGCACATTGAAAATCTTAATCTTGATTATAAATTATATAAATTTATGCCTGATCCTTCCCCTCCACTGGATGCGCAACAGGACAGAGGAAAAAAAGAGCCACCAGAGTCTCTGTGGACCCCTTTCCTGTAATACCCTGCTTGCCAAAACTAGCAGAACAAATTTCACCATTTCAGGATCCTGGGGACCCACTTCAAGAGGAAATGTATTCAATCTGGTAAAGAAGAAAGCACCATGCTATAAATTTGGATTCCAATTCAGACAACATAGGAATCTGTGTGACTTATAACAAGCTGTGTCACTCTTGAACTGGGCTTGTCAGCCACAAACAGAGTCATCAAGCATTTCATTAGACCTCTTACATGTACACCATGAGCCAGAAGTTCAGCAGTTATCTACCTACTTCATATGCTCTTTGCTACCAATGCTGTTGTTATGGTTCACTTCCTGGAGTTTTCTTTTCATTTTCTTCTCAAGGATGAAAGTTTTATCATTTTCAACTAATGGCAGCTATATGGGGAAAAAAAAAAAACTAGATGGGAGGATGAATAAACTGCCGCGTTTGGATCGATGGTTAGGAGCAGCAGCGGCGAGCGGCGAGCGGAGCAGCTGAGGGGGCAGCAGCAGCAGCAGCTGATTCCCTGAAGGTAAGTGGGGCCGCGGGGCCGGTA
>JAGPOW010003316.1:128258059-128378362 GCA_030014935.1 Caiman crocodilus
GACCCTGGCACTCGTTTCCTGCCATTGGCGGGGGGTCAGACTAGATGGCCTGCTCTAGGCCCCTTCTGACCCTAGGTACTATGATACTATGATACTATGTGCAGATTAGGCTCAGATAAAAGTTAAAACAGTCTATTTACCTTGAAGTTGTCTAGCGTCAAACAGGATGCTGAATTATATTTCATTCTTGTTATGACATTTCATATTTTGAAGACGGATGGTGTGATGGATGCTCTCCTGGGCAGAAAATTCCTTTTGCGTGTAGACCAATACGGCTACAACCAATATCCCTGAAACATGTAAGATATCCAATTGTATCTGTTTCTTAAATGCAAGCTTCGCAATTTTACAAGAAGAAAGCAAATACACCACTTTGGAACCTGAAAGCTAACACCCTGGTCCCTGCTATTGTTCCAGCTAAATCTGCATGATCACAGAGCTCAAAAAAGTGCTTCAACACAAGAGATTTTCCTGCCCAGGAGAGCATCCATCACACCATCCTCCTATGAAATATCAATTTTAATTTTCTCCAAAGTGAAATTTTACAAACTTTGCATTCTTCTTTGCCTGATGAAGGGTAAGCATGCCCAAAAGCTTGCAAATAAAGAACTTTTTTTTTTTTTAATACAGTAAAAGCTGCGTGTATCCAGAACTTCATTATCCAGCATGCTTTATTAACTGGCATGCTGGCCGACACCAGTCGACACGGCAAAAGCGAAAAATGAATCCCACTTCACGCCATGGCCCAGGACAAAGCAGCCTGCTTGGGGCCCCTCTCCCTGTCCCCCAATACACTGGTGCCAGGGGAAGGGCAGGAGAGGTGGTGCAGTGCCTGTCACCCAGCACACTGACACACTGGACACAGTGGGAGCCTGACACCT
Organism: Caiman crocodilus; assembly: GCA_030014935.1. Lineage (NCBI taxonomy): Eukaryota > Metazoa > Chordata > Crocodylia > Alligatoridae > Caiman > Caiman crocodilus. The sequence goes on from JAGPOW010003316.1 coordinate 128,258,941, forward strand.
CTCAGGTAACCGGTATATTTTGTTATCCAGCACCCCTCATTCCCCATGAGTGCTGGATAAAAGAGCTGTATCTAGTTTGTCTAATAAAAGATATCACCTCTGCCATGAGTTCTGATTCCTTTTGCCTGTAGACCAATACAGCTACAACCTGTATCTCCAAAACACAGATAAGAACTGTTGTCCTGAAAACACATTATATCTTCATGCTACCACAAGGCTATCCTCCTATTGTTTCATATTTATTGCAGCTAAATATAAAATCAAACTTCACCTATGCTTCTGCAAAAATAATTTCTTGCCAAGAATGGGAACATAGTAGGTTTGAAATTTAGAAATGACAAATTGCCACCACTCAAGTTACTCTACCCTTGGCATGGAAAAAAATCCCCTGATCAACCCCTCTGCATAATTCTGAAAACAGTAAATGCTTGTTGAAGAAGAGTAGGCAAGATTATATTCTACCTATTTGGTATCAAAATAGATTTAGGCACCTAAATGTGATTCAATCCCACCTGCCTGAGTCTCTGAAAAACAATTAACACAAAAAGTACATAAGTCCTTCTCCTCATTGTTTTTTTTTGTGACTTGATATTAAGGGTGAGACGATAACAGAAGTAGTTTCCTTAATGGATTTTCAGAGATTTGGAACTGGACTTTTTAAGCAAAAAGAAGTGTTCTTAGCTGCCCAAATCTACTTGAGTGCTTAGTAAGAGGCTCTATCTGTAGGACAGTGCAAGTCCATACATGCACCATATGAGGTAAGGAGAACAGTCAGGGAGAAACTGAGGTCCCAGAGGGGAGGGGAGTTGGGTGTCCAAGAAAAGTGGTTGTTCCTTAAGGAGACAATCCTCCAAGCCAAAAGGAGGAAATCCCAACATGGATCAAAGGAGGCAAGAGAGTGCAAAAGCCCCCCATGGCTTACCAAAAGCATCCCGGAACATCTCCTAGCTAAAAAGGAGGTGTACACCCAATGGAAGAGAGGGGTCATCACCAGGGAGGACTATACTTTTGTTGTTCAGGACTGTAGGGGGGCAGTCAGGAAGGCCAAGGTGGAGATGGAACTGGGACTAGCTACCCAGATCAAGGATAACAAGAAGTCCTTTTTTAAATACATAGGGGGTAAAAAGAAGGTACCAGGTAATGCGGGGCCTCTGCAGGACACGCTAGGAAATCTGGTCATTGCAACAGACAGCAAAACTAACCTATTTAACAATTTATTTGCCTCCATTTTTCTGAGCAGAGACTGGGTCATCCCCTCCACTGGGACCCCTGTAGGCCCCAGGGGAGGCACAGCCAGGCCTAGGGTCAGAGAGGACCTAGTCAGGGAACTTCTGGAGGGACTGGACATATTTAAATCAGCAGGGCCTGCTGATCTCCACCCCAGAGTGCTGAGGGAATTAGCAGAGATCATTGTGGGATGCCTGGCACAGATTTATGAGCACTCATGGTGCTCTGGCGATGTACCAGAGGACTGAAAAAGGGTCAAAGTGGTTTACATTTTCAAAAAAGGAAGTAAGGAAGACCCAGGAAACTATAGGCCTGTTAGTCTTATCTTGGTCCTGAGTAAGCTTTTTGAGAGAATTATCCTGGCGCATGTCTGTGAGGCGCCAGTAGGAGAGATTATGCTTAGGGGCAACCAACATGGGTTCATTAGAGACAGGTCCTGTCAGACCAAACTGGTGGCCTTCTCTGACCATGTCACAAAATTCTTGGACGCAAGTGCCATGGTGGACATAGACTTTCTGGACTTTAGGAAGGCCTTCGACATGGTCTTTCACCCCATTCTCATTAAAACCTAGGAGACTGTGCATTGATACCTACACAGTCAAATAGGTCACTAAGTGGCTGGAGGGCCACACCCAGAGAGTGGTGGTAGATGGGTTTTATTTGACTTGGAGGGATGTGGGCAGTGGGATTCTGTAAGGCTCAGTCCTCGGGCCCGCACTGTTCAACATCTTTATCCGCGACTTAGACAAGGGGATAAAAGGCACCCTGTTCAAATTCGCAGATGACAAAAATGTGGGGAGAAGTGGGCACACTAGAAGGAAAGAATAGGTTGCAATCAGACCTGGACGGGTTACAGGGGTGGGCAGATGAGAACAGGTAGGGCTTCAACACTGACAAGTGCAGGGTACTGCACCTGGGAAGAAAGAACCAGCAGCATACCTACAGGCTGCAGAAGTCCAGTGCAGAGGCAGAGAAGTATCTTGGAGTCATTATTGATGCCAAAATGAACATGGGCTACCAGTGTGGGGTTAGTCAGGAAGGCTAACCATACCTTGTCATGCATCCACAAATGCATCTTGAGTAGGTCCAAGGAGGTGATCCTCCCCCTCTATGCAACACTGGTCAGGCCGCAGTTGCAGTACTGCATCCAGTTCTGGGTGCCACACTTCAAGAGAGATGTGGACAACATGGAAAGGGTCCAGAGGAGGGCCACGTGATCAGGGGTCAGCAGGGCAGGCCCTACGAGGAGAGGCTAAGGGAAATGAACCTGTTCAGCCTCCACAAGAGAAGGCTGAGGGGGAATCTAGTGGCCCTTTACAAACTAGTCAGGGAGGACTAGCAGGCATTGGAAGACTCCCTGTTCCCCTGAGCACTACCAGGAGTGACAAGAAATAACTGTCACAAGCTGGCAGAGGGTGGATTCAGGCTAGATATCAGGAGGTGCTACTTCACCATCAGGGTGGCTAAGATCTGGAACCAACTTCCAAGAGAAGTGGTGCTGGCTCCTACCCTGGGAGTCTTTAAAAGGAGGCTGGATGAACACTTTGCTGGGCTCATTTGACCCCAATGCTTTTTCCTGCCATGGCAGGGGGTCGGACTTCATAATCTGCTCACATCCCTTCTGAGCCTACCGATTATAAAACTATGATTAGAGATGAAAAGTTTCTAGAGGGTTTGAACTCTCAACCTTGATGAAGTCGTGACCTACTTTTAAGGTCTGGGAATGCAACTGTTTATCAATATTGATATGTTAATTAAGAAACAAGTTATAATCATGTTGCTTGTACTGAGTTGAAATAGTTTGAATTGATTGGTCCTTTTAAGAAATGCCCAGGTTTGAATTTGATTTGGTATTGTGAAAAGGGCAATGATTGGACCATTGGGTGAGTGACAGGTGGCTTGATTAGAAGGCTATAAATTCTGTCTGGAGCAGCCAGCAGGATCTTGGAGGCTCGGCTTCACCCTCTGTCTGGCTGGACAGTTCTGACTTCTGGATCTTGGGGTGTGGGACTTCATCAAGTGCAGGTTCCTTGTGGCTTTGGCTGTGGAAGCTAAAGTTGGGTAAAGCATCACCCTTTCCCTGTTTGAGGTGCTGAGTACCTAAGCAGGGAAAAGCTAGAAATCCTCAGGGACTATCAGAGGGTTTCTCCTACTGACTAGGTCCAGAATGTTCTTGATGCCATCTGTGGTTGCTGGGTTGTCTGTGAAGATGCATAGCAGTTAACTGTGTAGTGACCAGGGACATTGGGTTTGGGATGCATATCAGGTTATTGTCTTGTCAGATGTATTTTATTGTGTTTCAGCTCAGGTGTTACAGGCATATTGCATCAAGTAGCTGGTGTGTAATATAGCTTATACTGCTCAACCTACCTGTTGTAGTGTGTAGCTACTCTTCCTAACTTTGAGTCGGGTTGGGCAGTAAACCAATGCTCAGGGAAATTAACTAACTTTAATGCCCCAAACCTGACTGCCTGCGGGTTATAGAAGATCAAATACCTTCTGGATTAATTCGTTATTTGGCATCCCTACAGGTGGTCCTTCATATCAATCTAAAAGTTTACTTTAAATTAAAGCAGTTTAAACGGTTCCTCTTCCTCCATTGTCTTTATTCCCTTTCCCCTGTACCATATTTTTACAGTCTTACATACCCCTCATTATAATGAGTAACAATAAGACTCTTTTCTCAGCATTGTTTTCTTTTTTCTTTCTGGCTAAATAAGCCAAACCCTTTTTGTGATACAGGTTCTCTGTCCCCTTGCTATTCTCTACACCCATGAGTTAATTTTTCCTGAATATGGGTTACTAGAATAAGACCTCAGCAATGCCCCTATTTCTTTACTTTCACTTACTAAAATACATCACCTGGTATATCTTAGGAATGAAGTTGCTTTTTTGTTTTCATGGTGCATCAAACAGGTGATTCCTAGTCAGTCTGGGATAGGTAATATACTCCACATTTTTTTCTTCTGTTATTTGCAACCGATTAGTTCAAAAGTTATAGCAGAAATTCTGGTTATTCATCTCTAAGTACAAAGTGTATATAGATATATATATAGTACAAGTGTATATGTATCCATATATTAGTGGTGTTTCATTTTAATCATGAAAAATGTGGATTTTGGATTACATTTTTAAACCAAAATTTGGGATGTTTTTTATCAGAGAAAACCAGGATCTCAGAAGATAAGTATCTATCTTTTGCCCTGAATGTAGCCTTCCCTAGCATTAATCCATCATTTGCTGTTCACCGGATAACGAGTTACAAATATTATACTAGCATAAAAAATGTTAACACAGAATTATCACAATAAAATGTGTGGTCATGGGAAAAGTTACCCAGCACTACCCACCAGCTTGCTTAAGAATTTGGAGGTGGCACACACATGCTATGTAATGCTTTTCTATGTACACTTTGTACTTGAGATATATATCTACATATTAATGGTGGTTGATTTTAAGCATGGAAAAATGTGGATTTTGAGTTACTTTTTTAAATCTGAAAATTGGAGATTTTTTTTATCAGAAAAAAAACAAGATCCCTGTTTATCATCAATAGAGTCTTTGGCTTTTTTGACATATTAATCCAAGAGTGTCTAGAGGAAATAAACATGATAGAGGAATGCAGGTATGGGGAGGGGGCAACCTGTTGGCTCCTGGCCAGAAGAACCGGGGACTGAGACAAATGGAGGAGCTTTGGGGAGCTGGAAAGACTAGGAAGAGACTAGCTGAGTATCTATGGAGTTCTTAGAGCTAAGTGGGTATTTTGGGGCAGAGGGACTGCTTAAGCCCTTTGGAAGGTGCAGAGAACCTCTGAGAGTGGCCTTTGCCCTAATTAATGCCTTTCTTGAAAAGACTGTCTCCTATGCTGCTTTGAACTTTGACTTGTGTTTGATCCTTCCAACAGGAGGTGAACACTGGATGCTAGCTCCTTCCATGATGGCTATGGAGAACCAAGGAGAGTGAGGAACCAAAAGACCAGGGATCATCAGAGTGAGAAGAAGCCTAGGCTCCATCCCTGCTCTAAAAGCCATCTCTGGGATGGCTTCAGGGGGTGCTGAGACCATAAAAGGATATGTTGATCCGGAGCAAGGCCCTTCACTTCCCCACCTCATAGAAAGCACTCTGTGACACTAAGGTGAAAATTTTGATTGAGTAGTTGTTTACTTATCAGAGTGTGTTTGGACATGGCCAACTGTATATTGCAATGTCAAGAGTGAAATTGTTAAACAACCTGACAATGCAAATTATACTGACAAATGATCAAGGAATAATACAAAACTCAGAAGGCATTTACATGAAAATGTGATATTCTATGAAATCCTCCAATGAACTCTGTAAGTATTATAAACCACCTGAAGATCACATGCTGTGTTTCTGCCCTTTCATAACTTACCAAATGATTAAACCTGCTTATGTTTAAATACCTTGAAACACCCTTCTGGAACTACTTCAAGCTCAACAGCTAAGTGCAAAAGTTAAGTCGACTATATCGTTATATTTTTAACTCATTTTTTCCTAAGATGCCATAGAAATATTCTGAAGCATAATTTAAATCACTTGATCAGTTGTACAATAAAGTGGAAAGCACTTGGAAGGCTGCTACAGGCTGGGCCAATTTTTTAGTTAAAATTGATTTATACCACTTTACTGAAAATTTCAATGTTTGTGCCAGTAACTTTGTACAAACTTGACACAGAATTTAGTAGAAGATTAGCAGGAAAAATAGGAAAGAGACAAACCTTAAAAGGAAAAAAAAACAGGCATAATGGAAGGAAGAAGAGAAGTTGGAAGAACAAATGAAACAAGCTGGAGTTGTCCAACTGTGTAATATATTTGATCATGTATTAAAATCCAAAGCATGTTTTAGTGGTAAGTTTTCAAATAGTTCATGGTTGGTGAAGAAATTTGGTGTAAAAAAGTATTCACAAATTAATCCTATTTATAACGTAAACATGCAACCATAATAAATGATTTTAGCAATAATTCACTGAGTACACACTTATTTCCCATATGGCACCCTATCAAATTCCTTAGAAAAGGCCAGGTCAGTTAGATAGGCCACACTTGCTATTTCACAATCACATGATATCACTGCTAATTTGAGCGAGTTAAAGAATCTAACTGTCTATTTTATGTGCCAATTCTTTTTAAATTGTATTTTCAAAATTGAATGTGTTAATTTCCATTTCTGTACCTTCATTCCTATTAGCCTTTCTAGTCCTCTCCCCACCTTTTGAAAATGGAGGAAATCTATTTGGGTATTGGTCTATAACTATACTATTTTTTTTACCTGCATAACAAAAAAACTCTATACTAGTCCAAAATCTTTTTAATGCTAGAGGGACCTTTTGCTAATTATTTTAAAATTTCCTTTATAAATTGGATCCCTTCCTTATTTCTAAGATATGTCACTTTATTCTACACTTCCTGGCATTTAAGACCGAAGTTTGCTGACCATTTCTATTCTGTTGTTGTTTTTCTATTTTTGTAAAATCCCCGTATGTCTAACATTCTTTTTAAGATGGTTATTCATCCAGTTTGGATGGACTACTTCCTTGCAAGATTTTCTTTCTTTGTTTCCTTTTTTATTTTACAAACTAGTTCCCTTAATTTATCAAAAGTTTTTCTTACTAAAATCTAAAATTTCAGCTAAAGAACTCCTTTTATTTATTCTTTTATTTTATTTAAACAAAATCGAGTCACAAGCATCTAATCCAAGGTTATTTTCTGTGACTGGACCTTCTAAAATATTTTGTTTACAGTATACAAGTACAAAAATAAAATAGCATCACCTTTTGGTAGAAACAAGAATTCTTATAGATAATATCTTTTATTGAATCAACTGCATGGTTGGGCTAGTCATATCAAGTGTTTGGATACCACAGTACTCTTTCTTAGGTCTCTGGGAGACAAGCAGATGCTACAGAGGCAACTAGCAGAATCACCTTTAGTTGCTTTTTAGGGGAAGAGAGCAATTAGCTGTCACATTCATGAGTATATGACTATCATTATTAGTAGCATTTAGCTCTTAGTATCTGGTAAATTAAATTCTTTCAAAATGACACATTTAAATGGAAGCAGGATAGAAGTGCACCTTAAAAAAACTACTTACATCAAAGATGCATAAGCATGAGTGTGAGCTTATTTTATCAGATGCTGTGAAAGGACATGAACTGAGTAGTCTATCAAATATAGTGATCTGAATACAGAAGACAGGGAAGGGACAGAGAGAGGGAGGGAAGAGAGGAGGGTGGGGGCATTTCAGAGAGAGGGAAACAAGTAAAAAACCCATAAAGACAAAGGGGTCACAAAAATAAATCCATGCAATGAGATAAAAATCCATAGTCCCTGTTTATACAACTCTTAACACAATTTAGTCTATGGATTATCTCTTGTTCTGCAATTGCATGTTGAAGGTGGTTTTAGTTGTTGAGAAATAGTCATTCTTAAGTCAGTGTTGGAATGTCAGCTGTTAAGGCTGCCTGTAGACATGCTTTTTTAAGCTCTAATTACAATGCTCCACTGTTGCCTCACTGTCACATGTATTGAGCCTTCCCGCATTTCAAAATGGCCATGGGGGCACTTTAATTAATCTTCATCAAACAAGCTTTAATTAAAGCACCCCTGTGGCCATTCTAAAACATGGTGGGGTGGGGGTGCAGGATTAATACACATGACAGTGAGCCATTTTAATTAGAGTGGCTGTCTGGGAACCACTCTAATTAAAACAGTGCCCCCCTACCCCTAACTTCAAGGACATGTATATGCAGCTAAAGAATACTGCCTTGGGCTTTTGTGTTGTTATGAAATTGATCTCAGATCAATGATCATTCATTCTTATTCATTCCAATGTAGATAGCAGAAGGACATTGTGCTGTAAGCAAGTAATGGCAGAGATGACATTGCAAGAGCTGCAGGTAAATGAACCTTGGATGTTATAATCCATTTTATTTGGTCCACTGCTGATGGGGACTATGGTCTATAGTGAAAGGGCACAGCTTGCACCTGGATTGGTTGCAAGGCTTGGTGCCTTGGTGAAAATAGGAATTAAGTAGTCTGTTGTTTGGCAGATACCATTTGAATTTTGGGGGCTGTCTGCAGGCCAGAACAGGTTGTTTCCATGGTCACTTTTTTCCAGGAGGGAGTGGAGGTTAATAGGGATCCTGGTTTTCTCTGATTTAAAAAAAAAAATCCCAATTTTCACAATTTTCAGTTTTAAAAAAATTAAACCAAAATCCACATTTTTCCATGATCAAAATGAAACACCACTATATATATATTAGTTTAATTTTGATCATGGAAAAATGTGGATTTTGGGTTACTTTTTTAAAACTGAAAAAAGGGGATTTTATTATTAGAGATAACCGAGATGCCTGTTTTTAATTGATGTGTCCAAAGGGTTGAGGGCTATAGGTGACAACTAGATGGATTCTACTATCATTTCCTTGAGACTGATATTATAGCAGATTGGAGCAAAGTGAACACATCTACATGAGATGCTTTTCTCAGGATTAGAGCAAATTACTGTGTCCACACTTGCAGATGCTTATTGCCCAGTAATTTGGTCTAATTGCAAGTAAATTTGCTACCTGTAAATACAAGTAGAAAATTTACATATGATTAGTTACTGTGTAGTAATGCATGTGTAGACATTGACTGGAAGCAAATTTGTTGGAACACCATGGGCCACCTGCAACCAGCCTCTGGTTACTGGGTCCCACTCCAGCTGTCCCCAGGCACTGGTGGGTGGATGGGGGAGGCAATAGAGGCCCCCCTGGGGAGAAGGAGAGGGCACCAGCACCTCCATATCCCAGTTGCCCAGGAGCCCCTTGTGTCCTGATACTGGGCACTTTGGCCTTTGTGGAAGGACAGGACACAGGTTTTCTTGAAAGAGGGAAAGCAGGGGAGTGACTCTGGGGGCATGGCAGCAGGTGCTGACAGGAGTGCAGTGAAGAATTATAGAATCATAGAAATTAAGGGCTGGAAGAGTTCTCAGAAGATCATCGAGTCCAAACCCATTGCTATGGGCAGGGATACTGCTGAGAACAAGGGGTCCCAGAAAGGTGTCGGTCCAGTCTGCTCCTGAAGATTTCAAAGGTTGTGGATTGCAGCACCTCCTTGGGAAGTCTATTGCAGTTTCTTCCTTACATCCAACCTGTAACCATCTTCTAACAGTTTATGACCATTTCTCCTTGTCCTCCCCTGGGGCACCTTAGTTAACAGTTTTTCTCCCAGCTCCTGATATTCAGCCCCTACATACTTATAGATGGCTGCCAAGTCCTCCTTCAGTTTACTTTTCTCCATGCTGAACAGTTCCAGATCCCTCAGTCTTTCCTCATAAGGTTTCTTCTTCAGGCCCTTGATCATTCTTGTGGTTCTTCTCTGAGCCCTTTAAAGATTCTTCAAGTATTTTGTAAAGTGTGGTGCCCAGAACTGGAAACAGTACTCTAGCTGGGGTCTCACCAAAACTGAGTACAAAGGAAGTATCACTTCCTTGGCTCTCCTTGTGATGCATTTGCTATTGCATCCCATTATGCTATTATCTCTGTTGACTATACAGTCGCATTGGCACCTCATGTTTATCCTGTGATCAACCATAACCCTGAGGTCCCTTTCAGCTATCATGCTGGCCAGGACATCTCCTAACCTATATTTATGTCACAGGTTGCTTCTCCCGAAATGAAGCATTCTACATTTATCCTTATTCAACATCCTGTTCTGCTCTACCCACTTTTCCAGCTTGTGCAGGCCTGCGTGGATCCATATCCAATCCCCTACTTTTTTCCCATAACTTAGTATCATCCATAAACTTGGCCAATGTGCTTTCCACATCCTTATCTAAATCACAGATAAAGATGTTGAACAGCACGCAGTCAAGAACTGAACCCTATCAAACACCACTGGCCACCTCCTGTCAAGATGATACAGACCCATTCACTATCACTGTCTAGGTTTGACCCCTTAGGCAGTTCCTAGCCCATCTGAGCATGGACTCTGCCAGGCCACAATTCCCCATTTTTTTATACAAGTGTCATGGGAGACTATATCTAAGGCCTTTTTAAAATCTAAGTATATGATATCAACTCCCACATCTAAGCAATTCATTAATTGATCATAGAAAGAAACGAGGTTGGTCAGAAATGACCTGCCCACAATGAAACCATATTAGCTATCCTTTATCATTGTGCCATCTGCTACTTTTTCACAAATGGACTTTCTGATATGTTTTTCCAAAATTTTACCACGTATTGAGGTCAAACTTATTGGCTTATAGTTTCCTGGATCTTCCCTCCTCCCCTTCATAAAGATTGGAAGCACATTGGCCCTTTTCCAGTCTTCCAAGATCCATGGGTAACTGGTACCTCCTGAGTCAGGGGGCAATTGCTCCTCCTCCCCCACCACAGCTGATCATGCTGACCCTGCGTCCCCTCCTTGTGGCCAACTGCATGGATGCAGAAGTGCCAGTGGCACCCAGCTGCCACTTCTGGGCTTACCGCTGGCACTTCTGAACTGACGTGATCGGCTGCAGGGGAACCCTCCCCCGCTTTAGTCAGCACAATCAGCCACAGGGGAACCCTCCCACCCGGTCAGTAAGGTCGGCCATGGGGGGACTGCAAGGATCATTTTTCCTGGTGCCCCCACTCCCCAGCCAGTGCTTTTTGGAGGAGGCACCAGCACTCTTGCCTGCCCCCCCGGCCTGTTGCCTAAGCAGGAAATGCTGCTATCAGGGGGTGCAGCAGTGCTTTCAGGGGAATCTCCGTGCATCTCTTATGTATTGCCACTGTCAAGACCTCTCCTGAGCATCACAAGTCTTTAAATAACTTTACCAATGGTCCCGCAATGACTCCAGCCTATTTCCTCAGCATTCTTGGGTGTAGTCCATCTGGTCCTGCTGACTTGAAGACATTCAACTGCTTTAAGTGCTCTCTCACCAGTTTCACACTGACTATTGGTTGGCAACTGCATCCCCCCACCACATCTGTCCAGTATCTGACCAAGTGGGCAACCATCACTTGGACCAGAACACATGACCAGACCTGGCTGATGGATTAGCTGATCACCATGGCCAAAGAGTGCCTGGTGAATTTGCGGGTCTGGTGTGTGGAGGATGCTGCCTGTGAGGAGGCAATGGACTGGTGTGAGGAGGCAAGGGAGACCCGAGAGATGACAAGTGACTGTGTGCACCAGGAGTTTTGGGACAGGCTTCTGGTCCTGGAAGAGAGGTCAGTGAGCAATCATCCTGGTGAACTGCAGTGGGGAGTGCAGGAGGAGGTGGTCAGCCAGTGACTTTTGCACCCAGTGTCCTGGCCTCTGCTAGCCGATGAAAGGCTCACTTGGGGCCTTAGCACAGGGGCCCACCACTATCATAGCCACTGCAGGTGGCACTCAGTGCCAGACATCCTCCATCCTGCTGTGCCCCCTTTACCCAGGCCTCATTAAAAAATCTCTCCCCAGGCCTCACAGATGTTATGCAGCAAACAGGCTGTAAAGATGACCTCTGGGCTGTTGGCTTCAGCAACCTCAAGGCGGGTAGTGAGGGTGCAGTCTCCCTTCAGGTGGCTGAAGGCACACTCCAGCAGTGCCCAGGTCCATCCCAGACACCTATGTAAGTGTGCTTGGAGGGAGAAGTGGGTAGGTGGGGTCAACCACAACCATGCTCCACTGGAGGTCCAGCACCCCTGACATGAAACACTCACTGTCTACCAGGGATGGCAGGGTGGAGTTGCAAAACATGCAGGAACTCTGGGCACTGCCCGCCCAACCAGTGCTCATATTCATGAAGGCACCACAATGGTTGATGACAACCGGAGCACAACAGAGTGGAAAGCCTGCTGACTGTAGTAGAAGCAGTTGCCATGCAGCGGGCAGGTGATAGGAATGTGGGTCCCATTCAGGGCCCCAGTGCACTGGGGGAAGACCAGGGCACAGGACCCCATTACCACCTCCAGGAGGTTCTGCACATGAAACAGAGTGGGCCCTGGACTGTCCCGGAGAGCACACTGCACCTCCACGATAGCCTTTCCAGTGGTCACCTTGCCCATACCAAGGAGGTGGCTGACATAGTGGAGGCTGGAAGGCATGGCCAGCTTGAGCAGGTTAATGGCCTGCCAAGTGTCTGCAGGGAGTGCTGTCACATTGTGGCATCTGTGCTACCACATTGTGGTATCCTGCTACTCCAGGCACACATGGAGCTGGTTTAGGAGCTCCTGGAAGGTGGCCTGGGTTATCTGGCACAAGTCAATTCAATACTTCTCATTCCAGGTGGTGCAGTCACCAGTCCTGACTGGTCTGGTGGGCCCAGAGGTAGTTGGGCTGTATGCCCAGGAGTTTGTGGATGGTCCCAGTGGTGGTATGTGGGAGTGTGTTGTTGGCAGCCCTCCCAGGGCTAAAGGCTGGAGCATCCATGGCATGGAGGGGAGATGCTGCAGTAACAAAACTGTTGCATGATGCCACCATGCTCTGCACGCTGCTCTAAGACAGGACAACAGGTCATCCAGGAGCAGCACATGGGGTTGCCTTTTAAACATGGCTACCAGCTGCAGGTAGCTGTGGCTGAAGCCTTCAACTCCCTTGGCAATGGCAAGGGAGCAGTGCAGGACCAGAAGGGGTAGGTGCAGGTGCCAGGAGCAGCAAATCTGTTCCTGCTTCCCTGCACATGTAGATACGTGCCTGGAGTGTGTTTACTCTAAAGTAATTTACTCTAAAATAAATCTAACCCACAGTATTTGAATGTGTAGACACACCCAGTGAGTCTGGCTTTGTTGATTGGAATGATTACAGTTTGGGGATTGTATCATAACTGTACAAATCCCTATTTGATATCCTTATGGTGGATGGGCTACTATGTGTATGTTTATTCACAGTATCTGAAGAAATGACCTCAGACTCACAAAAACTTATGTATCTCTGATTTAGTCAGTCTATAAGGTGCATCTCTACCCTACCTTCTGCCTGTCTTCAGATTAATACAGGTGGCTACTTCTCCCCACAGATTCCGATAACCAGGGATTCTGGTTTTCTCTGATAAAAAAAGAATCTCCAATATTTGGATTAAAAAAGTAATCCAAAATTCACATTTTTCCATGATGCAGTGATGCATGAGCATAGGGCCAAGACAGCTCTGCCAGCTGCAGTAGCAGCTGTCTCTAAGACCTGGGCACATCAGTTCCCATTCTGATGTGCATGGGGCCAGGAGGGACCAGCCTTTGTGCCCCTTGCTGCCCACTGTCTGTTCATAATGGTTAAGAGATGCCTCGGCACAGCTTGTGTTGAGCACATTATGAGCACAGGAGCAGGGAGTTACCCCTGTAGCACAGGAAAAGTTTCAGTGCAAGATCAGAGCCTGCCAAAACCTTGCAGCTGCACCAGTAAGTGTATGCTTGCTATTGGCTCACGTTAAATTATGTATATGTGTCGCTCGGTAATTGGCTAGCTGACCGAATAAGAGGCTTGGGCGATGCCTGCCCAAACCGGAGGAAACATCTGCGTGCGTTTCTGAGCCACATGCAAGGCCTGATTAGCCGACAACGACTCTCCGCCGGATTCATCCGACACCCCATACCCTGCATGAGTGTGAACTTTTGTGTGCCTGAGTTCCTACTTGAGTTTTGTATCTTCAAGGAACGTACCTACAGCTTAAGGACTGTAAGTAAAGTTTTTCTGCTTCCAACAACCCGCGTGCCTAGCTCTCTAATTCCACACTCCATCAACGGCCCCATTCCGCCAGCGTTTCTCGGCCCCCACACCCATAAGGTTGCACCCAAAGGAGCCTTGAGCTTCTCCTGAATGTTGCAAGGATGCAGAGCAGAGCAGAAGCAGCTCTGTACCAGGTTGCTGCTGTTGGGAGAAAATCTTCACCCAGCAGGGTGTACATGTAGATGTGCTCCTGTGGGAGGCCTACTGTGCAGTATTTTACTGTGAAGTAAATCCATTAATATCATGTGTAGATGCACCCTTTTTGCATTAGACTAGGAAAATGATCATAACCAAATATAATACACTAAACAGAGTATGTCTACACATGCACAGTCATTGTGCTGTAACTTGGGTTACTGCACAGTAACCAACAGTTACGCAGTAGGGCTGTGCAAAACTTCAGTCCCTGATTTGATTTGGTGGAGATTTGTCCTGATTTGGTGGCTGAATCTCCAAATCCAAATTGAATCAGAAGACCTTTTAGTCTCTCTGAATCGAATTGGAATCCTCCTGACTGATTTGGAGAGATTCAGAAAGATTTGGCAATTCAGACATAGACACAGCTTTAAATGTATTTTCTACATACCTCTATGTACCAGGTGGCTCATGAATGCTGTGATGGTGGGGCACATGCAGTGCCCCACAAAAGTGTGAGGGGCTCCCTAGAGTGCTCAACAGCAGACCCAGAAATGGATCAAAAGCACTTCTGGTCTACTTCCAGGTCCATTGGAAAGCATGTGGGGTGGGGGGCTATACTCCTCCCAGCTCAGTGACTGGTACCTCCTGGTTCTGGGGGGGGCACCCAGGGTCCCGCCCCCAGCCAATTGCTGAGCCAGGGGGAGTACAGGGGCCCAGGTCCACTTCTGGGTTCACTATCAAGCATGTGAAAGGCCCACACTCCTTTGGGATTCTCCATTTGCCCCAGCATCACAGCATTCACAAGCCACATTGGTACCTTAAGGTATGTAGAAAGAACTTTTAAAGCTGTGTCCATGTCTGCCTCAGCATCAAATCTTCAGATTTGGCCACATCAAATCAGGAACAATTATCCAAACCAACAAATTGAATCACAGCCCTTGATTTGGGCCAAATTCAAATTGAATAAAGCCTTCTTCACACACTCCTACTACACAGCATGTGTGTGTGTCTACATATGTACACACATAGTACACAGTAACTATGGTGACTTACACGGATTTGGGCATAAAATTGATGCCTGGATGATGCAGGTAGCAAATTTACACCCACTTAGTTACTGGGCAGTAAAACACACGTATATGGCTTACTATGCAGTAACACTGTGTGAGTGGACTGACTTGGGAGAAATTTTACTCCTAAATTGGTGCAAACATGGTGTTACTGAACTGTAATGCCTACACGTGTAGATCCTGGTCTAAAACCTCCTTACTGTGGAGTATATGTACTCAGTACATATATATGTACTGAGCAGTAAAGCACATGTATATGGCTTACTATGCAGTAACACTGTGTTATCACACAGTGCAAGTTATTATGCAGTAAGTTGTTGTGTAGTAAATGCACGTGTAGATAAATCCAATATGTAACTGACATAGCATCTTTTAAGAACTACCTCCCCTTTTCAGAAATCGGTTTTCTATTAATTTTTCCTTTTATTTTAATTGACCTTTCCATTTATGTTTTTTACTTAGCAAAATAAAATAAAGGGTGCCTGCATTTCTCATGAAGGCTTTTTGACTTCCTGAACTTTAATACTGTTATTTAAGAATCTCTTTTTCAAAACTGAAACTTTACTTTTAAAGCAGTGTGTGTGTTAGTTTAACCTTGGTACATATGTGTAGCTGGAGGCTAAGAAAAGAAAGGTTCACTATTAAATGGCTCTTATTAATCAGCTTTAAATCTGATGAATAATCCTTTACAACCTCTTTGACATATGGTAGGGTCTGAAGCAAGTTTGGCTTAATGGTTTCATTTAATAAACACCTGATTAGCATTGTTTAACAGGTTTGGATTGCATGAAAACAGTAAAATGGCCACATTCTGTCTAGTTAATTCCTCATTAGCAGCCTTATATTCACTGTATTTGACAGACTGTGTACCATCTTTGACACAAGGTGACCTCTTGCATGGGACCGTTCATCACCTTCAGTCTGCCATAAATGGAGTCAGTATAAATGTCAATATGAATGTGCCGTCAGAGATTTTTGAGAATTAGAATCCATCTGGTGTCATAAAGGTTATTTTTTCACCCTTATCATTATAGACACAATGAAATTATATTGAATAACAGGTAAAACATGTAAGAAGATAAAGTCACAGTAAACCATATGGATGGAGATCTGTGTTTTAAAAGATGTTAGCAATGGTAAAAGTTTTCAATGTGTAAATTGTTTTGAAAAAAAATACAACAATCTAATTGTAATTTGTAAGTGCATTGCTCTTAAATATAAACCAGATACGGAAATATTTAACGTGGAATAAAATAAAGATATATTTTTTAATTACTGAGAGTAATTCTGTTATTTCTTAATACAGTTTGTATACATAAAGTATATAACATTCTAAAATGTACCCATTTTCAGTTGATTACTCATTTCACTATTGATTTGACCTATAAGGCTTTAATTTTGATGTTGGAGGATTGAGTCTATCAAGGAATCAGCAACAGCTCATTGATTCTCAGCTATTTAGATGCTATCTAAATTAAGCCTGAAAAAAACCCAACAATTTTAACACAGAGAAATAGTAATATAAAGCCTTCTTCTGCCATTTTCTGTTCCCATCTCCCCCACCAAACCCTTGGAATGGTATGAGAGAATGGAGCTATCATAGTAGATAGTTACATAACATTAGTCTACTTTACACTGGCAAAAATTCTCCCCCTACAAAATGGAAATGCTCTAGTGCTTATCTCCAGGTGTTTTATAATTCAACGAAAGGAACAAAATACACTCAAGGAACTAGGGAATCTCAGCCAAATATTTATTTTCAAGAAAGCTTAATTTTTTCTTTTCTCATGAATATTTCTTATCAATAGTCAGTAACAGAATTATGAGACAATGCTCTGTTCTTACTTCTGCTGGCAAGTCGTTTGAATTTGATTAAAAATATATATTAATTACAGTAAAGTGGGTACTGTATACAGTGTTGCTCAAATGGCTAGACTAATACATTGAAAATATTTGTCTGTAGTACCACTATAACACAGTTTATTTCTCAGGATAGGAGAATGGAACCAATATGTTTATTATTAAAAACAGGTCAGGTCAGGTAGGTGTTTCCTATCCTTATACAGAAAAGGATAACTTGGACGAAGGATGACTACCTGTTTAAGTTTCATAGATTGTAAGGCCAGAAGGGACCTCGGAAGATCATCGGGTCCAGCCCCCTTCACCAAGAAGGAAAGATAACTGGAGGTCAGGTGACCCTAGCAAGTTACTGGACTAGGAATCAATACCTATAGGTCTAATTTCTGGCTGCACCATAGATTTCTTTTTTAGCCTCTGCTCCTGCAGTTGATAATTGCCATTGCCTGTGGTTGAATGGTAGGATAAATATTTTCAATAGTTCCTGAGAATGCCTTGCAGAATTTCTATGTAAGAGCTGGTTTACATGTTTGCTCTATGACAAGTTCAGTGTCCCGTGTGTAAGACAGAGAACCATAGTAAGTGACATAGCCATTTCAGGTTTCCACAAATAATCTTGACAGTATCTCACTAAGACTTTTTCCCTATACAACCATTTTGACAAGTTGAACATACTCTTTCTTAAAAAGTCCCTCTGCAGACTGGGCTTTAATAAGTCTACAAAACCCTAGGAATATGCAATCTTGCGCCAGACATTCAGCAAATTTGGTATATATTTTACCATTCTTTTCAATCACTGAAAGCTTAAAACAGCTGTTTATATGCCTTATCCTGTCCATTCATCATAATGCCATACACTTTAACCAGCCCTAGAATATTTTAGTTTTACATTGCACCCAGGTATTTCTCATTTGCAAAGTTCTCATTTGTGCCATTTAGCAAATATAAATAGTCTCTTGTTCCATTTCAGGATCTTATTTGTATGATCTTTATCCTTAGCTCTCATCTTAACATAACACAGAATACTTGTACTTCTTAACTGCACATCCTGTTGTACATCTGTATTCAATATCAATGCCTGCTCAATAATATTACCATTTCTGCAGCCGTGCCATAGACACTCCCTATACGACATTCCTTAGGTTAAAAATTGAAATAAGTGACCAGTGGTCTTTTACAGGACAAGAGTGAGATGTTGTCTTTAGGGATACTGGTGAAACATTTCAACTCCAAAGATTAAGCAGAGTAAGTCTGTAAGCCTACCGGTATCCTGCAAAAATAGAAAACCAAGAAGCAAAGGCAATAAGCCTTTCAGTATGATACTGCTGCTTTGTCATATTAGCAAGGAGCCTGGTTTTCTCTGATTAAAAAAATCCACAATTTTTAGTCTTAAAAAAGTAACCCATATATGAGACAGAGAGAGAGAGACAGAGAGAGAGAGAGAGACACTTGAAACACTCTTGGAACCTCACTATTTGGGGAATATTATATTGTCACTATATAAGGCAGTAATTTATAGCAGCAACTGGCCATCTTGAGAAAAGAAAATCATTGTGTCACATTTTTAGCTGGAGTGTTTTAAAGATTGTGACAGCTTCATGTTGTGAATTAGTTAAACCATAGATGGTGTAACTGCAAAACAGTTAAATCTTTGGAAAAAACATCATATAGCTACTTGTCCTAAGGCCATGATCAGAAATCCTCATAAGTATTTTTATAAGTTTCTCAAATAATTTTTCAACGCTAGTTTCCATGGTCAGTATATTGTCCAAAAAACGTTAAATACCAGAAGTATCATATAATATCTTCTAGCATGAATAGCATTCCAGGTACCTGACTTTTATAGTGAAAAATCATATGTGTGTGTTGATTGTGAAATGTTTCTCTCATTATTTCAACTTCCACTTGTCAATCAACATAGACTAGGCCTGTCTTTGAATAATACTTCTGCTAGAAAATAAAGCAAATATATATTCTAGTCTAGGTTAAGAATGCTGGGCACATCTACATGTGTATTAATGCACTTTTCCTAATGCACATTAAATTTAGTACCTCTAGTATAAGGTATTAAATTAAGGTGCATTGCGCTGACCTAAATGCACATCTGTGCATTAAGTGATGCTTAATGCGCACTAGCCTACTTTATGGTATGTTAGCATAATGGCACCATTTTAATGCACTGTAAAATAGGCTACTGCATATTAAAACACACATGTTCATGCACCCACTGATACCCATGTAACACTGGGTTAAATTCCTGGAAAATCACCATAGATATATATAGCCTTATTTATTCTTAAAGAGGTTAATATTATAGGGCTGCTCCATTTACTCTAGCAAGACTGGAGTTTTCCTTTTACCGTTAGGTGAATCACAAATAATATTAGAGACATTTTGCAAAATGGAATTCCTCTCAATCAAATACAGTCTTTGCTTCCTTATATTTTAAGATAGAAATTCCATTCTGAAATGCATCTAGGTTGTGTCCAGATGAGCATGCACGTGCAGGGGCATGCATTTGCCATGGCAAAAATAGCAGTGGCACACATTTGTGCCACTGCTTGGTATCCCGGGGCACGCCCCTGCACTCTTGTGCGTGGCAAATTGTCCTGGATGGGGTAAGAGAGGCTGGCCTCAATGGCTTTACTTGGGGTCCTGGGGTCCGCCTGGCATCGTCCTGGAGCAGCAGTGGCACCAATCTGGCTGCACAGAGCCTGGTTGGCAGCCATAGTGTAGATCTGTATGGCTAGGCTCTGCTTCTGGTGGCGCACCCTACTGTCACATGTACCACACCATGCTGCTTTTTTGCAGGTTTTTTTTACACCAAGATCTCTGTTTCAAAATTTGGTGCTATGCTGCAAATTCGCAGTGTGGCAAATGATAGCACATGCACCATCTGTGGCTTTTAATGCCTCAAACTGCTATAAGGCACTGCAAACCACATTTGTGCACTTATCTGGATGTGCCCCTATTGCCTTCTCCAAAAGTTCAAGTAATTTTTATTTTTCATGTGGGTTCATAATGTTACTTTTAAAACATACAACATTTCATGCATTGCAAATCCATCTCAGATCTTCTTTACCACATAATCCATGACATTGTTCTCCATAACATAAAGGGTTAGCATGACTCTTACAGGACTAAAACTCAGGGAAATGAGGATTTATTTTGGATATATTCTAAGTATATATATTGGATATAGTTCTTTTGGATATATATTAAGTAGAAGCAGGGGTGCTTTCTACAACTTCAGCTCCTTATGTTGCCTTTGATAAACCTGCTATGTAAATAAAGACTGAGCATACCCAATATCAAACTACATTTTAAGTCTTAACCTTTGTACTTGTCGGGGGATACCATTTGTCTAATGTTTCCTAAATTAAATATTTGGAGAAACGCTATAAAGATTTTCAACGGATTCCATCTTGTCATTTGCAAGCTAATGAAAATGAAATCATCTGATATGCCCTCATGAAATAGTGGTTGTGCTTTTTTCACTGCACTGTACATTTCTGTGTGTGCCTCAATTCCTAGCAGTTTCAACAAGGTTGTCCTTGAACCAACAATCATTCACTTTGTTAGATTGTTTCCCACAATAAAAACAGAGTCATTGAGTGTTCTCCATTTTGTGCTTTCTGCTTGACCCACAATTCATTTATTGTACAGCTTACATGATGCTGTTTCTGTACTATGATTTAGTAACTAACAATAACTAAACAATTTCTAACTGTAACTAACAATTTCTAACAGATATCTAAGGGTAAATGAACCTCAGCCAAAACTGGATTTTTAAACTGCATATACCATAACTGACCCAATTATACACAGTTCAGACTCTTTACACATTGGTGATGGTCTGCTAATTTCCTAAATTCTACAGTATATTCAAAATACTATTAATTTTCTTTTGGATTCCTTTTATAAATATGTTGATCTCTGTAGTTGCCAGTGAATCCTGGAGTTTTGTAGGTTCTATAATCTCTGTAACTGCTGTGCCTATGAATTTCTTACAGGGCATTGAACTATGCAGCAGGTGGTAAGTTTTAGCCTTCATTACTCAATGAACCACCATTTTTCTTTCATCAGTTTCTCTATACACATTTATTATATACTATGTAGTAATATATAATAAATAATAATAATATATATTATATTAAAGTTTCTCAATTCAGGTGGGCTAGTACTTAGCTATTATTTCAATGAAGCAGTTGTAATAAGGAAGCAAACAATGCATTAAATAACTACACAGGCTACTTAATAGTTGTGTTTTATACATAATAGAAAGTCCAAGCTACATATCTACAGTGATGTTAAAACATAGGTATCTTGTCCAAGAGGTTGAAAAGACTAGGAGTCTAGGATCCCTGAATATACAAGTAGGTTCCTCCAGTAAGTGAACCTAAGCAATAGGTTCACAGCAATATGCAGAGAGGCATCTACACTAAGCTGTGGTACATGCAAGGCACACTGTATGAGCAGAGTGTGTATGAGCAACTCAGGGCTGCTTAAGCATGTCCATCATTTTGGTATCCAAAGTGCCCAGAAAGGATGTGCCTATTTGCAGTAGGAACTTAGAGCACACTGCCGTGGCTGTGAGTGGGTTCACTGCAGAACACATCACCTCATGTCATGGTAATGCCTATCTTTCCCACGCTTGCCTAATAGTTAAAGCAGTAACTTAGGCTGTAGAAGACCTGGATTCTGAATCCTCTTTACCTGAGAAAATTCAAACCTACCTGTCTTATTTTTTAGGAGAATGCCTTTACTATCTGCTTGTAGTCTAGTCAGGGTAGACCCTTTACCACTGAAGCTTTTCCGCTAGGCAAGAGTGCAAGAATGTATTATTCATGGGACTAAAAGGAGAGAAAAACATGAGGTATCAGAACTATAAACCAGTATGGACAGTGATCCTCTGGAAAGGAAGAGGCCTTGGTTTGAATCCATGCTGTCAGGATGGATTATTTATGTAGTTTTCATTAGAGTCATTGGTTAATTCATATAAATCACCCTTACAATAGGGAATGGAACTCATGTGTTCCCCACTTCGGTGTTGATATAGGGAATAAATAGATACTGTTTGTGTTGCAAAAAAAAAAAGCAACAACAACCTGGGTTGTATTAACAGTAATGTCCCTTACAAACCAAAAGACATTATTATTCTGCTCTGTTTGGCTCTGGTGATGCCTCATCCAGAGTACCATGCCTAGTTTTAGCCCTCAAACTTCAAGAAAGATGTGAACAAATAGAAAGGCATCCAGGAGAGCACTATAAAAATTATGAAAGGGCTGGGAAACATGATTTATGAGGAAGGGCAGAAAGAGCTAGGATTATTTAGTCTGGAGCAGAAGAGTCTGAAGGGACATTTGATAACAGTCCTCAAATACCTGAATGGTGATTATGGGTGGCACCACCCCCACAATCCCACAAGGCTCCAGTGCTGCCTTCAGGATGGGAGAGAGAAGGGAAAGGGAGGGATCTTGATTTAGGTTTTGCCCAGCCTGTGCGGGAAGAGGTGGGTGGGTGGATTGGAGCTCCAGTCCACCTTCCCACACTCCAGCGCAGGCTGAGCAAACCCCAGACAGAGCTCCCACACCTTCCTTCCCTGCTCCCTCCCATCCTAAAGACAGCACTGTGGAGAGGGCTGGTCTGTATCCAGCCTTGCTGACATGCAGGGACAAAAAGAAATTAATGAAGGTGCTCCACTTTGGAGCAGTGTTCTTCTGTCAGGGCATGGCTTTATAGCGCTTTCAAGGGGCTTGTAGTACAACTAACATAACTTCTATCTGCACTTGATAGAGAAAATGATGAAAAAATATTTTTTGTGACTACAAGGAACAGGACTAGGTACAATATCCTGAAGCTATAGCAGAAGAAATTTAGTTGGAATAGCTGGAGATTAGAAGATTTCTGGTTTTCTGATTATGATGGTGGTTGGTCATTGGAGAAATATGCCTAGAAAAATAGTGGAATCTCCATCCCTGGAAATTTTCAAGAGCAGTTTGGGCAAACACTTGGCTTGGATAACACAATTAGGAATAAACCATCTTGAGCAGAGGGCTGGATTAGATGACCTTGTGAGGTCCATTCCAAGCTTACTGTTTTATGATCTTATTGTCCTAAAAATATTGGAGTGTGACCTCTTCCAGATTGTTGTTGCCCTGAAATCTGTTGTTTATTACTGTGTTATCTTGTATTTGATGTTATTTTGTTGGTATTGTTATTATTGTGAAAGGTTAAGTAACATGGCCAAGGTAAAGAAGTACCCAGTAGTGGAGAGTGTAATACTCAAATAGAACGTGATAGTAAAGAGTTAAAATGTTAACCCATTTAGCCATGATTGAAAGACCCAGAGGTTGCCAGAACCATCCACCCAGGCAGGCCCCTGATTGGCGTAGAAAGTTATATTAGGGACTGCCTGAGAAGAGTGGGTGTGGGTCATGTGGTGTCAGTGGTTGTTGGCAGTCGCATAGTGAGGCCGCTCCTGGATAGACAGTGACCGCCATACCCATACTGAGGAGGGGGCGGATACCCCTCATCTCGTACACGCATTGAGGAAGAGATGGATACTCTTCACCTCATACAGTCATTGCAAGGTCTAAGAGGCTCCCTCCGTATTGAGGCAGGAAGAGACGGATACTCTTTACCTCATACAGCCTAAGACAGGGGAGTTGATGAGTTCATTGCAAATCGTTTGTTGTGTATCTTGTACCGGCCATCATGCTATTGCTGCTGGCTTCTGCTGTAGCTGCATCCCATCGCCTGTAAATAAGTTGGACTTTTAAGTTGTGAGTAAAGTTTGTTTTGTCCAATTTTCTGCATTTCCAGAGCCTCACTCTCACTGCCTCATGCAGCGCAGCCTCAGCGCGCGCACGCGCGCTCTCTCCCCCCTTCTGGGGCCTCACTCTCTGACCTCCCTCACCCGCCCAGGGCCCCGAGCACACCTGGGTTGGCACTGTCACCTGGCGCCTCACTCGGTGTGCAAATTGGCAAGAGGCCTCCGCCGCCACCCGGAGCCCGACTTTTGTGCCACACTTACATTTATTTATACTAAAATATATATATATTAAATTTATTTATCCTGTCTCTAAAACTTTCCAAATATCTTTCTACGTTTTATTTTTAACAATTTGTCACAAGTTGTAAAATAATGATTCATCTCACAAATTCAAATGCTAATAGCATGATTGGTTAAATTCTGTTCTTGCTGAAGTCAATCACAAATGTCCCACAAACTACAGTAAAAACAGGCTTGTGCTGCTATTTAAAAGTGGTCTGCTATAAAATCTCTCCCTGACTCCTTTAGGATAAAATATAACCCACAGAGCTTTAGCAACTTGCCTAAGGTCATTACTAGGACATGTGTGGGGTTCCAGGAAGTTAATTGCCAGTTTGCCATTAGTCCATTAGTTTGTGAACCATGGCTAAAATTATATTTTTTGCATAAAAGAGACAGAAATTCAATTAATAAAATGTCAGAACAAAATAACCAGAACAAACGGTAAGGTCCAAAAATGAATGAGTGCTTGCTTATATTGAAACCAAACCTGAACTGATGTAAGTGGTGGAAAAGAAGAAATTAAAGTACTATAAGTAGATTTTAAGCACAGGATAATCTAGAAAAGGACACAGTGTGTTTACTTACACACCACATGCACATTTTCCCAGCAAAATTGACCTTCTTAAATTGGGATGGATGTCTTAAGTGGGTAAGATAATTTTTCTTCTCTGGAATTGAACCAGGGAAGAAAAAAAAACAAGCAGACACTGTGCTAAAATGGCAGTCAAAAATTGGCTTCCACTTCTACCTAAGACAATACCAGAAAGGATACAGTGCATTGTTAAACGTGTTGCAACCACTGATGAGGAAGTAGTTTTTAGTTGAAGAGTCACTGATCTGGCTGAGGGTCAATAGGGTTGCATGCAGTCTATGGCATCTTACTGAGGCTCAGGGTGTGAAAGTAACACTTCATTATTTACAGGAACTTGTACATAATTATTTATATAAGAAAGGAGTAACAGCCTTACTACTCCCTTTCTGAGGGTCTGGAGCCAAGTCTTGTTGCTCTCCTGACACGCTAGGAAGCTCCTGGTGCCCCACCAAGACTTCAGGGAAGGAGGCACACTTCCTGGAACCTGTTTCTACATTGACTTATATTATGTCAAAAAGTAAGCTATGACCCCAAGGGGAAAAAAATCTTCCTTCCCATCCTGACTGCTTGCCTTCCAAAAATTCAGTGCATTTTTCTTGTTGTTGAGGGGGAGGGGAAGGGTCATGTGGTATACAAGAAAATACAGGAAGAGAAGTCTGTGCATCAGGGTACACAGAGAAGCCACCCCAGGAAGGGATGGTATGAAGACATAATTAAACTGGATTACATAGAGTGGAAAAACAGACAACAGATTGAAATGGAAAACAGTCCTCCATCACATCATTACCATTCTTGACAAGGATGGACTTGATAGAATCCAGCAACACCTACCCACTTAAAAATTATCTCCCTGAAGTCAATAGGGTCAATCTTTAACTGGATGCTCTAGGGCCTTGATTAAGAACAATGCTTTTGTGTATTAAGCATATGCTTAAGACCTACTTGGTAAAGTAACAGAGCTGAACTAGTAAAATGGGGCTTATGGAATATCCTATCTAAGTAGCAGAATTCCCCAAGTACCAGAACTGAATGTGGCAACCACCACATTTCTTTGAAGGACCTCCTCACAAGTTTTAATATAGGGGCACGTGCTATGAGCATCTAGTCAGGGAAAATCAAATAAATACCTTAGGGCTGTTATCTGAAGGCATAAATGTATTTAATCATGTTCATTTTAGTCAACTAAGGGTAAATTTAAATGCAGCTGTGACAATTTGTATCAGATAAGAATTTGGCTCCTGATTTTTAAGGATGTAAATTTTTAATTAGCATTAGAAATAACAAATATAATGTATTCAAGACACGTTGGATGAGGCAGGATAAGATTTGAGGCAATTATTTCTTATTTCAGCTTCATAGGAATGTATACATTGCAGGTGAGGTATTAAAGAAGTATTTTTTCCATAAGCATTGTCTGTCAAAATTTGACGTCTTTGATTCCTCACTATATACCACCTAACTTGCTGAAAGAACTAGAAGCTCCTGACAAACTATTATAGTCATTATTTTGAACTTGGAGGATAAATGAAATGCACACTGTACCCCAGGAACTGGCAAATATCTTTGTACAACATACAATAATTTCTGGTATACTTGCAAAAATTGCTAAAGATTACTTATAGCTTGATTTGGTTAAAATATTTTGTCAAGACTAATTTCTTACCAAAAATCATTTTCATAGAAGCTTTTTATCATTCTAAAATATTCTGTAAAGGTACATATCTACCTCACCTACTGACTGATTTCAGACTAATGCAACTAAACTTCCTCTTACTGAAATTTTCTAACAAGACCCTCAAACTTTATAATAAGACTTTAATAATAGTTAATAATTATTACTAATAGTTATAATTATTACACCCTCCCCATTCATCTTTCTTTTTCCTGTCCTCTCCCTTTCAGTGGCAAACAAAAGAAAAGAGAAAGGATTGGGGGAAGAAAAGAAAAAGTCAGGAAAACCTAAATTAAAAAAAAAAAGTCTATTTTTGGTTTCAGAACTGAAAACATCTTATTTTTCTCTTCAGTTGTCAGTGCTTAAATAAAATTAGAATGCATTTTATTTTTAATTTGTTTTTTTTTTCCAGGAAAAAAAAAAAAAGGGATTTTCCCCTCCCCTCAAAGTTTGTGGAACAAATATAACATTTTTACTAGGTGTATTCACTCCTATGTTGCACATGTATATGATTGCATTTACAAATATTTCTTATTGCAACTGATAATACTTGCAAACCTGATTAAATTATACATAAGTGTGCACAGGAGTCAGACACTTATGTAGGTATATTCTTCTCATTTGTACTTACATTTAACTATACAATGTTTAGTGGGAATAGACTGTGGAGGAAAGAGAAAGTTGTACAAGAGTAAAAGTTGAATCATGGCCTAGATTTCTCACTTGGGGCTGCAGTTTGTTGTTCCTCTTTTCACTTTCTGCAATAATTAACTAATTTCCTTTTTTCTCTCTACCTATATATTTAGTATCATGTATCATATAGTTATAATTACAAAATATAATAATCAGGAGATGAAAAGGTATAAAAAGCCTCTGCTAACCTTTGACAGTGGGGGAAACTTTCTGAAGCTTAGGCTGAGAACCCCCCCACAGCTGTAGCAATCCAATAAAGCTTCTACTGACCTGAAAAGAAAACTTGCAGTGGTGTTTTCCATGACAAGACCCATGCCTAAAGCATGGGAGGTAGTTTGAAAATGTATCTAAAACATAAAATACAATAATCTTAAAAATAGCTGATAAAAAAAAATACTGAAACTAGAGGGTGTTGTAAATTCTGTACAAAGGCTGTTACAGAAGTGATTAACCCATATTTATTTTTATATGTACCATATTTTTATGCTTTTGTTGTAAAATTTGCAAAGAGGCTATCTATAATTTATATGTGGTAAAACATATAATATTTAAATAGTAATATGTTAGCTGCCATTTGTCCATATATAATTTCTGTTTCCTGGGTTTCCCTGTTAAATATCAAATGGTCTTCTCACAAAATAGAGGAATACTATAAAATGAATTTTAAAAATGAATATTTTTAACATTTACATTAAAATTGGCTTGGTAATTCATTTTACCTTTCTTGAAATGCAGGTTCTGAATAGAAAGACATCTTTTATACATGTTAATGTAAGATGGGATATTTTTCTCCTAACTACATGTTGATTCAGGGGAAAACACAGTAATGTATAATGGTAAGAACTTGAAAATTGTACAGTCTTTGTTTGGATTAAATTATCCAGAAATGTTATGAAAAGTCCTAAACTCAGACCCTTCCTGAGTGTATTGTTTCTAATCATAATATGAAAATGTGCCAGATCTTAATGGTGTAAATAGGCTTAGACTGAGTTGTGTTGGTAAAAACGAGTAGACAATGCCACTCCATATTTCTAAATTTGTTAAATTTGCAGTCTTATATGTTGCCATGTGGGGTCAGGCCAACTCTCAGGATCTCCATATTGCACTGTTAGACAGGAGGGTGTCACACAATTGCACATATAGAAAACACACAAATCAATTTGATGCGCGCACACACACACACACACACACACACACAACCAGCTCAGGTACATTCACATCTAAACCAGCCTAGGCACATGCATACCTATCACCAATTCAAGCACATGCACTTTACACCCCAAAAGTTAAGCATAGATCACTAATTCATATATCATGCACACAATGACATACACACACACACTAGTTCACACACATACAACCCAGCTACACATACACACAGGTAAGTTCCTAACTTGTATGGTACTGTGTGTATGCATGTGCTTGGGGTACCTGAGGGGGGGGGGGGAAGGTTCAGGTGAGAGAGAGGGATTTAAAGTGCAGGGAGTGAAAGTTGCCAGAACCAGGATTAGAACCAGTGGACTACAGAGTAACTGGCTGAAGAACTGTGGCTTTGGGTTATTTAAGGTAGACTGGGGCTGGAAACTGAGGCAGACAGCTGAGATATTGGGGGGGGGCAGATAAGTGGTAGCAAGGAGGAGACAGTCAGGAAAGAAACTGAGGCAGAAACATGGTTGTCCAGAAATGAGACAGAAGTTAGAGGGATGAGGAGCAGAGATTGGAGCAGGGCCAAACCACAGTAAAGCAAAACCCAACTTAGGGGTCCATATAACAGTTTTATTAAACAGACAGCACACTACACAGCCCCATGAAGTTATTGATACACACACACACACACACACACACACACACACACACACGCGCGCATCAGGAGAAAGAAACTTAGTGGAAGAGTTGAAGTCCAGGTAGGGAAGAGAAGCAGAGTCCTAGTCCTTGGTTGAAGAGGCGGTCGGGAGTGATAGCTACCTATCCAGACTATCAAGGAACAAGTGTTCCTTGTCCAGTAAGTTTATCTAAAGCGGGGGGGTTGCTAGCAGGGCCTCTGGGTGAATAGGTGGTGTGGCATGGTACTGGTCCAGATGAGAGGGTGTCCCAAAGAGTCAGTCTTCACTATCCCTTT
The DNA here is from genome assembly GCA_030014935.1 of Caiman crocodilus. Lineage (NCBI taxonomy): Eukaryota > Metazoa > Chordata > Crocodylia > Alligatoridae > Caiman > Caiman crocodilus. The sequence continues at coordinate 128,288,062 of JAGPOW010003316.1, forward strand.
TTATGGGGCAGACTACCACTGATCTCCTATGGGGAGGGCCTGTCCAGGCAATGTCTGTCCTGGCTCAGAGGGCTCTAGGCATTCTTACTGAGCACGTGCAGCTTGGCACAATGGTGGGTTGTCTCATCTTTTGTTTCGTGAATGCCAAGGTGGTTCCAAGGACTGGGTCCTTGGTCCAGGTATTGGTGTTGATGGTTCGGTCATTCAGAGGGAGCTATTTTTAGACCTAGTGCCATTGTCTCTCAAGCACCCTCATTCATCTCCATTCATTCAGGAACCAAGCCACATAGGAGAGGTAGGTGTGAGTAATGTGTTACACAACCATGCCTGGGCCAGGATGGAGACTTGACAAACAAAATGGAAACTTGACATGACTTACACTAACTTACATATGTAGGCCTAAATCATATAGTACTGTTGAGCCCCAGCCCAAATCTGGGTTCGCGTCCAGAATGCAGATGCCAATATACATACCAGGTGGTGGAAGTAAAAAGAAAAGTTTATTGCTAGCAACAAACGGTACAAGCAGAATAATTCAAACAAGCAAGCCCCCTGAATATCATTTCTGGGGTATTTTTATACAGAAATTTACAAGGTTTCACAAGCATGCCATTCAGTAATTGGTTACAAGGGAATGACGCAAGAAGTTCTCTACTGAGCATGTCTCTATACCTGTGTTTAAGCCATATATCTCATTTACATACATGTATGTTCATTAGCATACTTTCTCTCCACCCAGGGATGTGCTTTTTAGTATTACGAGTTCTTTGACCTAATTAGCTGGCTTTTCTTATTCCTTCAAGTCTCTCTCTCACCCAGTTACAAATGCTGCCTCCTTATCACAGATGGCCATTCTTTACATAACAGTCTCTTCTCATTATCGTGTTTGGGTGGAGGTTTTCAAGGGTATTTCTTACACTGACAAGAGGATGTTCATGTTACTGCCCCTGAGAGCATAGGCAAAATGGGTCAGGAATGCAATGGGCAAGGAGCAGTTGCAAGGAGTTAGGTAAATGAGGTTGGGTTAGGGAGGGTTGGGGGGTACCTTGGGATCTGCCCCCCTCTCCTTACAGTACCAGTAAAACAGTAATATAGAACAATAAAAATCAATATAAACATAATAATTGTACAATATAAAGAAGGAGAAAACACAAAACAAATAGAACTTGCTACCAAAATAAAATGCTAAAGCTTATCCTATATCTTAGCTCAATTATACTTATCTATACGGAATAGAGGAAAAGAAAAAAAAGGCAGAAATGGTTGGGGAAGGGGAGGGACTGCATTTTAAAAGAAAGAAAGAAAAAAGAAAAACTGAGGGTTTTGCTACATATCCATTTTTCCCATATCCAGTCTGTTGAGGTTCTTTAGTATTTGTTCACTTTTTACCTTCTTTCTCTAAATATCATATTCTAAACAAAAAACTTTATTTTGCCTGTGTTAGTAAAAATGTATACTTTCTTAAAAGACTTATAGGGGATACTTGTTTTAGCAATATATATTTATCTAGAATAATTCAAAATGCATTTTTGTTTATTTTTTAAATTATGTTTTTATTTGGACCACAATGTATCCAGGAAGTGCAAAAGTGAGAAATAATTTCTAGGGTAGACAGTTTATAAAGTAAACAAAATAACAAAAAAAACCTGTTTTGATGTTAAAACTGGCCAACAAAAATCATATATGTAAATCTACTAGTTAAGATGTATAGTGGTTGCCTGTTTTACAAAATGTGTATCTTGTTTAGTTTATGTACCAGAATTAACAGGCAGAGCAAAAGTTTTCTAGAAGACCTAAAAAAATGTTTATTAAAGGGAATCTGCATACAATTACTTTATTGTTGTCCAGTAAATCCTGTTGTAATGTGCAACATGAAGAATTGAATATACTCAGCATTTAATAAAAATAGAATTCAAGTTCCACTGATGGGATTTTTTTTTCCATGAAGTTTGTGGTCATCCATCTTGAACCCAAAGCATGTAGGAAGACATAGGTAGAAGTATATTAAATCTGACAAATGACCTCCCATGTGCAAAGGAGGAAATAAAGATTCATTCTCCGTGTTTGTGAGATCATTTTGATGAAGGGAAGGCTAATTGAGGGTGACATACATTCTAAATCTAATTCAAATCAGCATTTTTACATGAAGACTCATCACATTTCCAATGGTACAGTCTACCATAAAACAGCTTAGTAAAGACATTCTGAATTTGATTCTGGGATTTTTTTTAAATGTTTCATCAGAACTGACATTTTTAGTGGTAATGAGTTTCCAATCTTGGTATTAGTACAAACTAGATACCTGTGGTATTTTACATCTTTTATAAGAAGCAGCATTTCTCCTTAGCATAATTAAGTCTCATGTTTCAGAGAAAATTGCAACTAATATGTGATTATGTTTGGGAAACATGTGGGAAAAGTGCAAACACAGGATTTCTTCCTGTAAAAGCAAATCACCTTGAAATCATTATAATGTTAAATTACAGACTCGTACTGTGGCATTCAAAAAGTAATCATATTTCAAGAACAAATAGCATTACTGTTGCTTTAAAAGTGACAAAGGGTAATCTAACTGCTTCTTCCTCTCAACTTAAAATGCTACAAATTTTGCTCCAAGATCATTATTATCTTATTAACACAAACTTAATAGCTAAGCTCAATCAGAAGACCCACATCATCTTAACACTATTAGTTTTGCATTGTTAATACTGAAGATTACAGCTTGCGGATGTGATGCACAGTATGAAAAGTCATGACCATTCATATCTTCCAGAAAGATGAAAGTGCATCTAGAAGACATTTATGCAATTACAGTATAAAAACTCAGTGTGTAACTTCATACAGTGAATGAGCAGGATAGGACATTTATGAGATTGCTACCTTAATGCATGGGCAAGACTTCTTGACCATTTTAATTAGATTTGCTTGCAGACCTTTGTATGCAAGTCGGGATGATTGTAAACATTGCTGATAATAAGTACTATAAACAAAAGATCTTAATTCCCACCCACACAATGGTCATTCAAGACTCTCTCAGCCATTAAAATAAAACCTTTTTTTTTAAATCCTAGATAGCAACACTTCAGGGATGCCATAGTATCCAAGCACAGTCATTTATGCTTTAGCTAGTTCTGGAACCCATTGCCTTGAAAATTAGAGGACTTTATTAATATGATATTAGTTTGGGAAATTTTAAATTAAAATGTTAGTAATAAAACAGACCCCAACACTTTCAAGGTTCTGAGCTCATGTATTAGACATCACATGTTAGACAGTAACAAAAGTCACACAAAACAAGTATCTTTAAAGATAAAAGTAGCAGGATTTTCCTTCCTAATTTAACTGTTGTTTGGGAACCCCAATATAGAATCAATAGAATTCAAGAGAACTCTGGCCTACCTTCCTAGAAGATAAATGTCAAAAACTGAAATGGCAGCTAGTTTCAGACTGAATGTAAAACCTATATAAAGTCAATCCAAAAACTCTTATGGATTTAATTGTGCTCTGAGTACAACCATCAGGCAGGAAGCTAAGTCTAGGTTTATATTAGTTATAAGTTGATGTCACTCTTTAGCTCTGGCACTCCTTTCCCCTTGAGACCTGTGAGATCCTGAGAGTTGACATTTTTCAGAAGTGCTGTAAGACCTCCTTATTTGGGCAGGCATTTAGCAAACAAAGTTAAACTTGTGCACTGTTCAAGGGGTTTCAATTTTATGTGAATACTCAACCTGTTTTAAGTTCTGTTCTCTTTTTCATTCTCCTGTGTTATAAATTATTTTGTTCTTTTATTGTAAGCTGCTTTGACCTTTTGTTGGAAAGGGTGGCCTATACATTGAATAAACAAACACCCTCAATATATTTTATTAATTTAACTAGGAATAAAGCCAAAGCTCAGGAAGAAGAGTTTGGACACTAACTCAAAGATGTTTCACTTTCTACGACAGGACTCATGTAATTCAAAAATGTATTGCATTAGCTATTTCAGTTGATTTTTCCTGTTCTGTAACAATTTGTGTTACAATTGGGTTATAAAGACTAGTAATCTCTACACTTAAAATGAAACAACTAGATTACTTCCACCTTTTAAATGTCACATAAAATATATAAAATTTCTATAGACCTTACCTCCAAGGAAACTGTAGGGTAGTAGACAGAGATGTCAGCACACCACAGTGTATGGATCAGCTCTGGTGGGTGTGTTATACTACAGCTGATTCACTTTATTGGGTGAAACACATGCTTTGAAAGTGGGAGGGGGGGCTGTGCTTTAATTAGAGAGGCTCCAAGAGCCACTTTAAAGTACTGAGAGCATCCAGTGTATCAGTGTTTCCACAATAAAAAAATAGTGGTGAAGGCATGTGACAGGGGGAAAACTGCTAGACCCAGTCACAGTGCTGGCCCACCCACCTGTCTTTCCTGCCATGCCTTGTTGTTAAATAATTAAGATGTTATCAGGCAGGAGGCTGCCCTTCGAGCACCTTGGTGCCAAAGGGTGGTTCTCACACAACTCCAAACTCCCTTTTATACTATCTTATGCCTTGCAGATGTTTCTATGAGTAGTGCTATGTTTTGCCCTGAGGCTGGGCCCAATTCGGCACAGTCAGTGTTAGATCTCTCTCATGCTGCCCTGTTCAAGGCATTACCCATACTTCCCTGTCTCACTAGGGCCTGTACCACTCCACCTGCTCTCACCAGGCCTCTTGCACCCATTCCCCTTACTGGGCCACATTCACTCTGCCCTGATCCCTTAAGTGACCACATAAGCCATCAGGCTCATCTCAGCACTCCTTGGCCAGCCCTGGTCCAGCCTTTTGAGCCTCTTCTGTGACCCTCATCTGCACAGTGGTCAGGCAATTAGCCAAATGCTGGGCTAACTCCATCCCTGGCCCCACACCAGGTAACACAGCCCACTGGCTCCCTAACTGCAACAGTGACTCATCCCTTTCACTCGCAGCTCTCTCCATGCTGTCCCACTCAGCCTCAGGCCCACTTGTGGCTTCAAATCCCCAAAGGCTTACCTGGGCCTTTCTGCCCCCTTCTCATGAGGCCTTAACACAGGGTACTTTAGATAAAGCTTGTTGAATGAGCTTTAGTTAAAGCATCCCCACCATCATTTTTTAGCATAAGGACGCTGATACATGTGATGCTGGAGTGAAGTAATTACCATGCTCCAGTAGACTCAATTAGTCAAGTCTGCTCTGATGCGCCATAATTACAGCACGATGAAGCAGCTTGCTGCATGTATACAAGGTCACACATTGTTGTTTCACATAGGGCCCTGGGGCCTGATACAAGACAAGTGGCAACACATTCCCCTTCCCCAGAAACTCCCCACATCTCTCACTGCCCCATGCTGGGTCTCACAGAGGCATGGGCCAGCATGGGAGCTGGAATATCTCTAGTGCCCCAAGCCTCCTCACCAGGACCCCTGTTGACCCATGCCTTTGCATGAAGTATGTATCCATGGATCCCAGAACAGAAACATGAGGCACCAGGAATTCTCAAGCACTCATTGTGCCATACAACTCCTTGCTGAGACCCATGATTCACATGGAGGCACTGCTGGTCCCAGCACAGAGCCAGAGAGGAGCCAGATAATCCTCTGTGCCTCCATGATAGGATCTGCATTGATCTGTGCACTTCATATAGACAAGCTAGCACAGGGTCACAGAAGTTTTGATGGCACAAGAGCCCAGGTATCCCTGGAACTCCATACATCCATGTGGGATCTCCACTTAAAGCATGAGTCAGTAGCTTCCCCACTCACTGGGATATCAATGGATGCATCTGGGTAGGTGAGGAAATAACTTTCCTTGAAAACCCAGACACTTTCCTCAGAGATACCCAGGATGCATCTGAATAAGCAAGAAAACATTGAATTTTCTTGCTTACTCTAACACATCCTTGGAGATCCGAGAGCCATGTAGTCAGGATTTCCCTGCTTACCCAAACATGTCTCTCAGAAATCCCTTATTTTCTCTTCTTACTCAGATGCATCTTTGGAGATCCTAAGGATATAGTTGGTTAAGTGGGGAAATCCCAACCTTTCCTACTTACCCAAATGCATCCTCGAACACCCTGGAGGTGCATCTTATAAGTGGGGAAATCCAGACAGGCTGTCCAAGGGCATGAGGATTCTATCTAGGAATCTGTGGAGTGTACAAGATCAAGCCCCTCAAGAATCTAGAGCGAGTACCTGGAGAGTGTGGGCAGGTCCTGGCTGCCTGCACTTTCCCACCATAAGCACTAGACATCTGCTTCAATAAAGCTGCACAAATTACTACTTCCTTCGGTCACAAAAACATGTAGGAGCATCTGTACTTTAACTCTGTGCTGACATAAATTTTTTTATGGTAGCATAAAGGCACCCAAAGGCAATGTCTGTTTCTACCTATGCTTCCCTAGAGCAACATAGCATCAATAATAGAGGTACATATTTTAGGATTAGTAGTCCTTTTAATGATGCAATTCATGTTGATGTAGTGTATTGACTTTGAATAAATCCACCCAAGCCCCAAGGTGCATAAATAACCTTCTTCATATATTGATAAGTGGCACTTATTTTTGGTTATACCTATATAACTAAACTTACTGTCCCCAACAACAATGCCCTCAAGCATGCCATTGAATTATTCAAGTCAGGCTGTCTGCTAATCCAGAAACTGTAAAGCCATGTCAATGTGGAAGGTAGTTTAGGGAAGGCTAATTAACACAGTCACTCAGCAGTGCTAATTAATAGTGTTAATAAGAATTAGCAGGAGGCACCTACACAGCTTCCAATGTCATAGATTTCATAGACATTAGGGCTGAAAGGGACCTTGGAAGATTTTGCTCTTGAAGGTGTTCAATGTAGGTGCTTGAACCACCTCTGGTGGCAGGCTGTTCCAGACCTTGGGGGCTTGGACAGTAAAGAAATTCTTCCTTATATCCAGCCTGAAATGGCCTTGTAGTAGTTTATGACCATTCAACCTAGTTGTCATCCCCTGGGGCGCTCTGGTGAACAAACATTCCCCTAGATATTGGTGGTCACCCCTGATACTTATAGGTGGCCATCAGATCACCCCTGAGTCTGCGCTTTTCCAGACTAAAGAGCCCCATGGCTCTCAGCCTGTCATTGTAGGGTCTGCTTCCCTGCCCTCTGAATTTCATAAACAGCTCAGAGTGCTTTAGAGTGTTATTGCTGGTAAGTTGACCATATATATGTAGCCTCAGAGCTTTCTATTTATTTCTTGATTTTTTTTCCATACAACACATATTCTGCAGATGATGAACTGAGGCACAGGATAGTCAAAAGGGCCAAGATTTTAAAAGTTACAGTGGATTCCCAGTGTTTCTGTTTTCTCTTAAATAACTTAAGGAGGTTGCAAGTTTTTTGGTGGTTGTCAGGCTGGGCTAAGGACATAGGCAGACAAAGTTCTTTGGGTAGATGTGATATCTTTTATTAGATCAACTGAGTAGTTGGAAATAAAGTTATTTGCAAGATTTCAGGCACAAGTACCCTTCTTTAAGCATAGGGAGACTCTGTAGTTCTTTTGAGATCTCCAAGGAATGAAAAAAAGCTAGAAGCGTGCCAGGTTGATTTTCATAAGGTAGATGCATAAACATTTTGCAAAAAATCTCAATGCTTTAAGTTGCATCAAGTTGGATGTAAAAACTTGAATGTGATAGTTTAGAAACAGGACATCTGCATTGTGCAGGGTGTTGGATTAAATCAGTGGGCGTTAACATTTTTGGCAGTTGTGCCAAGTATTAGCCCTCTATCCTCTGCACCTGCCACTGTAAAACCCTTCTGCTAACTGCTCCTGCTTTCAGTCCTTCACTTTCTGTTAAATGTTCTGCTTTGATTTCTTCTCTAGACCCATCTGCTGTAGTGCTGCCTGTCTTGTCCTTTACATACCATATAAGACACATGGATGCTGCCTGTGCCACCTGTGGTACCCATGCTACAAGTTGGCTAGTCCAGAACAAAATGACCCTTAAGGTTCTTTCCAACCATATCCTTTTCTGATTTACCTGAAGTTGCACAAACCCCCCCCAAAAAAACAACAAACTTATGAAGATCTGAAAACTGAACACAGGCCCAGGCAGTACCCCACCAGTAAATGGACAATGATTTCAGTATAGAATATACATCAATCCTGACTCCTGGATTTCATCCCAGCTTAGTCTTCATAAATACAATTCCACTCATGCTGAACAAATTAATGGAAGCAAACAATTTAGTGGATACTCACCTAACAACAGGACATTTCAAATTATACTGTGGTAGTCTGGTTGTGCAGATAATTTTCCTGCCTAACCACTTCTACTTTTGTAGTTTCCCTGATCCATTAGTAGCAACTCTGGAAAACAGGAGGGGTGAAAGGCCCAATGTAATATATATCTTAGACTGTACTGATTGTAATGGTTGTGTTCTTCTTTTAGGGCTTCATTTATTCTTGACAGAAACAATTATGTGAAATAATTATATTAAAAAATGCAGTGAGTATATAGTGTTCAATTTAGAAACTAAGAGCATTGTTTGACTGTTACCTAGAATATTCCTGATAGCAAGTAAAAGTTTATGTCAATAGGCATCAACATTGCATTTTAGTAATTTTTTATTCACTTCATGTATCATAGGAAAGACAGCTTATCAATTCAATGTGCAGAAACAACACAAGTGTAACATCAATGCAAAAAAGAATTTATAAACCAAGAACATCAATATTTTACTCACATAAAAGAGATGCCTTATTTTTTTCTACTTGATCAGATGTTGTTTTATATGATTCTAAAACTTTGAACACAGAAGGAACTTATACATGCATAAATTGGCTGATCCCATATTCTTGTATAGATATTAAATAAAAGGAGAATTTCTTTCATTTAAATATTAAAAAACCCACAATAAATAGAGTGCATTGAAGAATCATTTTACAGCTTGAAAACAAGGGAAAATACTCCTGCCTTAAATACTCCCGCCATCCTGATGTACCATTAATTTTCCCCAAATCTTAGTAGTGTTTGCCAGTTTCTGTGGCTGTAAAATATTAGAGCAAGGAATGAACCCAAATTGAAGAAACTTGGGCTAAATAAAACTACTAAAAGATGGATAGATAAGTGGCTCAATAGCTACAAACAAAAGGTAATTATTAATGGGTCCGTGTCAGAATAGCAGATTTTGAGTGGAATTCCTAGGGGTCTGTGCTGGGCCTAGTGTTGATTAATAATTTGGTTGTTAGCATAGAAAGTATCTTGAGCAAGCTTGTAGACAACACAAAAGTGGGAAAGATTACAAGCATATTGGAAAATGTGTATGTAATTGAGATTATTCTTGAGATTCTTCTCAATGGATTGGAAGGTTGTACTAGCGCTAACAGGATGAAGTTCAAGGAGGACAAATGCAAGGTGCTATACTTCAGAAGGAAAAAAAAAATCATCAAGAATACAAATATAAAATGGATGACACCTAGCTGGATGGCAGCTTTATGGAAAAGGACTTAGGAGTCTTAGTAGATCACAGACTCAATGGGTGTGTCTAAATGTGAATTTAAGCAAGCTTAAATTTAATACATGTTAGCTTAATGTGCATTAAGTGTTTTTTGGCAGGCATCTACATGTGGTGAGGATGGGTCATACATCCTCTCTGTGTGAACTGCCCCTGGATGTTGCCCCCACCCTAGAGGTCATGCATCTCCATAAAGTCATGTACCTCCTCCCAGGTCCAGTTGGGATCCCAGGTGCTCAGAATGGGTGTGGGGCACACAGGGTGAGCCAGGGTTCACTGGGAACAATGTGCTGGACATGCTCTCCACTCTGACTCTCTGGGCCCCTGCACAGCTGTCCTTGCAATGCCTGCCCTGGAGGGCTGCCAGCAGCACCCTGGACAGGGGCACAGCCAGAGACAGAGAGCTACCTGGCAGAGGTGTGTCACCATAGTGCCTGCAAAGAGACAGAGCTGGGGGTGAGAGACATCCAGGAGCAGGTGCTGGCCCAGCTGCCATGGAGAGCAGGGCCAGCAGCCCTGGCGGGGAGGGGGGAATCTCAGGGTTGGGCAAGAAATGCAGCAGGCTGCAACTTTTTGCAACACTCACCTGTGGCCAAGGAGAAGGTATAACTAGGGGACAGGATGGATAGAGGCTGCCTGGTCATGTCCAGGGGGGCACATGGGGCCTGGTGGGCTCCTGCAGGCACCATTGGCTCCTTCAGGTTCCCTGTGCAGTGTGCCCCAAGGCACAAAATGGCTGGAGGCTTTTATAGTCCAAAGCTAGGGGCTGCCAGAGAGCAGTCCAGCCCTAGAGGAGGATAGGTGGCTAGCCAGGAGCCTTGGGGCTACAGTCTGGCTGTCCCCCTAGTGGCTGGGAAGACCCAGTGCTGAAGATCCTGCATGAATGTGTCTATACATGCATTAATGTACTTTAAGTAATTACACAAATTTGACACTTGCTTTATGCAGGTATCAAATTTTGCCAGGATTAACCTAAATTCATCATTTTAAGGAGCACTGACAGCACACATGTGTAGATGCATGCTCTTAATGTGCTTTAAAGTGAGCAAATGTGCATTAACTTCCCACATGTAGACACACCCAATATGAATCTGCAGTGTGATGCTGAAGGCGAAGGCAATTTTGGGATGCAATGGCAAAGGTGGTTTGGGGTTGCATCAATAGAAGCATCATATGCAAGACACAGGAGATAAGTGCCTCTCTACTCAGCAGTGGTGCAAATCATTTGGAGTACTGTGCATAGTTCTGGACTCCGCATTTTAAAAAGAATGAAGAGAAGTTAGAGACTGTCTAGAGGCTGGCAAAGGAGATTGGAAATTAAGACATGAAGGGAGTCTGAAAGAGCTAGACATATTCAGCTTGAGGAAAAGGCACTTAAGAGAGGACATGATTGCAGTCTTCAACTACTTGAAGGGTTGCCATCAAGAAGAGGGAAAGCACCTTTCCCCTTTCGCTGAAGAGAAAAATTTCTCTTAAATACCGCATTCTATAAACAAGATGCATGTATCACACAAAAAATTAAAAAATTGTACTGTGCAATGCCAGAATAAGAAAGAATCTGGGATTCTAGAAGGGAAATAATATGTTGTATAATTTTCATGCATGAATCAAAAAAAATGTAAACTTTATATTTGGAGTTCCACTATCTTTCATCATAGCTTCCCAATAAATAAACCTATTTCAGGTCAAGTCTCTTATGCTATAAAAATACAATGTACAAGGAAATAAATAAAATAATAATTAAAGTTTAAAATAAAGATGATATAGATTTGCTAGAGCTGCTGGTGAAATGATGGTAGTTATTATCTTTTTGTGGATGGTCCATCAGTCTGAAGGATAATCATTTTTGCTGTTCAGGAGGTCTCTTGGCCATAGTATTGATGTTTGGATTGGAAAATACAATTTTAAAATTATATTTTTCCTCTCTGCAAACTACCTGTTGTCTTTATGGAAAAAAAATCTCACCACTTCCCAGTAAGAGATATCACACTGAGCTTTTCTTATGTTGAAACCCTTTTTGACATGTGCCATCATTAATCACTAGAAAGTGTTAAGTGATTTTCTCCTCTCTTGCCTGGCAACAATGAGAGAACATCAGAACTGAACGTTTCTTTAGCACTCTAAGGAGCCAGATTTTCATTGTTATTCTCTTCTCTTTTTAAGGATTTCTGTACTCTAAATTAATTCCTGCGCTGAACAAAACTTGGTATGCAATAGGGGCTTGAGGACTTGGAGGTAGGTCTGCATTTCTGGCTAGGTACAGACATCACACTTTTACTGGTATAAGTGACCAGAAGCCCATAACAGACCTTCAGCACATGTAGACAAGTTTAAAAGTAGAGGAACCTGATAAAAAAAAATTTGCTCCCACCACCAAAGGATGCATGCGTGTTCTGTTCACATGATTGTTGGAGGTTTGCCTCCTCTGACTTAGCTGAGAGCTGTTGACAGGCAAGATGCAGTTAGCTTAAGATCTTTAGTAAAGCCTGCCCCTTGCTTGGTATGTCCTCTAGTTTTTGTACCAGATCCAAAAACGAAATTTAGGTGTGATGATTTGGAACATTGCTAGATGAAAAACTTAGATATCTGGAGTGGAATTTGAAAGCTTAGGCTAGGTGCTGCAGTTTTCTACAGAGCACATAGAGGGTTAGGTATCTAGGAATATGATTAATAACAGCAGCACTCTGGGGATAGAGGAAAGGTATACTAAGAGCCAAAAGTAAATGCCACAATTTGGAAGTTAAATGATGAACTCCTGCAGCCTTTATTTAAATACCTATTTGAGATTTTCACAACATGAAACCCCTTACTGAACTTCTGTGCTTAAGTCATCCTTGTCAGATATTGCCATGTATAGTTGCTGAGAGATTAGGACACATACATCGGAAGTAGAAGACATAGTTTCAATTCTTTCTTCAATCTAAGAGAGTTCAAGCCAACATCTCTTCCCTCCTAGGACAGTATCACAACCAGCAAAGAGATAAGAATAAAGGGAAAAAATAGTCAACCCTCCTGTTCAAGCTGTGCCACATCATGAGACAAGAACCATATCTCTATAACTCAGAAATAAAGTACTCATCAAGATGGAGGGGATGGTTAGTAACCCAAGTTCTAGTTCCTACTCACAAAACCTCTAATACATTCTGCCTTGAACATTTATTGGATAAAAAAAAATAGTCCTGGGTGAAGGTACGGGAACCAAGGCCTTCCCCATCCTAGAGAAATGCTCTCATAACCAGGGATCCTGGTTTTCTCTGATTTAGAAAAAAAAAAAAAGATCCCCAATTTTCAGTTTTAAAAAGATAACTCAAAGTCTACGTTTTTCTGTGATTAAAATGAAACACCATTATAGATGTATAGTGGTGTTTCATTTTAATCATGGAAAAGCATGGATTTGGGGTTAATTTTTTTAAACTGAAAATTGGAGACTTTTTAAATTGGAGAAAATCAGGATCCCTGCTCATCACTCAGTTTCAAAATCTTGCTCTGTGTATGGCTGCATGAATTTTACGTTCCTTTGTTAACAGTGGCACTACTTCAGATGGATAGGTGATAGAACTTTCTTTCCTCCCCTTCACACACAGCCTATAGTTTGTGATTAGGGCATCTTCCCGAGATGTTTGAATGGTTGGATAAAACAAGGGTTTGAATGGTCTCAACCTGAAGAAATAATTTAAATGTGTCCCACTTCCTGGGAGATCATAGAAGTAGGTCATCTGCTCCAAATCCCCACTCAAAGCAGGGCCTGCTCCCCAACTAGATTATTCCAGGCAAGGCTTTGTCTAGTTGGGTCTTAAAATTCTCCAGGGATAGAGTATCCACAACTGCTGTAGCCAAGCTCTTCAAGTGTTTTACTACCCTCCTAGTAGGAAGTTTTTTCCTAATATCTAACCTAAACGTTCCTTACTGCAACTTGAGACCATTGCTCCTTGCTCTGTCATATGCAAGCACTAAGAGTCTAGTTCCATCCTCTTTGGAGCCCCCCTTTAGGTAGTGGAAGGCTGCTATTAAATCTCCTCTCAGTCTTGTCTTCTGCAGGCTCAGTTCCCACAGCTCCTTCTCAGAAGTCATGTGCCCCAGCCCCCTAATTATTTTTGTTGCCCTCCACTCGACTAATTTGTCCACATCTTTTCTGTAGTGGTGTCCCAAAACTGAATGCAGTACTCAAGGTTGGCCTCCCGGGTGCTAAATACAGGGGAATAATGACTTCCCTTGATCTGCTGGCAACATTCCCACCAATGCAGGCCAGTATGCCATTATCCTTCTTCAGAATAAGGGCACACTGCTGGCTCATATTCACCTTATTGTCCACAGTAACCCCAAGTTCCTTCTCTGCAGAATTGCTTCCCAGCCAATCAGACCTCCACCTGTAATTGTGCATGGTATTCTTCCTTCCAGAGTGCAGGACTTTGCTCTTGTCCTTAATGAACCTCATGAGATTTTTTTTGGTCCAATCCTCCAATTTGTCTAAGTCACTACGAATCCTAGCCCTAACATCCAGTATATCTAATACTCCCTCCAGCTTGGTGTAACCTGCAGACTTGATAAGGGTGCACTCTATCCCATCTTCCAGGTCACTGTTGAAGACATGGAACAAAATCAGCCTCAGGACTAACCCCTGCAGCTTTCTTTCCACCTTGGACTAAAAACAGTTGTCTGAGATATCATCAATGTGAACTTAAATTTTTTCCTATGGTTGTGGAGCAGGTCCTCAAAGAACCCATCTCTAAGCACTTGGAAGAGAAAAAACATGATTAAGAACAGTCAGCATGGATCCACCAAAGGTAACCTATACTTGACCAACTTGATTACCTCCTATGATGGGACAGCTGGCTCTGTGGACACAAGGAGACCAGTAGATATGATACAACTTGACTTTAGCAAGGCTTTTGATATGGTCTCCCACAACATTCTCGCAAACAAGCTAAGCAAGTACAGGCTGGAAGAATAGACACCAAGGTGGATAGAAAAAACAGCTGGATCATCAGGCTTAGAGGGTAATAATCAATGGCTAAATATCTAGTTGGCAGCCGGTATCACATGGATTGCCACAGGGGTTAGTCCTGGGGCTGATTTTATTCAACATCCTCATTAATGACCTGCAAGATGGGATAGAGTGCACCCTCAGCAAGTCTGCAGGGGACACCAAGCTGGGGGTGCAGTTGCCAGGAAAGTGTCTGCTTTTCCTCTCTCACTAATTTATTAAATCTCCCTATGTAATGGTATAGAAGATGATGGTTTTAATGATATCAGTAGGCACAGTTAGCATGAGTAGATCTGATAGTCATTCTATACATTTAGAGTGCACTGTAGACAGGTTTACAGTAATTAATTACCACATTTACCTGAATCCAAGAAGAGGCTTTCTTTCCCCAGTCAGCATGGGGGAAAGGCCTTGTCTTTGATTTGAGTATGAGCCTGGAGAAGGCAATGGCTTAGTTCTGGCTTCAGTCCTGGGCTTGGGACTGAAGCCAGAGCTAAGCATCCATTTGCCCCAGGCTGTAATGGATTATTTGGTGTGTGAGAGACCATGCAGCCAGGGAAGCACAGGAGTGTGGGAAGCATGGGGGCAGCTGCAAACTGCCACTTGTGCCTGTATCTGCCCTCTTTACTCCCTGATCCACTCTGAAGCCTGTCTGCAAACACCCTGGCCCTCTTCTTCCACCCAACTACCCACCCCCCAACTTATTTTCTACTCTGGTTCCAGTCCTTGCAACCCCAATCTGGTTGGGCTGGGAGCTGCTATTTCTCTTTCCTGGCCAGGCTGGGCTGAGGCCAGGCCCAGACCACTGCTTTGGCTGACTTCCCTGGAGGAGCAGAGGGGCATCAGAAGGTAAGACTGGGGTGGGGGAAGAGAATAGGGGAGGCAGGCATGAGGAGTGCAAAAGGATAGAGCCACAGAGTGCAGGGATGAGCATGGATTGGGGAGAGCAGGAAGTGCATATGTACAGTGGGCAAGGGACAGGGTGCATGCATAGGCAGTAGGAGGGCACATGGTGAGGGACAGGCATGGGGGGAAAGGCACAGGCACAGAGACAAGGAGCAAGGCAGCAAGGAGTAAGGGTATGGCCCCCATGACTGCTTTCCCTGCCACAGCTGTGAAGGGACAAGTTTAAGATGACTAATCTTAGATTTCACTAATTAGATTCTGTACATGAAAAAATATAAACACGTCTAAATTTGTCCATGTACGAAATATTATTGGGGGGGGAGGGGAGGAGGAGCACATCTTACATTTAAAGTTGTCTTGGATTTGGGTGAATGTAGTAGGTCTATGCTCTGGCTATGAACCTGGACCATAGAAATGTCTTTCCAATTCTTTATTAGAAGACAATATAGCATTCAGAAGCAACTGACCCATATTTAAAATATGTAAGTTCAAACCCTATTACATACATTTGCTTAGAAAATTCTATACATGCTCATCTATGGTACTTAAAGATTATTGAATAATGGAAAACCATTTGCGAATTAACTCAAGGTACTTTTAAGTTACCTCTCCAGGAGTAAACAAGGAGGTGGCAGAGACACTTAGAGACAAATGAATGCATAGAGGCAGTCAAGTTCTCTCAGGGATAAACTGGAACCTTTTACTCCTGATGTGTTAAAGCAGCTTCTCTTAGTGGAAGTTTTTCCTGTCTCTATTTTCATAACAATACAATACTTATAATAATTTGCATCCAGGTTTTTAAAGCCCTTTACAATGAAGTTATAAAGCATATGACCTTCATTTTCCAGTTGAAGAATATGAGGCAAAGAAGATTAATATCATGAAGGTCATGAACAGATCCCATGTTTCCTGTCTCTCCTCTTTTTCTGTAATTGCTAGACCATCATTCTTGTCTTTTATGCTTAAGTCATAGGGACCAAGTATGAAAATCATGTGGCAAATCTGGAATCAAAGATGTCAAAAAATGGACTAAAAACTTCTCTCTCTCTGTAAGAAATAAAACTTATGAAGAAGTCTTCTCATTAAATTTTCCCCTTTCTCTACCTTCCTTTCCCCTTTCCTCCTAGAATCATTTCTAACCAAGTACCATGCAAGCTTTGTTCAAACTCTAGACATGTTTATTCTGTAGAGTTCCCTTCCTAACCCGCCTCCCCCACACCAACATATATTCCCCACCTTCATGCGTATCATCATTTCTCTCCAGGCTGTACTAAACCATAGGTCCTTTTTGTGAAACTAAACTCACAAACACATAATTATATTTTAATGCGATGAATGCCTCATACAACATAATAAAGGTTATAACTAGATCCTCCCATGCGGAGTGAAATTATATGAAGGAAATGGATTGCAGCAGTGTGTAAGTGTTATTACAGTTCAGATGTATGTATTTCTAACAGCAAGATCTTTGACTCCCCACAGTTGTTACACAACGTCAGAGCATTTAATGTCCCTCATCATTTTCTTATCACTTTCAGTTTCATTACCCTCTCTCCACTGTTGCTTGGTCATTCTCCCATTAACCACTGCAATGCATAATTTTCTTCTTTTACTCTTCCCTTACTTTGGTCTCCCATTTGATTTTTAATTACATTTTCTCAGAAAGGGAAAAAACGAATTGAAAGTTTTGGGGGCATTGAAAAATCACAAGCTACTCTTTATACGTTCTATAAAGATATTCTATAACAAAAATACTACTATTTTCTTGCTTTCTTGAACATTACCAGAAGTTTGTATTTACTTGAAGTTTAACTAAGAAAATAAGATAAATTATATCTGTTTAGGACACTGAAAATCTTCTGGAAAGCTCTGCAATATTTTATAAATAAGTGTGCATTGTATTTAAAATATTAAGAGCAAAAACTGTCAATATTCTAAGTTACAAATACCATTCACAGTGCCTTTATATGTTTTTTATAAGTTCTATATACCTTTTTATATGTTCTATCTCTATCTATCTATCTATGACAGCCCAGTTCAAAAGGTGTTAATCAAGATACTTCCATATAGATCTATTGGTATCTATCTATCAATAGATGCATCTATATATCACTTTCTAACCACAATTTAGACAGATGGATATAGATATATAGCTAGATATGAATTGTGGTTAGAAAGTGATTAGCTTACAAGAATGGCAGCCCTATTCAAAAGGGGTTAATCAAGATACTTACATTTTTCCATATTTTCCAATAGCTTTCAAAGTGTTCTAGTCATAATGCAAATAATTAAATGGTCAACTCCTACTTGATGTCATTTTCTGCCATGCTTACATGTTCAAAGTTTTCTAACAAATCAATAGAGAATATAGCCTTTTACAATACTACTGGGAATTATGTTACAGTGCTTTTGAATTGCTGATTTCCTAGAATTGTAATTAAAATGCCTCTGTCAGAAAGGGAACTCAGATGCAAAGTTAGTCAGATTTTGGGGGGGGGGGGTGGATTTCTAGTCTCTGAATTATCAAGCACTACAATACTTGAGCATCATTTTTCTTTCCAAAATAGAGACTAAACTACTTTTATTATATCCTTCCTAAACTTAACATTGAACACACCTTGAGTTTTTGTCAAGATATATTTGTCTTGATTCACCCTTGTTGACACAGATTAATATAATTTCATCCCTCAAAGGAAAAAGGACCTCTGGTGTCCCAAGGAAAAAAAAACAACAAAAAACAAAAAGCCACACAAAAGACTTGCATCACCCTTTCTCAGGAACACAGGACTACTTCTGTTACAGTTCAGTTTGATCTTCAACAGCTGTTCTTGAGATGAATTGACACCATAGAGCCCTACTTAGCAAATGCTATCAACTAATAGAACAGCACTAGCTATGCATGTTTGAAAGGTTAGGAACATTTATGGGGAATGTGTATGGGGGAGACGTATATAACATTTGAAGTGCAAAAATATTATACACATGAATACTGACACATCAATATATACATATGTCAATTCACCATCATTCATACACTGATGCATTGTATCTGTGCATTTGAAAAATGAATAAGAAATCTCAGGAATGGGCTTATTTAGGAAGCATTCTTTAGAACATCTAGCCAAACTGGAAAGCTGGTGAGAACAGAGTTATTTGTTCTTTTTCTGCATAATTACTTACAGAACCAAACTATCCAGTAACTTTCAAACATGGAAAAATATTCTTAAAAATAAAATGTATTTTATTCTCCAAAGATCTTAAGTCTGAGTATATTTCATGTTGGGAAAGACACATAATGTTTCCATTTTTATCTAAACTGGCTTCCTGATTACCCAATTTGAACAGGGCTGCTATAGATAGATAGATAGGATAGACTTAAAAGTATGTATCTATATTTCTATACCAGCTCCTTGCTATCCAGGATATCCAGTATGCATCATGGAAGTGGGACCTCCTTAACCAAATGAAGCAGTTATATTTATGTGTTGTTCATGATAAGAGAAAGTGATCTTCTACATTACATTCACATTTGTGAAAGAAATGGTAACCCCTTTCCTTGCAGAGTTTAGTCAAAGGTCAGTCTCACTCCCTTTAACATCCTGGCATCAGGAATAAGCTGCATTACTTATACTCTCTAAGGGTATCTATACACATATACAGGGTAGAGGGGAAGAGTTGGTGCATTAGAGTGGCTCGTGGAGTTCCAAATTACCCTGGGTGGGATAGGGTGTATGCTTGGATCATTGCCACTGCAGTCCCAGCAGCCATACCTGGGGTCCTGTGGGCCTGCTGGGGCTGTAGTGGCAGTGATCCAAGCATACACACCCTGGTCAGCATCCGGAGTGTGGCTGTGGCTGGCAAGCTCTGCTTTTGGGTGGTGCACACTGCAGCCACATCATGTACACTGCCCCACTTTTTTAAACCTTTTTTTTTTTTGTTACCAGGATTTCCCAGTATCTAATTTTGGCTCCATGCTACAAATATACAGTGAGAAGAATCCTTTCACTTGCACTGCGTGCAGTTGGTTGTACCTCAAAAGCCTTTGAAGAGCCACAAAGCACATGGCATGTCCAGATGAGTGTGCACAAGGGAGATAAAGAGAAATGCTGAGGAACTGAACGCAGCTGGTCACGGTGAAGGGGTAAAGTTGCAAACATGTTTCTGACTTCTTTCTGTGCTCACTGAAAGCAGCACATTTCATAAATATACCAGCACAAAGAGAAATGTACACATTTTCCCCACCCACATGGAAATAATGCCTCCTCTATTTCAGGTGATAGTCTATTGTTAGGCCTGTTCATGCAAACAGTAGTCATTTAGAGATATTACTTAACAAAAAAAAAATATCAAAGCAAACCAACACAACACAAAACTAAAGGTATTATGCAAACTACCCAGATTGTCTGGAGGTTTCAGGGAAGGTAACAAAGCAGCTGGCTCAGAGTGTAGAACACTTGGAGCAACTCCACTGGGTTTAGTAAAAGAACATTCTGTTATTCTCTTAATTATACTGCATAAAATGAACAGGAAAAAAAAATCTCCTATCAATTAATTTGTACATTTACTTCAGTGAGAAGACAACCATTTAGCCAAAGAAAAGTTGCTCATCACATGTAAACAAAAGTTTGGATCTGAAAAGTTATCGTAGCACTATTTGAAGCAGTCAAGATCTAAAGTTTGGGGTACTAGGGTCATTTTCTAAAACTAACAGATTCACTGTAATGCAGAAAGCATCACCCTGCACAAAGGCTTTCCTGGACATTAATTAAAATGACAAAATTAAGGGAGTAAAAAATCAGATTCAGTCACCAACAGCCTTGTGCCATTTCAAGAAAATGTAAGGAAAATACATTAGGTATTTATAGCTTTTTCCTTTTAAAGAACAAGAACAGTCTCTTAAAACCTTCTTAATCTTTCAGATCTCCTGGTCCGATTAACTATGCTTGTTAGATGAATGACTCTAGCAGAATGTTTTATCTAAAGACAGTTATATGGATTAAGCACTTCTAACATTTAGTTTAGCTGGTAATAAGTGTTTTGTAAATTAATCTTCTTGGAGTGGTATTATCCACAGTGAAGTTTTTGTCCTTCATGTAGTTCTATGCCAATTTGGCAAGACTTCAGTGTGAGAATTAGTTCTGGGTTACATAACACAAGAAACAATATTTCCTCATAGCAGTGAGTTATACAAGGCTGGAATTTTCATGGTTACAGCTCTTTGTTATGTTTCACATGATGGAATTACACCAAGGTGAAAAGATATGTTATGTTACAAAAGAGCAATGGTTTTAATTTAAAAGGCTTTCCTGTTTCATTACTTTTTTCTAGATCAGCAGAAGGCTGGAAATGAAGTTTTAGGTACTGAGTGCTAACTTAATGCATCATACAGTTAAGGGTTTACCATGCTTCCATAAATCCTATCTACCAAAAAAAAAAAAAAAAAAAAAAGACATATGTGCTCTACATTAAAAGATGCATATCCCATATTAAAAATTGGTTTGCACAAAGAGTTTTCACTTTACATTAGGGGTCCCTATTGTGATCTTTTGAAAGGTTATGAATATGTCTTGTGTGTTGCCATCCACTATTCTGCCATTTCATACTTGCACAATTCAGATGATATAAACCAGGTTTAGCTCAGCATACATTTTCTAATGTATAACATAGGAACATAGATATTGCTGTGTAGGATTAGACAAATGCTGCTATTATTCTGGTATATTTTGATATATGGTAATACAGTCCAGACATATAGGTAATAGAGCAATATCCACTTTATACTTTTAATATCTCAAAGAAGGAAAGTGCACTAGTCCTTAGCCACAATTGTAAATAAATGCAGGTTATCCTCCAGAACTGTGGTTCTAAATCTTTCTTATACCAAGACCCATTAGTAAACATCAATGGCAACTCTTGACCCAGCACGCCTTACCGCTAGGCCCTTGCTCCCCAATGTGTGGAACGGGGGTAGAGATGTGCAGGGCAGAGGGAGGAGGGCCAGGAAGCAGCCCCTTGCAGGCTGGAACTATGACAGCTTGCAAGAGAAAAGCCAGTTTCCCACATTTTACTCCTTTAATGGAGAATCCATTTTTAAAGTTTGTTGATCCATTTTTTAAATGTGTTCAAAACCCTTTCATATATTCTTTTTTCACTTTTGGGTCATGACCCATGGGTTGAGAAACACTGCTCTAGAATATCTGAAAGAGAACCATGGCATTGCTTTCATTCAGAAATCAACTGATTTGAATATATTTTCTATCCCTATCTCTACTCCTTTCAACATTTGTTCAATAATTTAAGGGCTTTTTTTTTTTTTTTTTTTTACACATGCTCCAAAGGTGGGGGATTCACTTTAATTAGAGCATCTCAAAGAGCTGCTCTAATTAAAGCATCCAGAGCATCTTGTGTATAAGTCCCACACTTCAAAATGGCAGTGGGGGCACTAGATCTAAAGCTTAGATCTAGTGCCCCCACTGCCATTTTGAAGAATGGAGATGCTAATACAGGTAACATGTATTAGCTGGAGTACAGTAATTTCAATACCCTAGCAGACTTGATTAATTGAGACTGCTGTGTTGTAATTACACCAGGTTGGAGCAGCTTCCACACTCGTGTACAGGTAAATAAATAAATCATAAACTAATTGTAAGTATATATTTTAAAATAATGTTTAAATATTGACAAAATATATCATTGACAGACATATATACATAGAAAATAGAAAAGAACATGTACTGAGTACTGTAATACCCTCAACTCTGATGCATTCAGTTCAGTTGATTGTCACTTCCAGTCTCACTGATGTATTGGAATCAAGGGCTCTTGTATATCCCAAGCCCAAGAGTGGCAGTCAGTGAATAGGCACCTGAAGCCTCAGGAGCATCTCAGAGCACTTGTCTGTAATAACTGCCAAGGTTGGAAGCCTCAAATCCAAAGGTTTAGCTATGCCCCGCAAGGTTGAGAGCATCAGTCACGTGATTGGTACTGCTAGGCTTGGAGCTTCATAGGAGCCTTTGAGTCCAATATACCCCTGAGGTTGGGAGGACAAGTAGGAGGTCTCAGACTCAGGGATGCAACAGAGCCCTTTACTCTGATATGCCTCTGAGGTTGCCACTCCCAATCTTGGCGGCACAGTGGAGCCAAGGGCTTTGGTGCCTCCCCTTTTCCTGACACTAGCAGCATCAATAAAATAATCAGAGCTCCTACCCTCAGGGTCTCACCAGAGTAAAGGGCTCTGATATGCTTCCAAGGCTTCTGCCCCCAGCCTCAGTGGTGTATCAAAGTCAAGGACTCCAATGCACCCCTGAGGATGGGCATAAAGATCAACTGACAAGTTTGTTTTTTCACAGTACAGGGTGAGCCCAGAATCATAATCCTGGATTCTTCCTGCACCAGAAATATGATGGGATCTGATATGCAATGCCAACAATCATTTCATGCCTTCAACTGAATGTCTGCCAGGGGCCTTATTGTCAGAAAAAAAAACCCTGATTTCTGATGTAAGTTATGAGAAGTCCACCCAGGCTTTCCTAAAGGCAGTCATTATGTCACTATAATTGAAGCCAAATAATTCTAGCATCTTCTGGAGCCCTTGCGGCCATATACTTTAGAAGGACTTGCTGCTGTTGAAGCTGCACTTAAGTATGAACTTTTTCACTTTACATGAAATGACTGCATAAAACATAGGCTTCTTGAAATGAACATTTTTCTTTTTGGTTTGAATAGGGTAGTTTTGTGAATCACATGAATAATGCAGGTATTTGAGGCAGAGAATCAATTATTATGAAAACTGTGTTGTCTGCTTGAAAATTCATAACAAATAAATGCATTTGTTAAAACTGAAGCTATTTGTCAGTATAGTACTGATATAGTTACTGATATAAATTAGATAGTAAAGGTAAGTTGCTGGTATTAGAAAGAGAAAAAAAACTGAGGACACAAACTGCTTTACAAAACAATAAGGAACATAGATATACCCAAAAAGAAATACATACATGCACATCCCCACACCTATGTCTCTCTGGAAGTTTAAGCCCTTCCTGGCTTTAGAGACATGCCATTGTTTGGGAAGGATTCTTTTGGATATCTCCCAGATTATGCTAAGAGTTTCATCAAAATTTAAGGCTAAGCACTGGATATATAGTTTGTTTCTAATTAGGAGCCCTCTTATTTGTTAAATGTGACAAAAAGGGTTCCTAAATCTAATATGGATAAATGCAACTCATTATCACCAGCATGTGAGATGTCTAAGGTTGTATAAAAAAAAAGGAGGTGTTTTATTTAGTATTCTGGAGTCCTGCTACCCTGATGACAATTTAAAATTTGAAAATGTTATAATTTAAAGAGCGAGCACAACGTCAAGAATTAGTTTCTTCTACTAATGTCAACTAATAATTTTGAATACAGGATTGGACTGATAGATTAGTACTATGGTAAATTAAAAGTAAAACATTGATGGATGCATTACATCAAATAATTCTTGTATCTAATGTGGTTTGGGGCATAGGGTAGAATTTGAATGACATATATATGAGGGACTGGCATTTCTGGAGCAAAGACTCTAAAGGTCAGGTCAGTAGTGTCTTTGGAGCAGTCATGGGAATGATGCTGAGAAGCATAGCCCCATACATTTGTGCCTGTTGCCTATATACCTCTACCCATAAATTAGCTAGCATATGTGACATAAGTGCTGTTCTCCACTTTCCTGAAACAGTGTCTTAGGTACTTCTGAGGCATGTGCTCAGATCTGCTGTCTACCTATTTTATAGGTTTCGTTACACATGGAAGAGATGCAAGTGTACACTTGCTCCTTGACTTCTCCCAGGATCATTTTAGAGGTGGTTAGGCATGGCCACCATCCAAAAGCATCAGATAATACTATACAATCCCTAAATCTGAATATGTCATACCACTCCACACGTTCTGTCCAACCCCTCTTTAACAGGACAGAGAAGCAATACAAGACCACGACGTCCCTAACTTTCCTCCTCTTGCCTTCAAATTTTGGGGTGCAACTGTGTGGGAACCAGAAATCAACCCATCATTGTAGACAGTTATACTTAGGCCACTTGATTTTTTAATACATTTTAACAGTAAGGATTACCTTCAGAATTGAAATAGCAGTATCCCAGCTCACTCAGCCAAATGGAAGTCTTATTCATTCCCATGATGTGTCATTACCAGCTGCTAAGAGAGACATTAACATTTTGACCTTTTATTAGTTTGACCTAGATTAGAGCTAGGGTATGGGTTGGATTAGCAAAATATGTGGAATGAAATACTGCAATCTCTGACAAAAGGCTTTCTTCTAAATTCTGAAATGCTAGAAAAAGACTGTGACAAAGAAAGGGTGTGCCTGAAAGGACTAGTAAATGGTTGAATGGCAGCTCTCTGTATGGCATGTCTTGAGGGATTGGATATTTAAATCTTAATTACAAAAAACAATCATCAGCAGGTATTAGAACCCTGTAGGGAAATTGAAAAGACTCAGAATGGAGAATCCCAATAGTGGAGATCTGCTCTACACAAATTTAATTGACTCATATTATACAAATAAACCAGATAAAATGGAAAAATCTGTATCTGTAAGAAACTGCATAGTGATTTTTGTATAGAACAGATGCTGTGGAAGAGACAGAGGGTAGGATTTTAAACCAGAAAAAAAAATTAAATAGCTGTTTAATGAAGATATAAATGCCACAGCTGACCAACTTTCTTGAAGTAATCTGTAATACAGCTAAAAAAAAAAAAAGAAAGCTCCCACTACTCACTTGTCATGTTCAAAGCATGCAGAGACAAGATTAGTTACTATGTGGTAGGTCTTGGTCCTGTTATACAAACTTAAAATAAAGCCTCCTACAGAAATCAAGATGATGGAACACAAAGTTCCTTAAAAGGGTAGACAAGTAATTCACTACAGATGTTGAAAAAGATACTACAGAGAAAGAGTTGGCTTGTATTATTGTTCCTTGAAACTGAAGTAGAGCTGTCAGCGACTTTTCTGACTGCTGTGAGCAGGAGTGTAAAGCAGAAGTCAATTTGGAGAAAATGATTTCCTAGTTAAATAGAGGCCAATTTTAGATTTTTTGGAAATAATAAAATAGTTCTGTCATATTTGATTTAGAGTGTAACTAACAATGACAGTTCTTTGATACCTACTAACCATTTCTGCTCTACCGTACATGAGGGCCCTAGCAGTAAAAAAATAAAGTTTACAGCTCAATGAGATTATAAGTGGTACCTGAGCACATCACAGCTGTCTTGAACTTCACTTTTCAAACTTCTTGACAACAATAATGGTAAAAAAGATGAAAATATATACCCCCACTGGCTAGAGTTTTGGGCTACTTTAGCTTTTGTAAGAAACCAAGGTGAGATTCTTAAAAATCTCAAAACAAAACAAAAGACAAAAACAGTAAAACAAAATCTACTACTTATAGCTCTCCAAAACAGACCTCAAAATATTAATGGACACCTTGACAATATTATCCTTCATGCAATTTCTGTCTCGGATTATAAAGAAAACAGTGATCAACCATGATTTTTTTTCTATTCACACCATTACTGAGACTTTCCATTTTTAAAGTAAAATTCCTTTAGGCAATGTGTTTCCTCAATACTATATTTACTTATTTCATGAAATAGAAATTCTAATATCATTATCACGGTTGGCTCCATTACTGTTGCCCGCATCAAAGAGGTCAAAGATTGGGTGTCCATGAAGAATAAGCTGTATTTCTGATATTTAACTACAAATATGTCAGACGAGGGTTTTTTCCTTAACATTTATGGCTGTAAGTATTTACACTTAATTTTTAATGCATTTTTATCATCTATTTTGCACTTTAATGTTAGATGATTTCAAAGCTACACTTTTTTGTCCAACTTCATCATCTTTGCAAAGCCGTAGTAGGATGCATCTTCCCTTGCATTTTATCACAAAAAGTCTTATTTTGTGTTTGCTATTTGCATTGACCTCTCTGAGTATATCCAGACAAGTGCTCATATGCCTTTTGCGGCATCTCAAACCAGCTTGAGATGTCGGAATAGGTATGCTGAGAATGAAAAATTTTTCCTATGTTGCATATTTGCAGTGTGAATTCAAAATCTGATACCTGGATTTCCAGGTATCAAATAAAAACACCACAGAGACAAGCAGTGCAGGGCACAGTTCCCCTGCCCTAAGGCAAGCCAGGGCTCAGACCTCGAGTATGCTTTGGCACCCCAGAGTGTCTCTGTGGTGCCCTCTGCTGCCCTAGCACACTGTTTGCACGCCGGGACAAGCAGGAGTGGCACAAGACTGTGACCCAGGCACTATCCCTGGTAAGTAGGGACTGGGGGGTGGGGAAGTATTGTGAGGGGTGGGGCTGTGCATGTGTGGGGGGGCTGGTTGGAAGGTATGGATCCCCTGCAGGGGTTACAGCCCCCCCGCCAGCCGCCCTAGCAGAAGCAGCCGTGAGGTGTTCAGGGCCTGCTGTAGCCAGAGCCCCCAGTGGCACAGCATGGCTCTGGTCACCTCAGAGCCGGCACCACCTGTGCCACCTGTTGTGGGACTGGCAGGGTTTGGCGTAGCACTGTGTGGTTTCAGGTAGCTCTCAGGCCAGCTGGGCTATCACCCAGGGCTGGAGCCACTGCTGGGACTGCATGCTGCGCCACACTAGGTCCTGCCTGCATAGGCCCCATGTGGTGCCATGCTGAGCTGGGCCAGTCCTGTGACAGGCAGCACAAATGGTGCTGGCTCTGAGGTGATCAGGGCTGTGCCAGACCTCTGGGGGCTTTGGCCATGGTGGGTCCTGAGCACCTCACTACCACTGCTGCTGTGGATGTTAGCTGTGAGCCTTGTGACAGGGGGAGGGCTGAGGCCCTGCAGGGAGCACATGAGGAGACTGGGGCTCTGTGGAGGGCACATGAGGGCTCTGCAGTGGGGCAGTCCATGTGCTGTGCAGAGGGCTGCACCCTGTGGAGGGGATAGGGGGACTATCCCTCCTGAGCAGCCCCACCCACAGCCCTCACACCTGCAGTCCCCCCACAATCCACTCATACATTACCCACATCTCCAAGCCACCCTCACACACCCCTCACCCAACCCCAAGCCCTTGCACAAGCCCCATACTCCCCCAACCCACCCCCTACGAATTGTTTTACATTTATAAATATCTCAGTAAGACATTGCCCTCTCTCTATATAGTGGCATTTCATTTTAAAATACCCAAAATACATTGGTCTGCTATTAATGAGAAAATTTGGGTTTCTTATCAGAAAATTTGCAGTTCATAAACAGAGAACACCAGGATTTCTTCTGGTGAGACCCAGGCAGGGGAGCATGTCCAGACCCAGCACTGGGGACCCAGATGGAGGACAGAAGAGGTGGCTGACCTCTTGGTCATTTGGGGCCATGCTTTGACAGTTCGAAATGAGGTACCACAAGGAGCACAGCTGCATGATAGCTGCCCAGATAGTATAGTTGAGGCATCCCATCTGGGTCTGGAGGGGCGCAGCCTTGGTGTGCAGGTCCAAGAGGGCAGATAGTGTCACAGGTAGCAGCAGGTCACAGCTAGGCAGCAGTCCCCACTGCCAGACTGCTGCAGTGGGTTGAAGACCACTTCAGCAGTCCAGCTGGCACAAGGGGTAGAGTCCCCAGATATCAAGTGGCTGGGCCTCAAAAGCTCCTGGAGTAGCCCTGAGCTACTTGCCAGGGCAGGTTTTTATATTGCTGGGGCCTGCACAGGTGCTGGCCCCAGCCTCTAGCTCCCTCTGGCTACAGATCCAGGAGGAGTTGAGGAGGGTTATTTTGCCCCACATGGCACAGCTTGGCTCACATCAAAGTGCATGTCCAGGCACACGTGCTAAGGGAAAAATTCCCAGCCCAAATTTGTGCTGCTTCAAGTTCATGTGTGGACATGCCCTATGGTTTTAATGATTTTTACCTGTTTGTGGCAGGATGCAAAATCATTTTTACTAATATATTGTTCATATTCTTTATTTCATACATACTTTACTTTGACACGTGTACTGTTACAGGGCCCTATCCAGCTTCTACTGACATCAATTGACAGACTTCTTCTGACGACCTGCTTTGTACCACCCTCCTAACTACAATGACATTTTGTGTAAAGGAACATTTCTTTGTAATGCAACTGACTAACGAACACATGCTGCGAGTGTTCAAAACACTGATTTTAGATCCCAGTGGTTTGATGCGTGTCATGCCTACTGTGACGTAGCTGTTCTTGTTTACCACCTTTATATGTACAGTACAAGCTTGATGAATTTGTGCCTTCAACTGTAGACCTGCTGAAAATAAAATTCATATTGGACTAAGATGAAATTCAAAATGTGGGCCATGTACTGAATCAAGACCTCTATAAAAAAAATTGAGGACATGGCCTTGTCTAAATGTTAGAGTAATAGTCCACATGTGTGAAGCTGATGGAAGCCTTGCTATTGACTCCGACAGTGGCAGAACTTAGTACTTCTTTTGACAAAAAGTCTGTGTTCCTTCTGTTTCACAATGTTATCTGGCAAATAAAAAACAAGTTGCGTGCGAGTAAAACCAAACAATATATCAATAGTATAGATTTTTTAAACGATGATCATCACCATAAGTGCCAATGAGAAACAAGTTCTAAGTAGTTTGCATTTAGAAACATGTTGAACAAGAAATACAGCTAAAGAATCAAATGCAGGCAAATTTAAAGTTTGGAACATAAAAAAAAAATCATTTATAAAGTTCACCCACTCATACTATTTCTAGTTAAAATTAAAAATGGTAGTCTTCATCAGAACTCTACCAAACTATTTTAGAGAATATAAAAAACAGGCAACCCCCTGGTCATGGAGTGCCCATACCTAGCTCCAGGGGGCTCTTGTTCTGGACCACTGAAACCTTATCCAGTCTCAGAGAGTCCTTTCTCTTAGCACCCTCTTCTCTTTTAGAGCAAGGGGTAAGCCCAGGCTCCTTCCCATAAGCCTTTCCTGGTTCTCCCTGGCTAACAAGGATATTCAATACTATGTTGATGGTAAAGGACCATCTTGTTTCCTCCTGCACAAAGACAGGTCTGGCACTTAACCCTTCATTCTCTATGCACAGGGTAAGGAGGTAAACTGAGTCATGCTACACTATAACCACATGAACACAGTTAATACAGAATTACTACAATAGAACTTGTAATCTGTCACCACTGCCCCCAAAATTATAATTTCCTAAGAGGTTATATGTTGGGATAAACCTTGCAAAACATCTGCTTTGAACAATTTAAGATCCAACCTCCTTTTAAAACTTAGTTTCTTTTCTTCTTTGTAATGCAAATATATTCTTGCTTTGCTTTTTTAGCCCATTCATATTTTCTAGTACCAGATCTGAGTGGGACATTATTTACAAGCTACTTTTAAGATTTTGGGTGAAATTACTTGATTGTATAAAAAGTGTCAGAGGCTGCACAAACTATAGGTAGGTTAGGCTGCAACTTCAGGCCTACTCTTAATCAAGAGGTAGCCCTAGTACAATGCACCAAGAAGTAGTTGCAGGTTATTACTGAACCAATCCCTACAAAATTTTAGACAAATAAGCTAACTTGCACAGCTAACTTTATCTGAATAAATGGCATTCCAGGCCCCTTTTACAGATTTTAGATCCTATTTACTTTGTGGACACAGGAGACCAAGATAAAAGGAGCTTGGTTCTGTCAGTAAGATAAGAACTGCTATAAAGGAGTAGAGGGTCTGGGGGTCTACCCAATGTTATCTATTCATTTTATCCAATGACTACTCAACACAGAAAGTAGAATTAAGAAAATAGAAAAGTAGTCACTATACATTTGGGAATACAAGAGTAGTCACAAACTCAATTTCCCCCTGATGGAAATCTAGCAGTACAGTATTAATTGACAAAAATGTATCAGATGTATCTGCTAGCTCATTAAAGGAAAATGCAAAAACAGAGCGTCTGTTATAACTCTTAATTTGACAATCAACTTATTCACAAGAATAGTCTCATTAAGTTTTCAAACATCAGGGTATCAGCATGCAGGCAGCCTTGTAAATGCTTATGTTATTATCCTAAATGATTTAATCTGGAGGAGTTGTGATTTCTGTTGTGATTTATTGAAGCCAAACTGGCAAACTACTGTTTTGGCAAAGCTGAGTCACATGGTATTAAAGCAGATGTCATCTGGTACACCATGGAGTGTGGGATCACTACACAGTTGCGCTGCTGCTAGAGTTAGTGTTTCAGTGCCACGCAGCCAAGGAGAGACAGGAAGAACAGCAAACCATTGTAACTCCTGTTTCATTAGTTATTGAAATAATTTGGTCTTCAGTGAATATCTCTGAATACTCTCATCATATTGACTGTATATTATTATATAAATTATATTAGTTTTCTTGAAATGGTTGAAACCTAAAATATTTTGCAAGCACACTAATTCTGAGGAAATTTTTCAATGGCAAAAGTCAAAATATTTTGTCTGATAGTATTAATATTGTTTCATTCTGATACTATGATACTTACTTATTTCCAGCTGGAAAGGAAGGGGGAACCCCCCCCACTCTCCCCTCCTGTCACCATTTCCAACTGGAAAAATCCATTTTCAGGCTGATTGGGGGCAGGGGATAACCAGGGGCATGGGACAATCTAGAAGTCAATGGGATGATTTAGGGGGTGGAGGGAGTAATCAGTGTGCAGGGGGAGACTATCTAAGCAGGCTCTTTCCCAATTTGCCTCGACCCTAACTATGGTTAGAGAGTGAAGGAACAGGACACAGAACAGACTTGCAGCCCCTAGCCACACCCCAGTTCACCAGTCCTGTAGCAGCAGGCCTGAGCAGTGCATGTTCTGAAAGGTATTCACCCTTAACTTGCAACCCTTAACTTTATAACTGTCTAACATTACTCACAATTAGCACTTTTTAACCCTAACATGTAATTTCACCCTCAGCTGGACAATACATTCTGGACCTTCACACACAAAGGAGGCAGAGAAGGTGTTACACAAACAAATACAGGCAACCCCTGCTTAGCACTCTTAATTCCTGGAAAAACAAGCATTAAGCAAAATGGGTATTAAGCAAAGCCAAAAGTATTTGATGACCCAAGATGGCAATAACAATTGTTTTTAATGACCCAAGATGGTGACCACAGGCATTATAGTGAAACTCGCTGAGTGCTAAGTGAAACCAGATATCAATTTAAAATGAGCATTATAGCAAAATAGCACTAAGCAAAACAGTGTTAAGCAGGATTGCCTGTATACAATTTATCATTTACAAGGAGTCCTCCTTTAGCCAATCCATTTATCCATTCACCTGTTTCTGATTTGTCTCTCTAGCATGAATGACAACAGCCCAAAGAGTGTTCTAGTTCTGTATTTCCCCAGAGGGAAGAGCTCCACTTACTGAATCAACAGCATCTACTTTGCCAGATTCTAATTCATACATAGGTTTAACACTTTGAAGTATACCAATAAAAAGCTGTAAAGTGATTTTGAAAGACAGAGGTGTTTTGTCATTGGGTTTCCTTCCTTTTCCCTTTATGGATTCCTACCATGAAAGCCTTTTTAATAGCTTGGGCAATCAAGGAAGGTTTTGTTTTGTGTATGTGGTGTGTTTTTTTTAAAAGGGTTGGGTTTGTTTTGCTAGTTTGCAGTCATAATTAAGAAAAGTGTTAAACCTGCTGTCAATTAACCTAATTGAGTTAAAAACTTGATGGACACCTGAAATGGAAGGATTTTGCCTGCAGCTGAGTCTAATACAAGAGCAATTTATTTTAATAATGAATGGTGGAAGAAAAATTGATCAGAAATGCTGTGCAGAAAAACCTCAGAGGGTTAAAATAAAAATGCACACAGGCTGGTGCTAATGTTTCTAATAGCAGTCTGAGATTTATTAAACCTTTTAACATCACAGCAGCAGGAATAGTTTTAAAATAATGGGACAAATGCAGTTTGGAGTGGAAGGGTTCACCTGCCTTAGAATTTTCTGAGTCAAATATAGTGGCGATATGGACAGTGGCAGTTTACATAATGGGTGTCAATTGATCACTGCAACTCTTTGGAACAGCTAAATATAGCATAATTGGCACTGATTTAATATTTGGTGAGTGTGCACATTTTAAAATGTGTGTAATTCATGTGCTCTGGAACCAACGTAATTCAGTTTTTCCAATCCCCCAAGACTTACATATATGCTTTAACTTGAATATCATCTCAAATGCTTATGAGGCTCTGAATGATTTTTGAATGTGAGTAAAATTTGGTCCATTGCCGTTAATGGGAAAGAGGTAAGGAAAGATATAATGTTTTATTTTCTAGACGCATAAGTGGTAGTTTTCTAGCACAGCCACTAAGTGTTAACTTGGGCAAATATTAAACTTATTTGTCACTCGCATCTATTT
Source organism: Caiman crocodilus (assembly GCA_030014935.1). Lineage (NCBI taxonomy): Eukaryota > Metazoa > Chordata > Crocodylia > Alligatoridae > Caiman > Caiman crocodilus. Next base: position 128,320,830 of record JAGPOW010003316.1, read on the forward strand.
GCAGGCCATTTTGTCAGGGTAGGGTTGTCCAACTGCTAAGTGGCCAGGAACTGTATGCCCTTTGGTCCACACTAGCAAGGGCTGCACCAGCAGAAGCTATGGGCCCAAAGGGACACATCCTCCTGGCTGCACTGCATGACTGGCTGCTCCCTCTATTGCACCAAGTGGGCCCACCTGCCTATGCACTTCACTGCTGCACACTATCCCAAGGGACCCCTGCCACTGCACCGCATAAGAGCACCTTCTGCACTAGAAACTTTTCACTGCTGCGTACTATACTCTCCCACTATAACAGGCAGCCCCCCTACTGCTCTCTAGTCTTCCCCACAACATCAGGTTCTCCTGATCTGTACCATAGCTCAGGCACCTACAACTCACCCTTTGCTTCCTGACTGTAAACTGCCCTGCTATACTCAGGCACCCTAGGCTGCAGCTCCACCAGCAATGAGGGTTGCATCCTGCTATACTCTCCATCACCTAGGGCACTGGCAGGAAGAAAAAGCTGGAGGGAAAGGGAGCCTGAAACCTGTCCTGCTGCTGCAGGAGTAATGTGAGGGAGCTAGCAGCTGAGAGGGAGCTGGTGGGTGGAGTCACAATTTAACCCATCAAGGGCCACATGTAGCCTGTGGGCCACCAATTGGAGAGCTCTGCCCAAGACCATATATCATCTTCAAATATAAAAGAGCATCCTTTTTGTGACTTCTCAATACCAAGGCAGCCTGTTGGGAAGTGTGACTTCACCAATCTATGTCTTTGCAAATGGTGCAAAAGGCAGCAAAACAAGGGAGAATTAGCAGGCCAAATGCATTGGCTTAAACATTTTCAACACATGCCACAAGTTCACATAATCAGCCTGAGGCACTGGAAAACTTAAAAGCTAGTCTGATAGTGTTTCTTACAAATATTCTTTGAATTTTATTACTTGTCTCCCACATGAGGCGTAATAGTTTCAATGTTCTAATTAGTACTTGTGTATATTGCTATTACTTTGTCTCTTTAATCACATTATTAAGTCTGTTATGGAGATCCCTTATAGAATCACACTTTATAATAGTGTTTCTAATTTGAATATGTCCTTTTTTATGTTGTCTAAATCTGAAACATCATAAACTCTTTTTATGGGTCCTTTGATAGTAGTCACTTTCCTGCTTTATGCTTGATTAGAACATACAGTACTAAGTAATAAAGAAACTTCCTGAAGCTTTGGAGTTTTAGTACCAGAAAACATTCCAGTGTCCTCAGGCTTGTTGTTTTGTTTTACCTCTGATAATGTCAAATAAATTTATCCCTCTTCCTTCTTTAAGTTATTGACCAAGAAATAAAAAAAGATGAGAACTATCTGAGTCCTACACTAAACTGCAGTTCACTTTATTTGTTTGGTACCAGTGGAGACCTTTATACCTATGGAATGAATGGATACCTTAAGAAAATGTCTGAAAGCAGTGAGATAGTCTGACCATTTTCCCAAAGTCAAAAACATAAACGTAAATGTTCATATAAATCAATTTTATCTAATCATATTACTAACCTGGGAAAGGTTAAAATACTAGAACAGAGGCCTAGAAAAAATAAATTTCCTAAAATATGGAATCAAATTTTGTGCTGGTGTCATGCATAATAATAATGTAAAATAGAACGTACCTGCTTATACTTAGCTTGAATTTTGTCCATAAGCTGAATATAAAGTAGCATTTAACTTGAAAGAAATAACATTAATACATTTGTGAGAAATATATTTTAAAGCACAGCTGCTTGGTAAAAGGGATACTTTATAAACCAGTAATGCCAATAAAGACCCAAAACAGGGAGCAGAGAAAAAGATAGGAAATAATAATAATTGTATAATAATGATGATGACATAGTGGGAAAAGCAGGTAACAATTTTGGATGGTATAAACAAAACCATTGTGGATTAAGTAGATGGTATGCTAGCATGGCAAGACTAACTTGCTCTAAAGCCACCTGAACCTTTTCAGTGAGGACTTTAGATGGCTTAACCGTCAGTGGGAGATCTCACATATACTATGTTATGTTGTTTGGGGCACGTGCTGTATGAGGAATGTTAACAAATTGGATGAAATTTAGAAAGAGCTAGAAAAAGAAGGTTAAAAGATAAACAATATATACAACTTGCACAAATGACAGTGGGTGATTGGAGGAATACATCCATCATAATAACAATCTACAAAAATGAGATAGAAGACGTAAGTTTTGACAGAAAGTAATGGGGAAAACCAATCAACAGAATATTAGGTTGAATACCAGAGAATAATTCCTAATACAGTAAAACATAATTAATTTGATATTTGATACTTCAAAGTGCTAGCTACCTAAAAGCTATTGGCACTCCCCTACCAAAAGGTTAGGTTTTTGTATGCCTTGAGATACTGATAACTCAAAATATGTCTATTTTCAAATTTGAAGTTGTTATTTGGTCCCATGGACCAAGAAAACATTGCTTATTTGAAACACAGGGAACCAAAAAATCCTGACTTTGAAATACTGTAAATGGGTTCAAAATAAACTTACCAAAAGTAATTTGTAGGTATCCATATTACAATGGGTACGTACAGACTTAGTTCACCCATGTGCTGACCTTACCAACAAAGTGAAGAGTAAACCAAGGGACTAATTAAGCAGATTTAATGGAATGTAGCACGAGAAATTCTTAATGTAGACCAGCAGCAATGATTTAGGAGCCCTTTTTCTTCTGCTTACATTAATCTAAGTATGGTATTGTCCTGTCCCTCTCTCCCACATTCCTACCAGTCCCACCCCCACAGACCATCCATCCCTGATCCTGCTTACCCCTGATCCCATCCCCAAACTAAGCATGTAGCTAGAGCTGCTGCCCCCACCTCCTACCCCTTCAGACTCCTCTGCACCCTGGTACTTGCCATTCTGAATGGCAGCCACTTTGCCTGCTCCCACTACAGTGTAGTTCTGGCAGGGAGTGACATGCCATAAGAGTTTGGCAAGCTTACCGCCAGGAGGAGGGCAAGGGCTACATACACCATGCCTTATAGTATGAGGGTGAGAGGCAGCTGGGCCAATTAGGCATGAAGATTAGGGCTGTGCAAAATGTTGTCAGCTGTTTCATTTCTACACTGTTTTGACTCATTTCAAGCTTGAAATAATGAAATCAAAATGAAACAAAAGGCTTTGAAAAAGCCTTGAAATGAAGTGAGGGCAGTTGAAATGTTTTGAAAGTTTCAAAACATTTAGAGTTTCAAAGCTGCACTTCCTTGCAACTAAGCAGAAAGTAAGGAGAGGGAGGGAAAAGAGGGAGGAAGGATTGCTCTCATATTGACATGTGGAGCTGGCCAGTGACAGTGATCCTTCCCTGAGGTCCCTTCCAATCCCAGTGCTCTGGGGAAAGGACAGAAAAACAGCATACAAAGTATTGTTTGAACTGAGCTTTCTCTGTGCCTTCATACTTACAAGTGACACAAATTTTGCTCTGAAGAGTTTCAGGTGCAGTTTCCCAGAAACCCCTACACCTGTCTCCTAGAAAATTGTCAGGCTTCATAGCCTCAGCTGGCGCTACCATGCCTCTAGTTTTCACCCCACTGCACCTTAACACACACACGTACACACACACATACAATCACCCATGTCAGGAGTTTTGCTTCTCAGCAGCCTGAGGTGCTTTTTCCCAGAAACCCTGTACCTATCTCCTTGAAAGCTGGCAGGCTTCATGACCTCAAAAGGGGCTACCATTCCTGTAAGTTTCATCTGAATCAGGCAAGAAATGACAACGTTATCAGCAGCTTCATGCTTCCCCATTACAGCTTTTGGGCAAAATGTCAAAAGCATTGAAAGTTTTGACAAAACAAAACGGAACAGTGCTTTCGAAACTAAATGGAACTCAAAATGAAACACTGTTCCATTAAATGGTGATATGAAAGTCAAAATTAAATGGTGTTTCTTCATACAACCCTAATGAAGACCCACCTCCACAGACAGCACATGATGGGCCTGAGAACACCCCTGCCATAGGAATAGCTGGAGACTGGAGATGCCCAAGGAGGTGGAAGCATGCACAGTGGCCGGGTCTGAGGGGAGTCTGCAGGGGTGGGAGATAGGGGCAGCATCCCCAGCTACGTACACAATTGGGGGTGAAATCAGGGGCAGTTTTGCAGAATCAGGGCTAGTGGGTTCATGTGGGGGGTTGGTGGATTTGGGAGTGGGGGGCTTAGGGAAATAGTTTCACATGTAGATTGATCTAGGTAGGAGAAAAAGGGGCCCTAGATGATTGTTACTAGTTTACATTAGAAACTCCTTGAGCTACATCCAATGAATTTGGCTTAATTAGTCACTGGGGTAACTCCTCACTTTGGTCCCTATATGAGTGAACTAAGCTGGTATGCACCCACCCAACGTAATGTAAATTACTATTGGAATGTTTGCTTTGATGCTGTTTATTTTGAAATAGGCATTTTGGTCCCCTGCATTTTGAATTAATGAGGTTTTACAGTATTTAGATCTGCTAGACTATATCTAGTTTGCGAAAGGGGAGCATCAGAAGCCCCATAGCTATGAGTTGCTTATAAACATACAAAACAGTCCTCTTATGGTAGTAGTATAGACGTCATGACCTATTTGCTAAATGCCTAGAATTTTAATCAGTAATTTTAAACTCATTTGTTTGAGCATTTCTAAATGACTTACATAATAATACTTTTATAATGATGTTGAAGATGAATATTTCTGGTGGTTATTTTAGTATCGACAATGAAAAAATATAAACTTATGTGAAAAAAGTGTCAGTAACCTGGAAGCTGTTAGAAGCACATCCTCTGAAAATATGAACTTGGCATAAGATGCCTCACCCCCAATTCCTCTTCTCACAGCTACCAAAATATTTCCAATGTCAGAAAAAAACAACTCTTTAAAAGTGCTTAGGAAGCTCTGGAACTTAAAAGTGTTTATTTGGGATTTTCTCAATTTTTCCTATCATGGAAATGTTTGGAAAACAGAAGTGACTAAACCAAGAAAGCACTGTGTTGAGGTTTCCCCTTTCTCTTCCTTTCCCAGTTTCTTGAATCATTTCTCAGGAAAAAAACCCACATATAAATTAAAACATAATAGTGCTGTTGTGGGACTTTCCTTCCTGTTTTCTTTGTTTCTTTTTTCTAATAAATACCTCCCATTTAACAGTGAAATATGTTCCATTCTTATACTGGCTATATCTAATAGCCTCTCCCACCCCCCCGACACATACATCCCTTCCACTAACATACAGAATTACATTTTGGTGAAGTGAAATCTTTTCTATTTCAGTCCAGTAGTACTACTTTAACCTACATTTATAAAATACTTAGTTCTGCATTCCTTAATGCCAGTGTCACTACAAATCTTTTTAAGACACTTTACTATCTTTACAAATATAAAACCCTGACCTACAGCAATAGAAGAACAGCAGAAGATATACTGAGACATCTACTATGAAGATAGAAATGGCCAATTTACCCCTTGCTTTTGTTTCATCTCAGAAAGTCAAATTTTCAGATAGTCTTTCGTGTTTGGTTTATGGAGGACTTAATTCCAGTTGTTCATTTTTGATGTTCATATTAAACATAAGATATCAGAAAGCTTATAAGATAGAAAGAAGGTAAGAGATAAGATATTTTAAGGATTCAGAGTTTTTTACTTTCTACATTGCAGGTTTTAATTAATCTGAGGTCAGAAGTGTCCTTGCCATGTGACGGCTATCAAGTAGCCCATGTAAAATGTGTTGGTACACATTCAGCCAATTTCTCCACAACATAAAAACCACTATAACAACTGAAACTAATTGTCATCTCCTTTTGATAGTCTCAGAGGAGAGGAGGACTAAATAAGAGGCTGATTTACCATATCATCACAATAGCAAAGAGTTGTGATATATTGAAAGGTTTGAGTAGTGGGTATTTTTAGGACCACTGCCTGTGCTTTAGCCATTTGGTAGGTGGAACACAAATCAAGACTTTTTAAAAAGAATAAAATTAAAATATGTTATTATCAATGTTTGATTTTTTAGTATACAGTTTGTTTATTTTCCAGTTCCAAGATGGCAGACCCCCTTCCCAAAAGGAGTAGTTTTGGGGGGCAAGAGGAGGGACTTCCAGTGTCAAAGGTCAGGGGTTAGGACTTCCAGTCCCAAGATGTTGACTAGGGGTGGTGTACCTGTCAAGGGGTGCTAGCTACCCTTGTGGCCCTCAACAGCTCACCAAAACTCATTAAGCAGCCTTCCAGCTGAAATAACTGCTTGCCCCTGATTTTGTGGCAGACAGTGGCAGAGAATGGATGCTGAACTGGTATGTGAACTGGGTATGACCACGGATTTCTTTTTTCACTGTTCCTCTCTCATTTTCAGCCTCTAGCATTTATAAGGAGTTTTAATAGAGGTTATATTGTCAGCTCCCATGAGCTTTGCTTGCTTTACATATGTAGTAACGAGGAGGCCATGATTGTTCAAAGCAAAACAATTAGATTCTATTTCTGAAAATTAAGTAATATAAAACAAAAAATCTTGATAAGTCATAACAGCAAAGTAATATATACTCTCATTTGGATGAATGAGACCTGATTTTGATTTGTAAATGAGGACTTATCCACTGGAAGTTACTATACTAACATAACTGCATAAAAGTTGAAAATGAGATCATAATCAGATTTACATGCTGAAAAATAGGACAAAATAGGCAAGATAGACTAAAGATTGTCAAGGAAAATCTGTCCATTAACTTCAGGCCATGATGGGTCAGTCCTAAATTAGCATGTTTCTAGATTGCTGAACATAGATTTTTTATGTTTGTAAGTAAATTTTTTTGCGCATACAACTCTGCTGAATATCTATCCATGTTGTGTCTACATGTGCCTTAATGTGCACTTCCTAATGCACATTAAATTTAGTACCTCCAATATAAGGTACTAAACTAATGTGTATTATGCTGCCTTGATGCACAGTAATGAATGCACAGGATTGTTAAGTGATGCTTAATGCACAGTCACCTATTTTGCTGGCACATTAGTGTAATCAAATGGGTTTTTACATAATGCTTTAATAGTAAAATAAGCTACTGCACACTCACTGTCTTATATGTTTAATGCTTAACAACCCTCATAGACAAAATGTTCCTACTAATATCCAACCTAAATTTCTCTAGTTGCAATTTAAAACCTTTACTTGTAAGGTTACCTTTTGGCCAGGTTTTCCTCTTTTTGAGTCCTCCCATCTGTGCCCAGAAGTTTTTGGGGTTTTTTTTAACAACAAATATCTAGGATTTTGCTCTGTTCAGCATCAAAGTTTTTCCCAGTGCTTCCTGGCTTGCTGATTGGGGCTGGGGAGAGAGGGGAGAGAATGACTGGAGGCAGGGAGCATCACATGCATTTACACATGCAAACACAACTGGTAGGTATGCACACACATGTGGCTGGGTGGTGGGAGCAGCCCTGGCAGCTGGATGCAGGTAAGTCTGTAGGGGGTGGAGGTTGGAGGACCAGGACTTGGGGACTCTCCGGGGGGGCTGTGTATGTATGGGTGTGTCAGGGGTGTATGGAAGGGATAGGTGTGTAAAGGGGTGGGTATCTGCTGGCACTGGGAGAAGCTGTCTGGGTGCTGGGGCTGCAGTAGGGTAGGGGAGGCACCTTCCCCTCTGGCAGGAGAAGGGGATGGGGGGGGGGGGTCCTTCAGGGACAGCAGGGAACTACATGGCCAAGCTAGCAGAACTATAACAAGTGCCTATGCTCACAGGGGCAGGGCATCTGGAGATGCTGCAGGGCCAGGGGGAAGAGGGGGTTGCAGTTTGGGAGTGAGTAGCACTAGCAGAGCTGGGGGGCTGTAGCTTGGGAGTGAAGGGAACCATGTGGGGTGGGGGACTGTGGGTCAGGATTGAGGGGCACAGGCAGTGCTAGGGGGCTTTGGGTTAGGAGTGAGGGGTATCAGCAGGGACAGAGGGGCTGAGGTTGACAGTGAGGGACATCAGCTTTGTCTGTGGGGTGAGATACTGTGGGTCGGGAGTGAGGGGCAGCAGCAGGGTGGGTGGGGGGCTGTGGCTCTGGAGTGAGGGGAAGAGGTAGGGCATAGGCATATCACTGCCCCTGCCCAAAATCATATTACATACCCACCCTAACTTGTGTCCTCTTTTTAGAAACTGGAAATAGGTCAAACCTAAATGCTTGTCCTGTCCCCTAAAGCCACGGAGAAAAGTCTTTCTCCATCCTCTTTATAATCATCCATCAGGTATTTGAAAATTGTTATCAAATCCCCCTAAATCTCCATCTTTTACAGAATAAATAATCCCAGTTCTTTTCATCTTTTTGCAATTAAACCCTTTTCTCCCAGCACTGGCTCCATGACCATGGGGCCAGTACTGGAAGACCCTAGCTGTCTGCTAGGAACATTATGTCTCCACCGGGAGCTGGCACAAAGCCAGCACTGGGAGATAAGGATGTCCCAGCACTGGCCCTGTGGTTGCAGAACTGGCTCTGGAAGCTCCCTGCTGGCATGGGCAAGGGAGTCTGTCCCCCCTGCAGCTCTGTGAGCATAGAGCTGGAGGAGAGATGTTAGGGTAATCTGTCACCCAGTTGCAGAGCCAGTGCTGGAAGATAAGGGTCTCCCAGCATTGCCCCAGCAGTCACAAACCTAGTTCTGGGAGATAATGCTCTCCCAGCACCCTCTGTCCCTCCACTCCTCAATCATAATAGCAGAGCAGGGGGCTTGGAAATCCATGCTGCTAGGGCAGGGGGGCATATTCCATCCCCTGGCTCATGTTGCGGAGCCTGCCCTGGCAATAGGCAGTGCCCCAGGACAGGGGGCTACCTCCTGCCCTCTGGTGGATGGCTGGCTGGGAGCAGATTTTGCTCCTGGTCAGGCATCTACACAAGTGATACTGCCCTGTTACTAATCTTGAGTACATTTTCTACTTGCATTTTCAGGTAGCAAATTTACTTGGAATTAGGGAGGTTTACTACATAGTAAGCATGTGCTCGTGTAGACATACATGCTTATTTACAGTAAACTATGCTAATGTGCAGTTAAGCATTTCATGTACACTGGCCCAGATACTAGCAAAAGGAGACAGTAGAAAAAACAGAACAAAATCTGCATCTTCAGTGATCAGGGGAAGTAATTTGAATCAGTCTTGTTAGACAAAGTTTGACCAACAACTGCAGATAAACAACCTAAGGACCAGTGTTACTTGTCCTGCAAATAACAAAGGATTGGAGAGAGCAAGCCATACTATTAATTCCATATTTTGAATTTTAGGCAAGTAAGACCAAAAAAGCCAAGACACAAAGCCATATTTTGTTGTCCTTGCATATAACATAATCCAGAACTCAACTGTCTGTTTTTCTTCTATTTTTGGACTACATAAATCCATGCTACCCTTTCATTTGATGGTAAGGAATCAAGAACTAGCAAGGCCTGCTCTATCTTCATAGGTGGATAATTGGAAAAAAAATCAGCAAAGAAAAATATCTTAAATTGACTTCTTTACAGGGGAGGCAACTTACACACTAATTAGTAAACTAAACAACTTATCCTTGCTCATATGAAAACAAAGAGATTTAGAACTGGTGCACACATACACTGAAAGAAATGGAGGGGCAAACACTGAAGAGACTCAACAGATGCAGAAGAGAATTTGGACATACCCCAGAGAGTTTCGATAGTTCATAATGAGAGCCTGGTTGTGGGAGAGGAATTGCCAGTAGGTCCTCAGGACCTCAGCACATTCCTGCCTTCAACAGACAGTCTGTTCACAACAGATGGGCTAGGCCTGGAGGATACAAACTCTGTATTTGATGATAATCTAGATCCAAATACTAGCTATGTCCCAATTACTGAATTAGGACTCAAGCAAGCAAACCAACATGGAAACTCACACGGATGGCAGACTTCCTGGATTCCTCAGAATTAGAAAGATAACAGAACTTTTGTTTCCAAATTCTTATTAAACGAGGGGAAAAGCTGTAATAATCAATGCAGAAAGTACCTCCACCAGTAGGACATGTGGTTAAGTTGCCCTCTATTTTACATTATGTTGTGATTCTGGAGCACAGGAGCGCTAAAAGGAAATCAAGTCTTGCCTTCATGTGCTGGGGTTGTATCTTACAGCATTCCAATAAATCCTTTGATTTCTATAAACCAAGTATTACAATATTTCTGAGACAATCTAATTTCTTTCTGGTTTATTGTAGGAGGACATAGGTGACATACTATATCACAGAAAGGGCTTCTAGAAACCCATTTTGCTGGATTAACTGCAGGAACAGGTTAGCAAGGTGAAATAATTCGTAACAATGGGGTCATAGATTTAACCAAATTTCCTCTGTCATTCATTACAGGACTAAATTCAAAGGCTCTGGCTTTCTTATATTAAAACTCCACATTGTTCCTCATTGCTTTCTACCTTTTAGATTCTGTATGTACAGTACACAAGTTTAGAGTGTGCATAGTGACAATTCCCTTAGATGAAATGAACAAAAGTAGCCTCTATGAACACTACTGTTTCTATACCAGGTCCAGTCATGCAAAACCAGTGAATATTTTTGGAGCCACTAAGCTGTCTTGCTAGCAATAATATCCGTTTACATGCACTCAGGTTGTAGTCTAAGCCATTTTAGCCTGAGCTATAACAAAGATTTCATAATTAGACAGTTTCTATAGACAAAGGAAGTTCAAAAATATTGGTTGAGAGGGGGCACCTTGGGTGAACCTTACTGGTATTTGGGATTCCACAGTTTCCAGGCAAAATTCTGTCTACAAGCATCTTGTCAAGAACTTTACTACACCTTTCATGGATGTTAAAAAGAGTGCTGAGTTGTTATAGTAATATCAAGGAAAGATATAATTATGTTTAAGTGCTTCTTCCTTCCAGTTCTTTCCACAAGGAAACACTTCTTAAAAACACTTTCAAGTTGTTCCTAATTTTCAGTCAATATTTCACCTTCTGTTATTCACTAAACAAATAGTGTGGCTGAATATATAAGTGTTTAACATTATCACAGTGTTAAAAAGTACCAATGACTAAAAATATACCATGTTTCTCATATGGCAAAGGTTTATTTTAGTCCTTACACAACAAGAACTATCATGGTTCATGTGGGAATCCTTGAAGTTTCCTGAAACTGCATTGAAAAATAGGCCTCCTACTTCATATATCCGATATATTTTTTTTTTTAATATGGAAAATGGGACCATTTTCAACTAATTGAACAAACAAACAAATGTATAATTATTTATGGCCTCATCCATGGGTACAGCAAAGAAGTGAATAACACATTCAGGACATGGCTGGTCATCCAGATTTTAGCACAGGCCAGGATTTAAATAAGGAGAAATGTGGAATGAATTCAGATGTCATTTATCTGATAATCATAAAATTATGGTCTAGGATGAACTGTTTCTGCTCTGTCTCAGTGGATGCATCTGCACAAGACACCTAACTGCACACTAGCAGTTAACTGTACCCTAGCATAGTTTACTACACATACCCATGCTTACTATACTCTAAATCTACTTAATCCTGAGTAAATTTTCTACTGCAAATGTAAGCAGCAAATTTACTTGAGATTAGTAATAGCATAGTAGTGCTCATGTAGATGCCTGACCAGGAGCAAAATCTGCCCCCTATCAGTGATCCACAAGAATTGGCACTGGGAGATAATGGTCTTCCAGAGCTGACCCCTGGTTGTGGAGCTGGCACTGGGAGCTCCCTGCTGGCAAGGGCAGAGGACCCAGTTCCCTGCTCAGCTCCTTGAGTGCAGAACTGGCAGTAGTAACGGATGGGGGAGCTTGTTCTTTGCTCAGCTCTGGTTTCACTGAGCTGGATGGGGAACAAGCTCCCCAACCTGTTGCCCTACCAGCTGTAGGCTAGAGGAAAAACAAGTTTAAAAAGTATCTTTCAAACACCTCTGGTCCAATGATGTCTTGAGGAATGGGTTCAACATTAGTCCTTGCCAGAGATACATCTACTAATCCCACAAGCATTTGTCAGTCAGGATGAGGAATGTCACATCACATAAGGCCTGAATATCACAACATGAGTTATGGACTCATGTTCAGCTCCTGTGTCTCATGGCTTAGTAAGGATAAATATTAGTCAAAGAGGACAGAGAGTCAAATTATAGTTGTCCCCTGATGCACAGACTCTTCCCAGCAAGTGTATCTTCACTAGAGCAGCCATGATATGGCCATGAGGATTTATTTATATAGATCTTGTTTGTGTGTACACTTTATTGAACATGTAAAACATTGGATTAGTCCGTAACAGGACTAAATTATTAGAACATAAGCTAGCCACAGAGGTTAATGAAAATATAATTAGTACTGCTTGTGCTACAGGCAGCTGAAAATAGGGTCATAAATCCTATTAATCCTTCTTAGTTCAGGAATTATTGACCTGAAAGACCATAATGGATCTGGTCTACAGTGTTAGTTAAGTTGAAGTGCAGGCAGACTAAGTTCACAAGCTTCAAATATTCAAACTCTATTGAAAATTATTTAAATGTATTTGCATTCCCTGTAAATAATATAAGAAGAGAATACAGAATAGGATCAATAGTACATGACTGGTATCCATACTAGAATGATGGACATATGATTACTAGATGGACTAGAAGGCAAATAATAAATATATCATGTAGGCATAGAAGGGATTATGGCTAATGCAGTACATGTTAGTCATTATAAAGCATCATGCATTTCTAGGATACAGATACACATAATAATTATTTATTCAACAGTCAAAAATGGAAAAACTAACCATATGCTATTAATATAGGTCATGGGAAATTAAACTATCATCCAACAAAGCTATCATTAATAAGGGAAGATGTACTGTTCTGCTTTCAGAAGTCAAATTGGAAATCCCTCTGTTCAGACACAATCATTTAAAAATATTACAATGATCTTTATTTTAAGGCACAGGAACTAATACATTCCTCATATATAATGGTGTCAGTAGGTTTCTTGAATGTCTGATTCACAGACAGAAATCAGTAATATTTGGGTTTATCATTTACTTAGTTGTTTAGTTGCTTATACCTGATGTTCTTTAACCTACCCATTCATTGACAAGTAATTTGAGGAAGCTCATACAGTTATAAAAGTTAATGGGGATACATCAATAATATTTATTCAAGGACAATAATAGAGAACAAGCAATTGTGCTCTAAATTAAGCATTTGTGAAAAGTTAACACTAACATTTACTACTATGGTATCAAGCTCAAAGTATTACCAGCTCTAGTGCAGCCATATCCTTTCCAGCAAAAAAACCCGCCAACAACCAGGATTGTCATCCTGAAGCATTAAAAAATCATTCCAGAACTCCTTTTTATTTTAACCATTAAAATATATATATTTAGCATACTTGTAGATCATATATTCCACTTCTTTTATGCAAGCCTGAGGTATAGAATCTTGATTAAGAAAAACATTATCTATTACAAAACCTGTAATAAAATCAGGAGACCTTACAATACAGAAAAGAGGTTGTGTTTAGAGATGTCTAGAATCATAGAAAAACAGGGCTGGAAGGGACCTGCATTGGTACTCTTAGCCAACCTGCTGCCTGAGGCAGGCTCATTCCTATCCAAAGCAGCCCAAGCAAATCCACTGTCTAACCTATTATAAGATAGTACTGTTAACCCTGAAACAACCACAAGGCATAACTCACTAGCCTGCCAAAGTAAAAAGGCAGATAATAGTGTCCAATGTCTTACTGCTGTAAGAAATGTTAAAATAGGCTTGAGAGATCCATCCAAGGAATAGGGCAATTCCCCCTATGACAGTGGAAAGCAAAACACCTCACAGGCTGTACCTATCTGACCAGGGGTTTAATTCATTTGTGACCCCAAATACATCAACTGCTCTGAGAAGAGGGGCAAGACCCTCTAGCCAGATACCTCTGGGTTTGTTTCCAAGCAGGATCATGGGCATACCCTAGTCAAAATCCACGCCCTCAACACACAATACTTAGACTACATTGGAAAATGTATCTACTGCAGAATGGATTTATATGTTTAAATAAATTAGCTAATTGTTATCAAATTTAGGGAGGAGTAAATAGTGAATAAATTCATCCCTATGAAATGTAAAGGCTAAATAAATCTCAGCAGAGTGATAAAATGCAAAGCTAAATGTTAATGTGTAGTTGTATTGCACTGATCAGTATGGCATGTACAATATTGCAGTAGAAAATAGTGCAATTACAAGACAGAAACCTATATACACAAGAAATTGCTTCCATACCCTAAGTATTATTTTTCCCACTGCTTTGGCTGACAGTAAAGATGATACATTGGCTTGAATAATTTTCTTTTTTATTCAACTCTATCATAACACTTACATGGCAGGTTATCTACTACAGGTCCTATTTCTTACATACACATACAGTTTTATTTAAAAAAATCTAAAGTGAGTTTGTTTGTAAACAAGCTGGAATAAGTTTATGCAATCTACAGTCAAATTTCAAGATGTTTGTTGCCATGAAATATGGTTTATCTCTGTTTACACTAATAGCCTTTAGTCAAGGTAAAATGACAATGATGCCCAGAGAGTTACAAGTCTTTTGAGCACATCAGACCTAACCCTGCCAAGCAATCTGTATGCAGAACCACTACTGAGTAGAAGTGGAATAGAGTGCTTTATATGGAGTTTTGTAGAATTGAGTCTGTTCTATTATATGTCTCTGAACGAAACAATTACGGAAAGGCCTTCATTTGTAACAATGCAAATTTTGTATGCCCATATGGGGACACATCAAAGAAGTTCTATTTATAGTGAACAGATGCTTAGTATTATCTGAGCATACCCCTTTAAGGACATGTTATACTTTCTCACTATTTCTCACTGAGTCTGCTGATGCTGACCTCTCTAGACTTGGAAGTTAATTCTAAAGTAGCTTCAGACTTACAGAATCATAGAAAATAGGGATGGAGGCAACCTCTGGAGGTCATCTATTCCAAACATAAAGAGGAAGCTTATAAGAAGTGGGAACTTGGACAATTAACTAGGGAAGAATGTAACAGCATTGCTCAGATATACAGGGAGGAATCCAGGAAAACCAAAGCACAAATGGAGTTTGCAGCTAGCAAGGGATGTGAAGGGTTACAAGAAGGGTTTCTATAAGTATACTGGTAACAAGAGGAGGATCATGGGAAGTATGGGTCCATTACTGTACGACAGACACAACCTTGTGACAGGATGCAGAAAAGACTGAAGTGCTCAATGCCTTTTTTTGCCTCAGTCTTCACAGGCAAGGTCAGCTCCCAGACTACTGCACTGAGCAGCACAGTTTGGGGAAGAGGTGAGCAGCCAACAGCAATAAAAGAACAGGTTAGGGACTACTTACAAAACCAGGATACATACAAGTCCCTGGGACCAGATAGAATGCACCCGAAGGTGCTCAGGAAGTTGGCTGATGTGATTGTGAGCCATTGGCCATCGTCTTTGAAAATTTGCTTGCTGTCAGGAAAGATTCTGGATGATTGGAAAAGTGCAAACATAGTGCCCATTATCGCAGCGCAGTAAGGTGCCCTACTCCTAGAGAAGGGAAACTGCCAGAGAAAAGAGCCCTAGCAGGAAATAAGAGCTCACCTGTGGGTTACCAGGGCAACTGGAGGCAGCAAATGACCCACACCTGACAGCGGTCAGCTGGCTGTCAGGGGCAAGGCCTGGCTCTTATAAAGCCCAGGGCTGAGGCCAGGTTGCCATTTCCCTGCCAGCAATCAGAGAGGTAGGAGCTTCTGGAGTAGGGATGCAAGATGCAGTGAGGCATGCAGGTACTGCTTTAGCAGAGTTATGGATGTCAGTTCTAGGGCATTTGTGCAATGTGGTTTAGCCAGGTGGCTTCACATTATGTTATAGGCAAGAAGCTTGAGTTTTTGTAGCATTTTGTTGTTTATTGCACTGGTGGTTTTGGTGAGGCTATAAGGGGTTGGAGGAGGCCTCATAGGGGACCCACAGCAGTGTGATGACCCTGGCACCAGTAAGGGTGCAGCTTATGGGGTGCCTAGACACTGGTGCCAGTGAGGGTTCAGTATCCTCAGGGGGATCCCACAGTGGTGTGGGGACCCTGGCACCAGTAAAGGCACAGCTTACTGGGTATATAGAACCTAGCCTATAAATAGTAAGGGCACAGCCACTATAAATAGAGTTGGAGCTCACCACCCTCCTTCTCCCATTGCTGGTGCCACCATGGCTACCTGAGGGAGCTTCCTGCTTCCCTCTGCCATGCCCCTGCTGCCACCACTGGCTGTAGATGCTCGCTGTCCCCACCCAGCTTCTGGGTATGCATTGTTCTTGTCCCTATCCAAAGCATCCCAAGCAAATCCTTATCTAATCTATTGCTAAAACTAAACAGGTAATCCTGTTTAAAAAAAAAAGGAGAAAAAAAAAACCCCACAAAGCATGATGCCCTAATCTGTGAAGAGTAAAGCAGGAGAATCATAGTGGCCAAAAGCTGGTAAAATGCACTTGAGACCTCTAAGATCATATCCCCCCGATTCAACACGAGGCAACCCTCCTTCCACAGTCCATACCAATCTGACATTGGGTAAAAGTCTTTCCTGACCTTAAACTTGGAGGTTGCTTATTAGATTATGCCTTTCTGTTCAGGGTCATACTGAATGCCGTATTTTAGTCCCAGTAGGAGCTCTTTCAGAACACTAGTACACTTTAGTTCAAAATCTGTGGCCTAGACTGTAGCCAACACTCAATGCTTCTGAGGAAGAAGAGGAGAAAAAACAAAACAAAAACCTGACAGTGTAGCAATATGTGGAAGGGGGAAAAAAAATCCTTCTTACCTTATATGACAACCAGCAAAGCCTAAAATCATGGAAAATGCCAGTAGTAGATCATAAGCAGAGCTACTCCTAGGCCCCTGGCAGACATTATACTTAAGATGTGATAACTGCATCAAGCTGACATAACTACACCAAACACATGTAATAACTTTGTGGCTGATTCCTATTGCACCTTAAATTCATTATGAAGCCAGTTTTGGAGGCCAACCACAGCCTTGAAAGGCTTCCATGAGCATCTGGGACTGTCAGTCAGCTGATTGGCCCTTTCAGATTTAGGAGTACAATGCACTCCCAAAGTTAGGAGCACCAGCCGGCCGATTGGTACTCCTAACCACAGAAATCCATTAGAAACCTTTGCTCTGATGCTTTCCCATGGCTGGGAGTGCCAGTTAGCTGATTGGTGCTTGCAGTCAAAGGAGTGCATCAAAGCCCATTGCTCCAATGTACTCCCAAAGCTGGGAGCACCAATCTGCTCATTGGCACTTCTGTCCTCAGGAGTGCACTGGACCCTTCGAGGCTCTTACTCTTTCCCGAGGTTGGGAGTGCTGATAAGCTGACTGGTACTACAAGCCATGGGCACATCAGGCACCCAGCCTGCTTCTGGACAGTGTTGGTTAGGGGGAAGCCTGGGATCATGATGCTAGGCTTTCCCTACATTGGCATTAAAGTGTGATTGGAATCCCACAATCCCAGCTCCTGTCATGTATGCTTGGGGCAGCAGGAGATGCAATTGTTTCGATGTCATCACACCTTTAACTGAACATCTATCAGTTGCCCTAAATCATTCCTGACTAGTTCTTATCCAACCTTTTTGTGAACACCTAGAGTAACAGAAATTCCACAGCTTCCCTAGGCAGGTTATTCCACTGTCTCACTCTTCCAGCAGTGAAGAAGAGGGTTTTTTTTCCCCCTCTGCTATCCAATCTAAACTTATTTTGCTGCAACTTCAAGCAATTGGTCTGTATTCTGTTACCTGCAGCTAGAGGGAAAAAAAAAAAGTAATCTTCATTTTTATGGCTTCTTCCTAACAACCAGAGATCAAAGACTCAAGAATGGGTGGTAGTGGTGTGCCAGGAGCAGCCTCATAGGTTAATCCCCAATTTTAGAGGGTAGCAGGAGACTTGGGTGGATGGAACATGGGCATGGGATGTTCAGTCCTATTTCCTCCATGACATGACATAGTATAGACAAGTCTTTCAAGGACAAAATTGGGGCCTACTGATAACCATAAAGTTTTAAAAAATGTAGTCCTATCCACTTTGATAAATTACTTGAAACAACCCAATTGTTCATTAAAAAGGAACAATAAATAATTTCAGGGATGTAGAATATAGCAAATTGGTGTAGGATGAGAAATTAAATTATTTCTCATAACTGCATGCATTTGGCAAGACCTCTACAGAAAGACCTCCTTGGCCTCATCGGTGGTACTTTGGGCACAGGGTCCATCACACAGATGCATTTTCAAGACTGGGACTTCCTATGTGAAACTTTGTGGTTACTAGTAATAGAATGCAACACATCTCAGTGAGATTAATTTCTGTGAGAAGTTGAATTTTGTGTTTCATCTATTTGCATAGATGGAATAATCTATTTTCCAATATGAGTCAGTGTAAACAGAAAAAAAAAAAAAAAAACTTTAGTTAAAACAAGCCACAATTTATTCTTTTCATTTCTAATTGCCACAATAAAAAATGAAACGGTATCCTGAAGGAAAATGTATTTTAATGATCTCTATCATTATCAGCATCTATTATCTAGCAATTAATAACATTTTTAAATTATTAATTTATTTGTTTCTCATTTTCAGATTGTCCAGGAATTTCAGATGAATCATTAATACAAATAAAATAATAACTGAGCCAAAGAAAGATGTTGTTGATGTATTAAAACACTAGAGCTAATGCTTGAGAATGCTTCTTAAATATCAAAGACTGCTTTAATAGTCTTAGTGTTGTAGTAAAAATAAATTCTGCAGAAACTCTGCACCTAAATAGATTCCAGGTGAGTTCATGTTCCTTAGCTTTATCAGATGGCAGCATAATTGGTGATCAAACCTAAATAAACCACATGCTAACTCAAGAATCATACTTAGATTCAGCTAGATTAAAATTTGCACAAAGTTTATCCTTAGAGTATAGATGAGCAGAAATGCTGAATTGATTGGGGTCTAAATATGAGACTAAAAACAGCAAGAAGATAAAGCAAATCTTGTACATTTTAGAATATTAAAAGATGCATATATGTGAGTTGTATTCCTGAGTTTAAATATAGGTTAATTATGTTTGATTACTAATTTAAGATTGCAATGTTAAAGTTTATCATATTCATAAGTGGTTGAAGGTTTGGGAGTTTAGATTGTTAACACTTTGGGGAAGGATGCCTTTTATCATATTTTTACAGTGCATTAGACATTAAATGGCCTCTGGGTAATACAAATCAATACAACTATAATACAAAGCATCATCTTCATCAACTTCAATTTGAAAATCAGGTAGGATACTTTATGACAACTATAAAAGCAAACATTTTTTTAGATGGAGTCACAATTATCCTCACTGAATGACAAGTCTTCCTCAACACTATCAATATTTGAGGTTTCACAAAGCCCTTGGCCCTTTTTTCTTTTTGTTAACTTAAGGGATGACAGAACAGAAAGGACAGTCCCCGGTTTTTTTTTTCTTTCTTTAAATTTTACATTTTTCTTGTCTTACCTGATTCAGGGACCCAAAGTTCCTAGCAGCTGCTGCCATGGCAAGGTTGGTCCATGGGGGCAGAGAGGCAAGAAGTCAGCCATAATTTCTCCTATAGCAACTCTCCCTTTTTCAAATTCCTGGATCTCCCCATCTCTTCAGATGTTCCTCTTCCTAGCTTCCAAGATCACCTACTTGTGGTAATGGGGATTGTACTATAAAGTGGCTTAGCTCATCAAACAGAAGACTCTGAGCCTTGTATAAATGAATCTAATGTTCTGTTACGCAGAGCTAGTGGAACTGTAGCATCAAATGAAGAGCATTCCTTTCAAAGAAACTTAGGTCTTAAGTGATGATGACTGAGCATCCTCAGTACATGGATTAAAGTTGTGAAAGAAACAACCTGAATGGAAGATTAGAACTGAAATTGTTTGGAAATACAGAAGACAGCTGAAAGAGATTTAAACAGCACTTCACCCTGTCTCTGCAAGGCAATCAGTATTGCTGAAAAGGAAGACAGTCAGAAGGTAGCTTTTAATTCTGACAGTTGTGAGTTCTAACAATTCTGAGGAAGCTGTTCATGAAACTGCATTACAAAAAGGGAAGCATATTGCACTCCACATCAAAATGAAGCATAGAGATGCTTTTAACCTGAGAACAAAAAAAGAATTAAAACTATAAGAGTTTGTGACTTAGATAAAGCAAAGCTATCTGCCTGATGCTTTCTAAGAGATGGGACTTTTGAATATGTGGACCATATAGGAACTTATGCAGTTCCATAGAACATAAATGCAACATTTCCTCCTGCAGTGGCATCATATCATATCATAGATACATAGTTGAATAAATAGAGAGAGTGTGTGTGTGTGTGTGTACCATATTTCAAGTTGAGGTTTGAAGTCTAATTTTTAACTCTTAAAATTCAACCTTGATTTGTACATTGTTTCACCATCCTCTAAGAGCAGTGCCAGGTTTGGTACTTGGCTGGTGCAGCCCCATCCCTTGCGAGTGGCACCGGTGCAGCCCAGGCAGTGCCACTCTATGTGGATGGGGCCATGCCAGCTGAGTGCTGAACCCAGTGCTGCTTGCAGAGGATGTGGATGGAGATGGGAACAGGGACAGTGATGAGGCTGGGCTTGGCACTAGGTTGGTGTAGCCACATCCCCTGTGAGTGGCACTATCTGGTCTGCACCAGCACTGCTTGCAGGGTATGGGGCTGCATCAGCTGAATGCTGAGCCTGGCACTGCCCAAAGGGGATGAGGCCATGCCAGCCAAGTGCCCCTGTGAACAGTGCTGGGGTTGGCATTTGACAGTGCTGCTCACAGCAGACAGGACCAGGCTTAGTGCCTGGCTGGTGCAGCCCCATCCCCTGCAAGTCTGGTGCTGCTTGCAGGGGATGAGGATGGGCTCGGTGCTTGCCTAGCATGGCCTCATCTCCTGCGAGTGGTGCTGGCAGCACTGATTGCAGGAGACTGGGCCATGGCAGCTGAGTCTATCCCTGTCCCCTGTGAGCAGCACCAGGCTTGGCACTGCTTGCAGGGGACAAGGATGAGGATGGGGATGGTCTCAGCACTCAGCTGGGAACATGCTGCTCACAAGGGACATAGGTGGGCTTGGTGTTTGGCTGGTGCAGCCCTAACTTGTACACTGTTCCTATGAAAATCCTCACCTTTCAGATTGGAAAGCTGGGGATTGACTTATAGTGTCAATCTATACATTGTGAAATTGTTACACACACGCACCATATTATTCAATTAGAAGACAAGATTTTTTTTTTTCAACCATTTTAACATGGGGGGGTGGGGGTGGGAAAAGCCCTTTGCTTCACAACTGAATATAAGTTGGCAGGGGGCAGGTAGCAGCTCTGGCTCTGACCCCAACCTGGGGTTTTGGCTGAAGCCACAGCTGCTGCCTTTGCACTCTCCTGTCACTTCTCCCCCACAGCCTGAAGACCATACTGGCCCTAGTATCCCTACCCTTGTGCCACTTCTCCCCCTCTCTTCCCCTCTGCTGCATTCCTCCTTACCTTTTAATCAAGCCAGTATACTCTATCCTTGTTGCAGCCTGGAGTACAAAGCACATGATCCAAGCTGGCTCCTCTAGTAGCAGTGCCAGTTCTGCACCATTGCTACAGAGGCAGGGCTGGGGCCATGCTTAATGCCCCAGGGTGAAGTCTGCCAGAGTGGAGCAAAGGTATGGGTGTGAGTGGAGGGTTAGGCATTAGGCAGGGGTGGGAAGTGGTGGGGAAATGGAAGGAAGTGGGAGCAGGGACATGAGGCTGCACAATGTGGGGGTAGGTGGCTGGGAAGGTAACCAGCAACAGGGGGCAAGCTGCCTGCCTTTCTCACTGCTTGCTCTCTACCGCCTGTTCCCCACTTCTCCTTTACTGACCGTTCCCTTACTGTCCCCCACTGCCTGTAGTAGTGGGGGGAGGTGATTTTAAGAGGATCGCCCAGTAATTAGATTCCATACATGGAAAAATTGTTTAATTTTTCCATGTATAGAGTCTAACTGTTGGGGGGTTTATCTTAAATTCTAGGTTATTTTGTATTTGGGTCAATATGGTAATATATTGTATTACAGTGCATTAGCTGCACCATATTCTTAGCGATCCTTTAAAATGGTTTGATATATTCTATACATATGCATTGTCCCATTTTTACACAGGTTTTGTAGAGTAATTCACTAAGATAAACCAAGCTCCAAGACTTTATAAAGCACTTATTTTTCTCTTGTTGAATTTGAGGTTTTGATAGCTGCCAAATAGTAGAAGATGCTACCTAAACACATTTGGTTCCTAGTCTGTCCAAAATGCCTAAGCCTGCAATTTTATACACATACAAGTTTTTTCAACCCTGTTAAATGAAAGTTTACCTAATCTTAGTGGAATTCTCAAATGACTGATCAGCAAAATCTTCAACCACTTCTTTCTCAATATATTATGCAAACTTTTGGAAAGGAGATTAAGTTTTCCCAAATTGGAATGAGATGTTGTTTTATCAAAACAAGTTAAAGAATCAGAGAAACAGCATTTTGGGGGTAAAGTTCAGGTGGACATTCTTTATGCCAATAAAATTTTCAGGAAAACAAGATAAATAATTAAATGTTATCCTTTTCTATCCCTAATCCCCCAAATTTATTGCCATAGATCCAATGACAGATATAACAAACAAATGGAAACTTTACATCTAATAATTTTGACTGTGGCAAAAAAATGCAGAGTAGAGGTCTTGGAAGAAGTAAAAAAAACCTTAAACATTTTCACTTCCAGACCAATAAACTATACACCTATTTCCAACTACCATTCAAAACAAAACAAGAGCTCTAATGCTTCAAAATGAACAAAACAACATAATTTGCATCTACCCCAGTACTATAATATTTCATATGATTTTCCAAACATTTTCCCTTCCTTACTCTGTCCTATAGTCTATGGGTACATACAGATGTTTGGAAGGTTAGATCAGGTAAAAATGCTTGCCAAATCTAGCTTAGTTCACCTATGTATAGACCGTACTCTTAGATCCTTAAATAGATCCATCTAAGTCCTGAACTGGACAGACATTCTCCAAAGTTTAGAGCTGTTAAAAATGGCCAGCCTGGTTTAACTTTAATTCACCTGGGAGGTGCTCTAGATTAGACTGGGCATGACTTAAATTGATCTACTGAACATGTGTACCTGTTTAGAGTACAGTCCCAGGGCTGGGAAAACCCGACTGCTTGCCCCAACCCTAGGGATGTGCTTTCTTTACCCCTCCTATACCATAGGTTATTTTTGGGCCCCTGACACCTCAGTCCACCAGAAGATGGACAAACTGTGCCTCCCCTGCAGACCTGCCAAACCCACCCCACCAATCCAACAAGCTGCCCCTCATGTCTGTTTTATCAGCATTTGCCAGATCCAGAAGCCTGGATCCAGGATGGGGAGAGGAACAGGAGGGAATGTGGGAATTAATCCATAGGGAGGGTTGTTTGCTTGAGGCTGGGTTGTGTGCCTAAAAATAGCCCCCAGTTAGGTTAGAGAAGACAGCCCTCTAACCCTGCTAAAGAATCCCCAAGCCTTACCTGATCCACCCACCTCCCCCCAATCCTGACTGACTTTGATTAGACTCCCAGCACCAATGAATGCCAGTAAAACTAGAATTTGGAGTGATTTGCAGGATCAGAAGGTATGAGGAGGGGTTGTGGGATCTGGGAAGGACTCCCTAATCCTGCCAACCCCCAGATCCTTTCAAACCTCCTTGTGAACCTCTATATCCCTTGATTTCCCCCCCGCAACCCTCCTGCAGATCCCAATGGACCCCACCAAACCCCTGCAGGCCCCACTCACCCCTCTGATGCCCCAAGACTGCTTTGTAGACCTTGCTAGCCTCCCAATATCACCCACTCCTCCCCCTATCCCAATTTACCTTAGATTAAGCTCCCAGCATGCATCTAATCACTGAATTGGATTAGGCAGCCATTTATAACCCTACTTAACCTCTCCAACTTCTCAATTCAACATTGGTATGAACCCTAGTGGTCACCAAGGCCATTCATTCATCACTGTTCAATTTCAAATCCCTACCTAACTTTATCCTAACTACATAGTTCGTCCAATAAAAGATATCACCCTAGGAAATCCTTGTTTCTCAAATTAACTATTACTATGAGTAGTATTATCAATTCTACAGTTTTCTGTAGTTGAGCTTTTACAATATCTTGAAAATTAATATTACATCAGCTATGAATGGACATTTAGATTTTATTTTACTTAGAACTGCTCAGGTACATAATATAATAGAGAAAGTAAAATACAAGGGGCTTCACTTATCCCCATGCCTTTGTACAGGCATGAGGTACTCTAGCTTCATCCTGTATCCTTAGGTCAAGGACTGTAACTCTATAGCATGAATTTTCCCAAGATTTAGCAGGGGGCACATGCTATATATAGTGGAAAGAGGGCTCAAAAGCTGCATTCTTTCTCTAGTCCAGCGTACTGCTTCTGGAGTACCCAATGGAATCTCCTGTATCCTAAAGACATGATTTAGTTCTATAGATTCCATTACACTTTTCAATATAGCAAAGGCTTCAACTTGTTCTGCGTCCTGGGTCAAAATTTCCATACCTTTCACTTTTATATAAAGCGACATTAACTGATTTCCACCTTCTAACTCAAAGGATAAGCAAAGAAAAATAGTCATTCATTAACTGTAATAAAACTTTTTTGCTTTCTGTAGTTTTAGCGGTAAAAAGAGAGTTGTATAATCACACAAAAAAAGAAATGAACCATATCATTAAATATAATCCCATTAGAGACAGCTCATTTCCAATCTCCTAGGGTCTACAACAGTTTGGACCAAATCTATAAAAACAGATATAAGTTCACCCATTACTGCAAATAAACTGCACAAAAGACATTTGGAGTAACATAACTGTCCAAAGACACAAGACTCTTGTACTGAGCTGAAAAGAAACCCAATAATAGTAGTAGGACCTTTATCTTCTCAGTAGGCTACAGCTAGCTGTTGTAACTATATAACACAGTCACCCTTTTTCCTTGTTTCTCCTCACTACACTCCTGAAGCGGTGTCATAAAACATGGCTGAGTAGAATGCTCTTCAAATTCACATTAGGAACAAACCCAGAGGCCTGAGAGTTCAAAGCTTTCCCTCTTAATCTGCAGATGACTCACTGCTACCAAGAAATGCCTGGCTAGAAAAATAATTCCCTTTAGAAGGCTGATTTGCTCCTGCACTTTATATTCTTTTTTTTTAAAGATCTCAGTCCTAATTCAGATTCTTCAGGACAAAGTGACCTTATAGTTTTAAGATTACACTGAATAAAATATAAGGAATTTTAATGCAACTTAATCCACCCAATTAAGAAAGGACATATTTCTTAATAAAAATCAAGTTAAAATATAAAGTTGCAATGGTAACTCATATTGGTATTAAGGTTTGTTTCACTTAGAAATTAGCATTTAATTAAATAGCAATTTCTAAAGTAATGTCATGAATTTGTGAATGTTCCAGGATGAGTTTTCATAGGGCCTGCAAAGCACAAAGTTTATAAAAGCCCACTGCAGGAGTCTGTGTGCTGATGCAGAACTGCACTCCAAACTGGTAGCAAGGTCATTAAGGGTTATTCGTCAGTCTTCCCTAATGAGCTACTCAGCCTTTTCAGCATTCATGTGTGTTGTTGCTGACACAGGTCCCTAAGATCATGGTTTGTCACAATTGCTAGTCTCACCTGACTTGAAATGTTTCAACCATCTGTACATATTTCTTAGTTTCATGGCTTCAGCCTTCTACAGTTTGCAAACACTTATGAATCATCTCCTTTCTGCAGAAACTTTCATTTAGCAAAACGTCTGCCATTTCACATTGCTTATGTTTCATGCTTATAACTGCCATTTATGACTTTCACTTCATTGACAACCCTTAAAAATGTGGGAAAATCTGAATAAACTATCCTGAAAAATGAAATACTTTTTATTTGCCTTTAATTTAGTATCTTTTTTTCCCTGTCTGTCAAGCCTATATTCCAGCAGGCAACTGGCACTTTGGAAATGCAGCATTGGTGAAATCTGTGGGGACTGATATATGTAAAGAGATTGTGATAGTCAAAGCTTCAAATATGAATTTTAACAGGCCTGTCTGAAGCCTGCATTTAAAACAGACAAACAACCCAAGAAGACTTGAATATCCTGTGAGGCTTATTTATAAGACCAACCACAAATGTCTTTACCAATTGATATAAAGAAAAATATAAAAGAAAAATATAAAGCCTTGGTACTTGCTATTCTTGAGTGTGCTAGAAGAATCAAGAAAAGTCTGGTGGGCTGAAAAAGAGGAGGAGCTTCTGAACAGAGGAGCCATTGGGACACTAGGGAAAGAAATCAGTTCTTTCAGGACAAAAGAGCTGAAGTCAAATACAACCTTGCAGGAAGTCTGATTAAAGAGAGCAACAGTCCAACTGATACAATGGGAAAACAAATGTGTGAATTAAGAAGGAACTCTGGGTTTTGATTTTAAAATTACAGTAGGAGATAGAAGAGGAAAAATATAAAAGACATCTGAGGATGAGACTATCTAGGACTAAAATCCTGTTAAATAGAAGAAACAAGGTGGTACTAGGAGATAGATTTAATATATGCCTCATCTTGTAATGCATTTATTTTTCTTTCTTAGTACTAGTGGTTCATATGAAGACAAACACAATTTTAATTTGATTAGTGAAAATAAGACAGATTTTTGCATTTCCCTAGTGACATGCATGATTGATAAAAAAAAAATCTTTAACAAATCCCAACTCCCTTCACCCCACCCCAGCTGTTATATGCCTGTGACCAGGGAACCAGAAATGCAGATATTTGTATATGCAGCCATAATTGTATGCTAGTTTTATTTGTATGCATTCCTTTAATAGTATAACCCAAATGTATTTTACTTGATAACATTTTATGCAGATCTTACAACACATTTTTCTACCACATGTTGGAACATTTGTGCACAAAAAAATCCCATCTTTATGTTTGAAATTTATGGGAACACAATTAAAATGAGAGGGGTCCAAAGGTATCAAGATAATTACATTTTTCTAATCTTACTAAACAAGATAAATTACCTGCAGGCCCTCTTATAAAAGATGAAATCTTCATAATAAGTGAATTAATCAAGCAGCAGCTTGCTACTGCACATGCATTTATAACAGGAATGATTCAAAGACTTATTTTATGGGGAAATTAATGGAAACAGGCTTTTCATTCTTCTGCACCAATTGAAAACCTCAGCAACCAGCTGCCCACTTGTCAAGAAAACAGAAAGAAGCTGGAAACAAAGATAAATAAAAACACCTTTTTCCTGGCACTTTTGAAGAGAAAAAGCAGCTCTCATTTACAGCAGCCATCTGTTTGTTATTTAATATGGGTGAATTACATGCTGTAATGAGTTTGTTTCTGCATCACTCAGTGCAATGGAACACAAGTTCACTCTCATAATGTGCAGCAGTTTTTAAAAGCTAATCATTTAATTGGACACAATAGTCAATGACAAATGGAGATGTAAAAACTCAGCCAGCTGTAGAGTGAATATGTAATCATTGTGAAATCATATTATTTTACACGCATGAAGACTTCTTAATAGTAGCTAATGTTGGTCAGTACTACAAACTCTGAAGAACTGAAGAAACATGATGAAGCAGCATTTCAAAACTGTTCTTAAAATAATTGGGCCATATTCAGGCACATGCTGTAGCTGCTATTAGGTTTTGGTACTTTAAATCATCTTGAAATGGGTTAGTAGCCTCCTCCAATTTTTGTTTACATTTGCTTTCAACATTCATGGTTCAGTAGGCATGATCTACTGCTCACTGAGTTAGGATTTATCTGATCTGTTTCTGTTAATCATAATTCCCACTGACTTGCTGCTTTTCTACACAATATCACATGCAAACAAACAGGGAGAAAGGTAGAAGGGGATGAGTTCCTAGAGACAGAAATCAGTAAACCTTAATACTTTGCATCCTGTACCTTTTTTCAGTGTTTACAGAACATTAGAAGGAAGCCTTGATATTTACAAAACATTATTTCTTACACACTCTGAAGGTTCAGGATTCTTTCTTGTACTATTTTAAAATCTTTTTCTAGACATTCGGTAGAATTCTTTCTTACCAAACATCAAGTAAATATCTGGTGTCCTTTGAATTTAGCAAGATAAGGGATCATTTTTAATATGCAAATTTTGATGAGCCAGGTCAGATTTTTTGTGATAAATTCCAGTGAAGTCAGAAGAATTGCACCAAGGATCAATGTGGCTCCTCACATTCAAAGGAATCAGAGTGAGTGAATATTTTAGCACTGATCTATGCATCATATGTACATTTCTATCTTGGTTATCACCATTCTTAGAGGGCCTAAAAAGAAGTTATCTGGGTCTTCCTCCCAGATACCTGAAGTTTTCTGTATGTAGACCATTTATTTTCAACCAGTAAAATGCAATCTGTTCAAGGTCTGAAAAATTCTGTCTTACTCAGCTTGACAGTTACTTAACCTAAACTCTCAAGTGAAAACAGTAGGAAAAAGAAGTTTCCTGGGAGTTTCTTAAAGTGAGAAATGCATAGGATCTATGGAGTCAGTGGTACAAGACTCCTGTGCCATGTAAGCCCAACGTTAGGCGTATTTAGAACTATAAAGTGACACTTCAGAAATGCATATCCCCCATTAACAAATTCAGGAGTAACAATTTCTTTTTTTCTAGAACTTCAGAGAATCTATAAAATGTAGAAAGAAAAAAAAAAAGTCCTGACTATAAAGTGTTGAACAGTAAGGCTCAAAATCTCCATAGACGTTTAAATATCAAGATTGAAGAAAAAAGAGCAAATGAATACCCAAGAAAAACTTACAAAAATAGTTCTGAAAGGATTTACACCTACAAAGAGAAGATATAAAACAGCTTGAATATGCCAAAACAGCCACCCATTAATAAGATAAAGAGAAATGCATTGTAAATTAGGAAAGGTTTCCAAGCATGCATCACAAGTACAAACTACATGAAACAAATTGTCAAACATTTCCTAGTAATCATTAACAGCTAAATAAGTAGAGTAAATCATGAAGTACTTGCCAGCAGAATAGCTGGAATTCAGCTACAATACTGGAACACCTGACTAATATACCAACATACAAAAATATATGGAGAATGAAAAATGGAAAGGAAAAAAAAAAATAGAAATGAACAAAAAAGACAAAATTAGAAAGAAAATGTTAATAGCTTCATAGCTAATGTCAGATCATTGATGCTCAAATGATCCATTTCAGTGTATCACAATAAAATGAATCATTTTCTTTTCTGAAATTACAGGATTCCAAATAATGTGAATCCAAATGATAAAACATCTTTAAACATAGTCTTTACTTTATAGCATATTAAATAAATGCTGAATCTGGAAAAGAAAAGTTTCTGAAAAATGAAGAAAAATAAACGTGAATAAATATAGATTACGTGGATACCTTTGAGATTGTTATGTATAAGTCATTACATCTGCGTAAGAAGGAAGGGAAGGGAAGAGCAGAACAGTAGGCTGAGCACTATTGTCTAAATAAACAGACTTTATCATTCTCTAAGCTTAACTCCTTGTTCTTTTGAGAATAACACATGATACCAGGAGGCGGGGTGCAAAGAAAGACCAAAACAAAAAAAAAGAGCATCTCAGAATTTCAGAGGAGTCAAAGCTGTACAGCAATACAGTAAAACATTGGAAAAAATGTAAACAGTTTCACAATATAGATGATGGCCAGTGGAGCTACAGAAAAGGAAGTTCCAATCAAGGTAGCTATTTTTTAAATATAGCAGGCCCAGGAGTTTGCCTCCTTATAATATCCTGCAACTGTCAGAAGCAGAACAGAAAAGCTATGGCACAGTGATAAAACAGTTTGAGGAATATTGTATACCCAATACAATACAAAAATGAAACCTTCGAATGGTATAATTCCCACATTAAGAAGAAGAAAGAATAGAGATAGGGAGATAAATAAAGAGACAATAGAGGAGTTTGATAAAGACATGCAACTTTGGAGACCTAAAAGAGTCCATGGTCAGAGACCAAATAGTATTGAACATAAAGGATACATGCCTCAGGGAAAGAATACAGAGGATCTCGAGCTTAATTTAGAAAAGGCCATTAGAATGTGCCCAGTGGCTGAGATAACAATTGCCAAGTTGCAGAAGCTGGATGAAAAAACAAAACAAGCTGAACTAGACAGGATTACAAGTCTGAAAAAACCTAAGGCAACAATACAGAACACACACAATACAGAAAGAATGAGCTCACTGTGATGCAGGCAAGTGGAGGTCAAAGAGAATTGCTTGAAGAAACAATGATTAACTGCAAATGTCATGGGGGTTACCACAAACCCATGCAATGCATGTAATGCTCTGCATTTGGTAAGTACTGCAACAAATGCAAAAGATTCAATCACTGTGCAAGAGTTTACAGAAGGGAACAGAATGTGCCACACCAGAAATAGGAGATATGTGCAATGAGGAAGAGGAAGAATTTCTTGTTTGCACTATGCAGGAAAAAGTTCATTCATCTGAGGATTGATTAATCACCCAGGACACCAAAGGACTAATGGTAACTTTTAAATTAGATACAGGTCAATGTAATACCAGAATATTTCACCAAAAAAAATGAAAACTAAACCTGAATACTATGAGAATAACAAAGTGAGACTTAGAGAATATAATGGGAACATGATTGCAACCAAGGGTATTTGAACATTGCATGTTAGACACAAGGGTAATATAGTAATAGTTCAGTTTGTCAGTCCCAGGAAAGCTAGTGCTAATTATTAGGTTGTGAACATGTAAAACTCTAGGTTCAATTAAGAGAATGGATGCCATTGAGGGAGAAGAAAGCAAGAACATAGAAAAAATATTTTATGGCATAGGGCATAGTTTTGTGTTTGAAAGCATAGCAAAACTGTCCACTGAGTACAAGATAGAATTGAGAGCACCAGATACTCCTGCCATGCATGCTGCAAGAAATGTTCCTTTTGTACTAATGGTGAAACTGAAAAAGGAATTACATATATTAGTTAACATGGACATAATAGAAAAAGTGGAGCAACCAACTGCTTGGGTTCATTCATAGTCATAATAGGAAAAAAAAGATGGATCCTTGAGATTGTGTCTGGATCCTAAGCAAGTAAACGGGTTCATCAAAAGGGAGCATTTTCTCATTCCCACCATGGAAGAGGTTTTTGACAACATAGTAGAAGCTAAATATTTTTCCACTTTGGATGTCTCTTTTCTAGGAGCACTTCTGGGTTTTGGCAAGTGCTCCTAGAAAATAATAACACTACATTATGTACCTTCAATACTCCCTTTGGAAGGTATTGCTTTCATAGTCTTCCTTCTGCACAGAGTTCTGCATCTGAAGCATTTCATAGAAAGGTGCAGCAATTTTTTGAAGGTCTTGATGGAACTATGGTTTATATTGATGATGTATTACTTTGAGGAAATACTGTGGAAGAACATGACTTGAGGCTAAGAAAGGCATTAGAAAGAGTTCACAGAGCAGATTTAAAACTGAACAAGCAAAAATGCAAATTCAGGGTAAAAAAAATTACAAATCTGGGAGAATAGCTCTCAGAGAAAGGTATGCAAATCAATTCTGCAAGGGTTAAAGCCATTACAAACATGCCACCCTCCACAGATAAGAAAGGAGTGCAAAGATTACTGGGAATGATCAATTTTGTAGGGAATTATCTATCTAACTTAGCAGACCAGACCAAACACCCTAAATCAGTGGTTCTCAAACTTTTAATTTTTTTGCAGATTACTTGAAAATTGCTGAGGGTCTCGGCAGGCCACTTGAACATTTTTTTGTTCCGCAAATTAAAGTACACCACTCATATTTTAATATCGGTAGTTTTACCTTACAAATACAGATATTCTTGATAGTTCTGCAACCTTTCCGCAGACCACCTGAATGGAGCTTGCGGACCAGTGGTGGTCTGCAGACAACAGTTTGAGAACTGCTGCCCTAGATCATGTCTACAAAAGAATGCTCAGTGAACATGGGAACAAAAACCTGAAGGAAAAATAATGAAAGCACTGGTACTAAAGTACTATGACCCTAAAAGACTGATTAAATTATCAATAGATGCTTCTAAAGTAGGCACTGGAGAGCTTTGCTTGAAGCACATGGGGATAGCTGGAGACCATAGCATATGCATCTAGGGTACTCTGTAAGTCAAACTGTCTATATGCACAAATTGAGAAAGAACGTTTAGCTGTGGTATATGGCTGTAAGAAATTTTATACATTCACCTATGGGAAGCCTGTGATAACTGAAAATGATCATAAACCTTTGGTAACTATAGCAAAGAAAGGGTTATCAGATGTGGCACCCAGATTACAGAGACATTTATTTAATCTGCAAAAGTATGATTTCGATATAGTGTACATGCCAGTAAAACATCTATGTTTTGCAGATACGTTGTCTGGAGCATATGACACAATGTAAAATGACAGAATTCCAGACTCAGACATAGTACATGTTAATCTAATTAAAAGAGTGATTCTGGTCACAGATAAAATGTCGGCATTAATTGCAGAAGCTACTGCTCAGGACAGCACGTTGCAGGAAGTGATAGCAGCTATTTGTGCTACTTGGCCTGGAAAACATATACCTAGCCCTTTACATCAGTTCAAGGAAGAGCTGTCAGTACTGCATGGCATTTTGTTCAAAGCTCACAACTTGTTGTTCTGGCAGTGCTAAAGAAAGACGTGTTAAACTGGATACATGAGGGGCATCTAGCTATTAACAAATGCAGAAGGAGAGCAAGGAGTGCTTCATATTGGCCCAACGTAAATAATGACATAGAAGATGCTGTAAAGGCTTGTACAAGGTGCCGAAAGTACAGATCAGCATGAAGAAAAGAGCCCATGATGGTCATGGTCCATGGTATAAAGTGAGCATTGAATTATTCATACATGCAGGAAAAAATTATGTATTAGTATTAGATTATTATTTTCACTATCCTGATTTGCTTTGCTCAGAAACACAACAGCAAACCATGTAATAACTCACATCAAATCAATTTTTGCTAGACATGGGATTCTACAAATTGTGAGAACAGACAACAGACCTCAGTTCAACTGTCTTGAGTTTAAAGAGTTCGCAAACAATTATGGATTCTGTTACAACACTTCAAGTCCTAAATACCCACAAACCAATGGTCTGGTGGAAAATAGAGTACACATAATGAAGAAATTGTTGTAAAGAGCTACAGAATCACACACTGATGTTTACCTGTTAAATTACAGGGCAACAATCCCCATGAAACATGGATTGTCCTCAGCAGAAATACTATTCAACAGAAAACTCAAAGCCAGGCTGCCAAATCTTGTTTGTGATGCTCATTATAACAAAAACCAGGATGTGAAAATATTTTTAAAAATTGACAAACTCAAAAATAGTACTATGACAGGGATTCCATGGAGTTATCACAACTACACAACAAAGATATGGTGCTTATTTCAGAAGGACGAACATGGAAATAAAAAGCACTAGTTTCCCATCAAGAAACTCCCAGATCCGATAAAGCAGCGACACAGAAGGAACAGGTGACACTTGCAGCTCCTAACAGGGAAAAAAGAAGCAGCATCATGAGATTCACGACAGGAAACAGAGATAACTTCAAACCATCACAAAACAGAGATGATTGAAAATGCCACAGAAGTAGAGGCATCTGAACAAGGAAACCAAACAAGAACTGAACCAATAAGGATTGAGAATGCAGCAAAACTGCGAAGAGACAAAAAGCCAACAGAAAAACTAATAGAGACCTGTTAAAATGTGCTTTAACTAGGGGTTGAACTAAACTTTCAATGTTAGTATTACATGGAGATATGCTACATGTAAAGGGAGACGATGTGTAGATACCTTTAAGAGTGTTATGTAAAAGTTATTACTTTTGCCTAAGGATTTCAGGAAGGAAGGAAAGGGAAGGGAAGAGCAGAACAGTAGACTGAACACTGCTCTCTGAATAAACACATTTTCTCCTTATATAAGCTTAACTCCTTGTCCTTTTGAGAACAACGCATACATAGGTTTGATGTCCAGACACAAATTCACATCAGGATAATAAGAGTAGAACTGATCTAAACCCTCTACAATCAATTTTTAATCCTTTCAGTGGAATTGAATCAGGCTGGTTCAACAGGCAGAAATGTGAAAACATAGTTTATGAACAACCTTGTGTGGAGGAATGTACAATGAATGCACTTACAATGTACATCCTAGTTTTAGAGAGATCAATGGCTATATTAATAGCTTCATTTTAAAATATAAGGAGTATTGCTGAAATCAATAATTCTTTTAGAGACAGAATAAACTTATGGATATGGGTATGGATGTATGTATGAATTTAAAACATATATTACATATTGGTCAGTCCTCAAGCTTCAGCCATGAAAGTACAGATTTGTTATCCCCTACTGATGCCCATTCTCAGATAAATCCTTTCCTAGTATTCAGAGAGACAAAAAAGAGGATATGTACTTACTCACTGTGTTGGGAATTTTTAAAAAGCCAAATCTTAGAGGAAAAACTGAAAAGGGGCCTTGGGACAGAGGGGGTGGAATGATCGCATACTCGTGTGATGCCTATAATTATAGAATCGATAGTAGAGTAGCACCAGGAAAGATCTTAAAGATACAATATGTGCCTGGTGAGATTTACATAAGTGGTAAATTAGGTTTAGTGCCTAATTGCAAAGTAAGGTCATTGACTTCAGTGGGATTTATGCATCTGACCAACTTAAAAAATGCTTGTGATTAGACCCCTATCTTTATCCTTAAAGATGACCATATTTAAATACCTAATACCTTTGAAAATCTGTCCTCTGGTTTCTATGATGATAATATATTTTAGAAAAATTATGTTTAGGACTATTACTAGATACTATTCTATTCTAATCGAATTGAACAGTTTTCAAATATTTCAAAGCAGTTTTATCATAAATATACAAGTAGGCAAGAACTTTCAACAAGTGATTATTTGGGAAGCTTAGTCCTTCATTCTGATTGCTCATCTTTTTATTATGTAAAGGAAATGAGAAATAAGACAATGAAAGAAGCTTACATAAAGTGAATGTAAAAATTAGAGAAATTAAGCAAAAATTTAAAACAAATTTGACAGTTACCATATTGCCTAGTATTGCATTAGTATGTTCTACCAGATGAATATACTGCAGGCCAAAAAGAAATGAATAGCATAACATAGACATATTTCAGTGTGAGCAAGCAAATATGCCCTGTACCTTCTGTTCATTACCTTAACAAAATTTTAAAAAGGAATGAAGGGTTTTGGCCATTGAAAGCAAAATAGAATGTGATGTTTTAAAAAAAAAAAGCCAAAATACTGCTAGAAACATTTTTCAAACAGTTATTACATTATTATTTGATTATTAATAATAGTATAATTATTTCCGATAACACAGAGCCAGTGATCCTAGTCCAGAATAGGACCCACCAATTCTGTTGGTTGCTGTATATATATAAATCAGGAGATTGTCCCTACCCTAAGAAACATAAGGTCCAGATCCACAAAGAGACTTACAGGGGCTATGTTCAGTGAAACCACATTTATTATTTTGATGCCCAGCTCTAGGAGTAGAATTATTTCATTGAGTAAGTTAAGTGTTTAAGTTCACCATGCAGTGCATGTTAAGCACCTTGGAATAGGATTCACAAAGTGATCTTATTGAATGGGTAACACCTAAGCCTGCAATTAGGAAATACTAATGAGAGGGATATGTCTGAAATCCCACCGCTCTCTCAGGTTAAGAACCTATGTAATATTAAGATTTACAAACTAACCCACCTCCTGTCCTGGGCTTAGGTGTGATTGACTGGCTCATTCTTTTATTTTAAACAGAATTAAAGGTACTCATTGTCATTAATACCTTTAGTATAAAAGCATTTGCCTAGACAGTTGCAACTATACATTAAATGCTCTTTCTTAGCCACAACAGTTCAAATCTATATTTCCCAGCCATAAAGAGGATATACCCAACAGAATAAACAAAGATGCATGGAAATATAGTACATTCTTTTCTTACCATTGAAGCTATGCTACTCTGTAATAAAGTAGACAGGATTTAGGGGCTAGGGAGAGAAACTAAGCAAAACAGAAGCTGGCTATAACTTAGTAATGAGGGCATTCATAGGAGAGACCTGTTTCCAGTCCCTGCTTCCATAATCATTAATGTATTTTAAAACATGTACTCTTTGTGGATCTGGGCCAGAATACCTAAAAGTTACTGCTTGTATGTCTCAATCAGTGACTTAAGCACTGGTCCTAGCAGTCTAAATAAGAACAACATGTGACAGACATGAAACACAAAGGTGAGATTGAAGAGGCAGAAGACAGTGTTTGAAACACAAGACTTTGTAGGTTTCACGGACCTTTCAATATTGTACGTTTTGGATAAATAAAAGAGAAGTTTGGATGATTCAAAAGCAGGCCATTTGCCTAGCAAGAAGATTACTTATTAAATGTGTATGATCAGATATGTCAAAATGGACAAACATATTAAAAATATACATTATGCTAAATTAAAGTGCTTACTATGTTGTATTACAAACCTGACAAGTAGAACAAACCTATGCTTGGTAAGGCAGCAATAATGTTTTACCATGTTTGCATTGATATTTGTAGACTCCATAGACTCAGTTAGATTAGCAATTTCTACTGCAAATTGTAAATATTTCTACCCCCCCACACTATATATTGTATCTTCGGAAACATAATGTTATTTCATAAAGCCTGAATAAATGCCAGGCAAAGATCTCTTTCCTACTTGGGTACCAAAAGGTAACACTTACTATCTTCCAGGAGAACCAGCAGGGCAATAATGACAATGACATTTAATTGCAGGCAAGTTCAGTCACTGAAGTTTATCAGCAATGACCTGGAATGATGAGTAAATAAATGAAACAAAGAACTTGTGCCAAAAGAGCAAACATCCATGACATTTACATTCAAGAGAGGTGTTTCTATTTTTCTATGTTAATATGAAAACATATTTAGGTGCATTTTTTACCACATTATGTCCAGCCCTTACAGGAATGCACACAGATAAGAGATGGCTTAAAAGAAGCATAATGACTCCTAAATTCCCCCAAGGCCAGCCCACTTCCATGCACTATGCCTTTGTATTGATG
Organism: Caiman crocodilus; assembly: GCA_030014935.1. Classification (NCBI taxonomy): domain Eukaryota; kingdom Metazoa; phylum Chordata; order Crocodylia; family Alligatoridae; genus Caiman; species Caiman crocodilus. The sequence continues at coordinate 128,358,040 of JAGPOW010003316.1, forward strand.
GAATTATCTGCCTTCCCCCTTAAATTTAAATTTATCCTCCCATAGCTGCAATAAAATGACGTCACTGCATGGAAGCCTACTGCCAAGCAAGTCACCCCTTCCTATCTGTTTGGCTACCACACTGCTCAAGCCTTTTGGACAAACAATCCCCTCTCTCATATGAACTACATCTTATCATATATGTTGTTTCCTCTGGCAGATTATGGGTATCTCTATTACTTGCCTTAGCAGAATAATGTAACCAAATTATCCTTCAGTATTCCATTTCAAAATTAGGGAAAGGTAATTAGTCTGATGTTAGTTTGAAGTCAGACAAAAATGAGGGTAGAGCTGCATCTAATAAACTAAATCATAAATGCATACACTTTTGTGAGCCCAAGTTTGTTTCTTCAGATGCTGATAAAGTGAGCTTGAACTTTTGAAAGCTTATGCATCTCTTAGTTAGTTAGTAAGGTACACTTCCAGATTAAGTGGACTCTCATTCTCCAAAAAGTTAATGCTTTATATAAAAAAGCATATCTGCATTGGGAATATATACTGAATTACACTGCAATAATATTTTGTAATGTTATACATTTTAGACATGATTGGGACCAGTCCTAAATGCAGAGGTTTGGATGGATGAAGAACTTGGATAACTCTACCCCAGCTTTTTTGTTATAGCCATATTAAGGACCCTTTTTCAGGACTGCACAATTGCACATGGTGTGGAAATCAAGAGAAGTAAGCTCTGTGTTTTTTTCCAAAAGAAGGGATGGAGTGGAGAATGAAACGGATTTCTTTTGCTCTGCTTTCCTCAGTGTGACATCAACTGCATTGGTCTGAAAGGAAATAACTTCCCCCAACAACAGTAAAGGAGAAGCAAGGGAAGAATTGTGACTTGCTGTGCCAGGGCACTTTCTAATACAGATCTGGGCCTAAAGGCTCTCTCACCCTGTATAGGAAGTTTTTAATCTGTTTTAGCTCCTTTGCCTTTGGATTGCCTCGAAAATTTTAATGATGGAAATAGAGACTATACAATTCTATCTGATTATGTGAATACTGTGAAACTTGGGAAAAGCCTGTCTTGATAGTTGTACCACAAATATCCAGCAAATAAGATATGGCCAATATACAGAGGATAAGAATAGAAATGTAAAAATCCTAGGTATTAAAGGGAAGCACAGATTATCTCACACACACACACACACCCCCACCCACCAGTAGAATATGTGCTGGCCTGCTCAGTTTTATCACTGAAATCAGGGGTATGAGCTGGATTACACGTATTTCACATGTCCCTAGTCATAATGGAGACATGATATAGATGCCAGTAACTTACAGGGTTTATCTCACATGTATAAGAATCTCATAACTTATTATTACCAGAAGCCATAATGAGTTATGTCACAGTTGTCTTGCATAGCTTCCAATCTTGTAATTCTCTACAAGCCACAAGCAATATAATTTATTTAATACCTTTTTAGTCTTACAAAAATTGTATATAGATTTTGCTAATTTTTCATACACTTCCTAAATGGTATCCCTGGTGACACATGAAATCCAAGACGTGAAAATAAGGCTTTGACTATTTTTCTGATGTGATCACTTTCCTGTAGTTATTAACATCCCAAACCAGGGAAAGCATTTTGCTCCCTCAACATCTATTTAAGTCAGAGACAAAGGAATGCAGGATCTTGCAAAACCCAGCCCTGAAAAGACAGGTTAAGATTTTCAGAAGCAGATAGTTTCTAAATAAATTACCTATTTTCAAAAGTGCTTAGCAGCTTCCAGCTCCTATTAATTCCAGTCGCTGCTGCACGGTGCTGAGCTCTTTCTAAAAATCCTTTTTTTTCATTGAGGAGCCTAAGACCATGATCTAAGACCATTGAAGATAATGAGAGTTTTCTATTGATTTCATCAGACTTTGGACTGGGTCCTAACCAACTATTTGAGGAGCCTAATTTTAGGACATGTTTGGGGTTTCTTTCCTTCCCTGTCCAGCATGCTCCAGAAGTAGCATATGAATAAATTATATAAAACCCATGTCTATGGGTGATACTATACATTTACATTTAGTAAGAATCATGTGAAACGGCTTACACAGACATTTGCTTCTGAGTTGATTCTTCTTTCATTTATGATAGCTGCAAAGTATTGCAACTGCATGCATCTTACTGAAGATATTCCTGCTTTTCAAAGGTGTGAGTCGGAGGAGAATCAGATGAGAGTCTTCAGTGTTCTCTTAGCCCCTCCCTGCTGATAACCAGATGGTGTGTTTTTCACAGTTTCACCATTTTGAACATTAGAAAAGTGCCACCACAACTCATTTGGAATTGTTGAGCTAATTTGGGGTGCTCTGCTTATTTTTAGATGCTATATTTTAATTATTGAGTCCTCGTTAACCATAAGCAAAGGTTTTTTGTTGATATTGTGTTTTCCCTTTTTTGATACTTCGGTTATAAAATTTAGAAAAATGAGAAGTGCCAATTTATGGAACTAGAGTTGTAAAAATCCTTTCTAGCACATAAAAAAAAAATCATTTCTACATTATTTGAAATTTCCTGCCCTTCCCATTTTTATTATACTTCTGATTGTGGTCATTTGTCCTACATTTTAAAGGGCAAGAGGTACGGTTAGTTTCTGGCAGTCTACGAAATATGTGTTCAAAGCATTTACATGCTTTAAAAATGTATTGATACACGTATAGAGACTTCCTTTTAGTTCTCTCCTGTGAAGGAGGGTGACTGGCCTATGCAACATTACAGGCATCTCAGAAATGTGGCTGTTCCTTTGTGGTGCCTATTAAGCAGAGGCGTAACATACACACTTGGAACTGAGAACAAACCCAGCTGGAAAGCAGGGGAGAGGGAGAGGTGGGTGGAGGGCATAGAGTCACAGAGTGGGGATCGGGGATGGTGGGGATTAGAAGTGCAGCACCCTGGCTGTTAACTTCTGAACGGTCCCTATCTGGGCTGCTGATAGTGCTGCAGCAGCATGCTTTGCTCACCTGAGCTTTTGCTCTTAAAGCTAGGGACAATTGGGGACTTCCTGGTATGGGTAAGTTATGGGGTTGCTTTTGCTGCAGAGGTGCACAGTACCTGGAGCAGGGGAGAAATTCTGGCACTCCTTCTAACTTGGCATCTTGGGCAAGTACCTCTTTCACCCACCCCTAGTTACATTACTGCTATTAGAGGCTCAGATCTACAGTTCATTTAAACTGGTGAACTCTTAATCAAGTAGTCCGAGTGAAATCATGTTTCTTATACCTGAGAAAGCACTGCACAATGAGGGCTTAAAATGTAAATTGTATAAATTGTAAATGAATAAAATATATAATTATTAAATGTAGTGATCCTTCTATATGTTACAATTGCATACAACGCCTCTCCCCATCTATATACAGAAGCACATCGCAAACATTGCTATCCATTTAAGAAATGCCAGAATTTCCCAGGGTGCCTATACTGCCTTAAATCTGCCATCCTGTGCCTTGTGAGATACACTTTAATAGTGGTCATATCATTAAAAGCTACAACAGTACCTCTACAGATGATGCAGAGTAAGGCTGTATGACTAATCTTAATCCTTGTGATCCCTACCTTTCAAAAGCTTCATTTTGAAAACTTAACCATCTTTAAAATGCGTTGTAAATGCCCCGTCTCCTTTCTACGAAGTGAAAGGGAAAAGTGAGTTTTATCACATACAATTCTAATAATTGCTCATTATCAGTAGAGCTATAGAACCCAACACCTTCAGCACTGCAGCACCACCTCCTTGAGTGAAAGGAGTATTGATACTAACAAATGACTACTAGATGTTAGTAGAGAAGTGATTTTGAAAAAGTCGATCACATAGGCAAAAGCCACTTCATCTTTTGAGAGGAAAGAATCAAGTCTGGCTAAATAGATTCTTACTGAGGCAGTGCATTAGATTGTCCAAGATATGGATCCACCTTGTTAGAGACGTGAATTTTATTTCCATCTTTTGTAACCTCTCCGTGAAGTATGATGTCTTTTTCTGTAACAACAGCTCTGAGGTCATGAAGTGAATATCACCAGTACACAGAAGCTAGACTAAAGCCCATGGCCTCTGCCTTCCTAACCCACTGCTTTTTCCTTGATGCCAAAGGGTACACAGTGGGTGGGTGCAGCAGAACAGCATCAGCATCATCAGGAGAATTATTTTCCTTCTGTCCTCTCCGGAGGCTCAGTTTTGCATAGCTTGCTGAAGCACGATGTTAAGGTGGTGCAAGCACAATGTTAATGAATTGTTGCTAAGGCTTGGCAGGAAGCCAGAATCAAGCTATAGTGAGCAAAATGCAGATGGTGTTTTCAGGAACTTATAGCCAAATTTGAATGGATTTTTACAGAGGCAGCCAAAAACACCTTTTTGATCCCAGGACTATTTACCGGATGCATTTCAAAGAATATTTTCTATTGGAAAGTGCTGGGCAGTCTAAATATTGAGGTCACTGCTACTTTCCACTAAGGTTTTGATTAAGCAAAAGAAATGAAGTAGGTTTATAATATTTATAAAGTCAAAATAGAGACTAGTGTAAGCTATTAACAATGACAAGTTATAGCAAGTAAGTCACAGTGTAATCTATTAATAATGAAGATAAATAGTTATTAATTCATATAATAAAGTAAAGACCTCAGATGCTTCTATTTCTAATACTCAGGTGAAGTAAAGGACTTTTTGTGGAGTTTGAAAGTTTGGGTCATCTTGCTAGGTGAGCAATTCATTTTTTTTTTTAAATAAAAAGCTTGCCCAACCTGTGAGTTATGATGGAGGAACTTAATTAAAGTTCACAGCGAAATTAGAAGTGAGGAAAAAATTAGAGCAGCAAGATATGCATTAATTAAGAAAACCTGTATCTTAACAGAAGTTGAGTAGACCCAAGGGTATCAAAGTAGTAATAAGTAACAGGAGGGATGACCATCATACAGAAGATAAAACAGAGTAATAAGAGGTAAGGAGCTAGCTGTAGTAGTTTAGTATTGTAAAGTTAGTTATAAATATATTAAAATGAGGTCAAAGGTGGTAGTTTATTTTTAAATTGAACTGTCTTGAAAAGGCTACATTTCTGCTATGTCAAAAGTAATTTCACCAAAATTTCTATTTCCCTCTAGGGTGAAATTTTGAAATTTCTATCAACAATGGTATCCCACTCCTTTTTCTCTGTGGAAAACATCTTCCTCTAAGACTTTTGGACTAAAATAATGAACACAAAGGAAGGGCCAGATGTACTAAGAAACAAACACACACAATGTAATGTATTGCATTACTCAGACTGGAATTCCATTATCCTATTAGATCTCTCTTCTTTATTTAAGAAACTTTCTGACACACTAAGAAGATAGAAGAATGTCCTCTTATCACCTGGTCTTTGCTGGAGCAAGCTGAGCTACATTTCTTAGTAGAACTCAGATCTTATTTGCCTTGCCCTGTATTTTTTCTTAAGTTCAGGCATAGAAGGACTGTGCTTTCATAGGCAAGAATCCACTTCAACAGATCTGAAGAAGGGACTGGCAAGGAATGAAAAGGTATCACCTTCCACCTGATTTCAGATCTACATGGCTAAGCATTTCTGTGCAAATGGATGAATTGGAGAAGTGGAAAAAGCAATTAACTGGAGAGGATGAGAATGTGTCAATTAGAATAATCTTAATGTAACTTCCAATAGTATAGAGAGAGGGAGGTAGTCATGTTATTCTGAAGTCAGGCAGAATACAGAATAGATTTGTACCTTATAAACTAGCTAAACCTCAGATGTATAGCATTACCTCATCATAGATTCAACTTTATGTCATGACTTTCTAATCTGGTTGATTAATAAGTTCCCTAAGGCACATGTATACTGTCTCTGGACCACTATAGAATGCCACAGTGAATGGTGATATCTCCACTTCACATGCACTGAATTTGAATGCACACAATATAGATAACTTAAAATAGTGTGGGGTGCACTGATTTAGGCTCACTGCCTTAAGTGTTTTTCCAGCATGTGTCAGTGTTGCTTTAAGATGGCTATATTACATTTATTTTGGGATATAGCAAATGTGGAGTAAGACGCTGTAGACATATCAATAGTTTTCATATAAAAAGACCTCTCATTCTTTGCTGAATAATCACTGAATATCCCTGTAAGGTATCAATAGCTTTATTATATCACATTATGGAGAGTGATACACCACTTCAATGGTATCTGTTCTATTTTTTTTGCCAGAGTTTTAGGGTTGCAATGAGGAACCTAGGGCAATTTGTTGTTTAATGTTTCTCTTCATTAGGTACCTAACAAATAAACAGCAGTAGGCTTCCAGACTTAAAAGGGCTGATTTACTAGAGTTTCATTTTCCTATGAATAGCATACACAGCAGCTCCTCATTTTTGAAGGTCATATGACATTTCTACCGAATAGCTATAAACATACCATTGCAATGCTAAGTGATTTCTATTTTAAATTGGTTCTAAATCTCTTTCCCACCTATCTTAAATCCAATATTTATTTTAACCTTGAGCTGCTTAAGACCTTTAATAGGGTGCTTCAAAGCATTTTTAAAATTATATCCTTTTTAAATCTTACTCATTTGAATGCAAGTGCCTCAGAAGCTCAGTGTTGGTTGTTCTCATTGAAGTTTATAATGCCTTAGATATTCAAATCAGCTTTATGCCTTCTATTTGTTATGCAAATCTGCAAACTTTATATATCACATGGTTTATGTACATTAATACAGCTTTCACTAACAGGACTTACAGGAATAGACATATACTCCAAAGGTGCACATTTTTAGTGCTTTGAATTACCATAAAAACATAAAAATAGTGTGTATTGCTTTACTCTAATCAGACTCATTTTTATGTGGTTGTTGAAAGCCCTTTTACATTCCATTCTATGTCTGGAGGTCTGTGTATAAAACCATTTCAGAAAAAACCAAAGTGAAGACACCTGCTGGCTTATAACACAAATACTAAAATATCTTAGAGCCTGCTGAAAGAAGAATTGGAACAATATGTCATTACTGAAGGCTCACTTGCAAGTTCTAATGTATTATAATGAAAACAGTATGACAAACCTAATGAGACAGTGAAGATTTGGGTAATTGTTCCTACGATGTATGGTAACTTTTCCAGCCATTATTGGCAAACATAAAACCTAATGAGATTTTATTAATTTAAATGCAGTACATCTGCAAAACATTTCCTTAGTTGCATTCTCCTCTGATAATCTTCCTTCCCACATGTACTTGATCCTTTTAACTTAATTGTTCTGTATAGTATACTTTCTAAACAAAACATACAAAACACTTACCATAAACATGCATTAAATCTTATTACCATGCTTACTTTTTTGTGGGTACACTTTCTTAATAATTGGACAAACTACATATTCCTTAAATATATTTTTCTTCTGTGTGAAGAACATTCAAACAGCATAGTATACATTTATGCTAGTAAATGCATGAGAAAATTTTTTATCCAGAACCCAATTTGCCACTGTTCCTTGAATTACTCTTCAAGAAGTTTCACAAAAGTGATTGAGACTACTTGTATAGTGATAATTATTTGTTTTGAAGAAGGATGGCACAAGCAGACATTAAAACAGTAATTAAAATTTTATAGAAATGCATATGTGACTAAAATAAATAACACAATTATTTATTGGGATTTATCTTGACTTATAAAGCCAAGCAGTTTTCATGGTGCTTGGGTAAATGATCTGTGAATTCAAGGTAAACAGTTTAATGATGTATTTAACATTTCTGACTCTAATGGAACCAGAAAGTATTAAAACTATCTTTTCTCTAACAAGTTGTATTAGAGATATCCATAGAGTCATATAGTTCAAAGGTATCTTGGGGGTCATCTAGCCCAAATTCCTGAATAGATGCAGTGTACACTAGGTGCATCTGCATATTCATTAATGTGCTGTAGTTACTGCACATTAAGTTTAGTACTTATATTACCAAGTATTAAATCAAAGTGCAGTAATTGGTGTTACTGTGCAGTAATGCTAGTCCATGGCTTCTTAGTGATGCTAACTGTGCAGTAGTCTAATAGTACTGTGTCATAGCATATTAACATGGTATTAAGCTACTGCACAGTTAGCATCTCATGCAGATGCACCCACTGTACCTAAAAAAGGGCTCCATCCAGCTATTTTTTGTTGACGATGCCATAGAGATGATTCACGCAAAACCAGTTTTGCCATATTGATATTTCCTTGTGGGTGAGTAACCATCATCTCACTCTCAGCCTTCTTCTCCGTACCATCCATACAAGGATGACATTGCTAGTCTTCCTGGGCATGTCTACATGTACATTAATTCACCATAGTTAGTGCACATTGAGTTTAGTACCTGTAGTAACAGATACTAACTCAATGCACAGTAACCAGGATGTATAACAAAATACTAAAATATCTTAGAGCCTCGACAGTATCTACCTTATTTCTCCTACATCATTTTCTCTGTCTCAACAAATGTAGTTCTGAGCACTTATATCCATCCCTTTTGTGCCTGTAAATCATTGTCCTAGGCTGCAACTTTGACAACATGAAACCATCTCTTTGAATGAATCTTTGGTTCCCCCTTCTCTTGTTCATGAAACATAAGCTACTTGTCTTTCTTTTCAAGACCCCTATCCTCTCTTTTCTTATCATCCCTTCATCTGACCAATGAGCAAGCCTCAATTAACGCTTGTAAAACATTCAGACTTACTCCTTTGTTGCCCCACATACTTGAAGGAGATCCCCATAAATAATAAGAAGGCCACATCACTTTAAACTTCCCTGAGGCTTATAAAGGCCTTGACAATAGTTACAACACTGGTGTGCCAAAATCACTACCAAATATACTGATCAGTATTGTCTCCTTGTCTCCTTGTACTTTTATATCTACTTTCTGTCACATGTCTTATACTTGCATGATAAACCCTCTGGGACTTTCTTCTGAGTTTGTACAGTGCCAAGAGCATCGGGTCCCTGCACTTATTTATGTCTCCTGAGGGCTATAGTAATGTAAGAGCTAAGGAATTTCTCAGATAGAATCATTCCAAAACTTTAAAAATATAGTCACAGAAAACAAACCTTTGAAATATTTTTTTTTTATAAAATATATTTTATAACAATACTGTTTTAAAATGTTACCCTTGCCATAATAACTGTCAAGATTTTAAGAATATGTTCATTCATTCAGGGTAACATTTAATTGTGGTTCAATTTCTTCCTATTACATTTGGTATTATTATTTGGTAGCTTTTTCGAGTTACAATGTCATAAAAGGATGACAGGAAAGTCTTGACTTTGCAGTCTTGGATGAAAGAACATTTCTGGATGAAGGTACTTATAACATACTGCCAAGCTCATGGCACAAAAAGCAGTAGACCTGTCATGAAGTTCAAAAATTATATTGTCTTTGCTAGAATAGCTGGAAAGAGATCATACTCACTTTTCCCTGGAGTCTTGGAGGTCATTCTGGATTTACAGTGCAGCTTTTAATTACAGTTTGTAAAACTTTTTAAAAGGAATACGTCGTCTACTTCATCTTATCAATTATTTTTGCATATGGTCAGGTATTTCTTCACAATTAATATGATAGAAATAGAGCTAAACAGTCTTCATATATAGAATTATATAAATAATTGAAAAAATAGGGCTGAAAGGCATCTCAATTGAAACCTTTTTGTATAAAACTGCCCACTCAACAGCTTATCTATCATAAACTTAAAAACTTAGAACAGTGAAGGCACTAGATAAACTGTTCCAATGTTCACCACCATCCTAATTAGAAATTCTTCTCAATATCTTACCTATTTATTTTCTTTTTCAGTTTAAGCCAATTAGTCCTTATCCCTTTCCCATGAGAACACAAGAAATAGCTGACTGTCACCTGTTATAACCAGCCAGGTTGTATTTGAAGACTGTTAATAAATCTCCCATCAGTCTACTTCAGACTAAATAAGCCCAACCTTTCCCTTTTTTTTATTATGTTTTCTAGATCTCTCCAATGTACTCTTTCTAATTTTTCTACTTTTTCTTAAAGTCGAGTCCCCAAAACTAGACACAGAATTCCAGGTGTGGCTGCACTGACATGGAATAGCTGGAATAAGTCATGTCATGTGACTTGAATGCAACACCCTTCCTAAAATATCCCAGAATGCTTTTATATTTTTTTTTTTGCAATAATATTATGGTACCCAGTCATTCTCACTTTGCAGGCCACTAGGTCCTCTAGATTCTTTTCTTTGGTCATTCATGACTATACAGTCATTCTTAATTTTTTTATTTATGCATTATTCCCATCCTTGCCATAGTACTTCACTTTTGTCCTCAGTGAATTTAATTCAGTTAATCTATCCGATTATGTCTCCAATTTATCAAATCATTTTAAATCTTAACCTTAATCTTCAAAGATACCCCAACCAGCTTGGCATCATTTAAAAATTTCTGAAATATGCATTTAGTATTATTCTTCAAGTCATTAATGAAGATAAACAGTACTGGACCCAGGGCAGAACCTTGGGAGACTTCATTTCTTCTAATTAATCACAGAGCCATTAATAAGTAGTGTTTTAACATTCAACCAGTTATGCCTCTATCTTACAATAGTTTCATTTAGACTTCACTGCCTTAGCTTCCTTATGAGACTAGAAAGGGAAACCATGTCAAAAGCCTTGCTAAAATTGAAGTATATAACTGCCACTGCTGTTTCCTCATTCAGCTTAATAGGATGTCTTCTATCATCGCCCATCAAAGAATGAAGATTTATAAATGCATGTACTGGGAGAAAAAAAAAAAAGATGAACCAAAGGTAATAGGTGAATCTCATATGAAATGTAAGTAGCACCAGATACCATGTATAGCATACTGTGGCCAAGGCAATGTTCTGAAAATGTTACCCTAGTGGCTCAGGTTTGTACTTTAACAAGGGCTAATACTTATTAGGCCAGGCTTTTTTGCTATTTTCTTTATGTGTATGAAACTTGGGTATTTAACATACAACATTTCCAATGGCTGGTGAGAAAAGTCCACCAGCTTTTCTTATTTTGAATATCAGATGATTTGACCAAGTATCCAAGCAGAAGTATTACTCTGAAGTAGCAGTTGTAGCATTTGACATGGCAGACTGATGTCTCTTCTCCCAGAAGGGCACTTGGTCAGGACCACTTACCCTGAAGCCAGCCCAGGTGTGATTTCTAGAGCAAGGGAGGAACCCTGGCTCCTTCAAGCTTAGAGTCACTAACATTTCAATTCCTGACCATGCCTGGTTTTCCATGATTCTGCCTCAGGACCCTGCCTACTTTGCTTCTAAAAATGGGATTTTACCTCTTGACAAGGAGAGCTATACCCTGATATTCCAAGTAGCAAAGAAAATAGTTCCTCTTCAGTACTGGCATTCTGGGGGACAAAGACCAAGAGATTTTTTGCCTCCTCCAAAGGGTTAAATAGTTCCTTTGTTCCCAGTCCAGCCTGCACACCCCTGAGTACCCCAAAGTTACTCATTTACTCCTTTTCTAGTCTTCCCAGCCACAAGATCCAAAGTTGTTCAGCTGGTCTCCCTTTTCAGATAGATCCTCCACTTTGCCAGGCACTGTGCTTATTCTCACTGCCCTGTCCAATGTATTCTTACTTCCTTAATCTTCCCTGAACCATCCTGCATGGCACAGCCAATCCACCTTTGCTGATGTGTCAACAAACATATTCAGGTCTCTGTTAGAGCTCCACCTTGTCTTGCCCCACATAAAGGCAGCTTTGGTATTTAGCAGGGACCCTACTAACCTTTCTTTCCCCATGAACTAGCTTTACTTGGAAACTGAAACATACAACATAAACACATTTAAAACAGAATAAAACCAACAGTTTGTTACAGCACTGAAGTATTGATAATGAATGTGAAGCCCTACTGGGCTGTCCTCACTGCATGTGTGGTTGAAGAGTTATTACCTGTGCAGCTGCTGTATGAAAAGTGAGGTTAGACAAAAGGAATTATTTTGACCTAATAAAGAATATATCTTGTTTAGTGCAGGATACCAACCAGCTGCTGAAAATCACTGGCTGCAAATAGATAGTGACAGTGGTGACAATCAAAAAGGGTGGAATGCAGTGATGATCTATAAGAAAAACATTTCAGTTTGGTGGAGTGACAATGACACAAGTCACTGACTGTGCACCTCCCATGGGATTGCAGGTGGCATTTCAGGGAAAAAGATTGAAGCTTTTTGTTGCAAATTGCCTTACTCAGACAGAGGTATTCTCATTTTATGCCTAGGAAGCCTTCAGTGGATATTTCCTCAGAATGATATGGTTAGATTGATTGTCCTTAGTAGCCTTGGACTGGGCCATCCCTAAACTTGGAGAACAGATGATAACAACTAGTGTTAGGGGCATATTCTACAGTGGCTCAATCCATACCCACAGAAAGTAACCAACGTAGAAAAAAGATGTCTCCTTATTCTCCTGCTCTGAGTAACCAAGCATTTAGGTGTATTCCTTCAGGCAGAGAAGTTAGGTTGGGCATGGATAGGGAAAGATAAGAGGATGGTATACTGGCTCATTTTTCGCCATATGCTAACCATCATTACTAAGCCTTACATAACTTGTTGCTGTTGCAGACTGAATGGAATAGACAAAAAAAAGTGGGGAACTGTAGATCTTCCCTCTGAAGCCTTTCTATGATGGCATATATCAATGCACCATCCTTTCTAGGATTGGAAGGGGCTTACAGGACCATTGATCCAGCCCTCCTGATTAGAAGGCAAGCATTTGTCCAAAATGTTCCACAAGAATGTATATCCTGGTTTCTTTCACACCTCACCACAATTTGGGCTTTGTCCTTGAAAACACTATACCATTTAAATACTTGGCTACTTTCTACTTCAAGACTGAAATTTTACTGTTCAATGTTTCAAATATAGTACTAAAAAATAAGGATCTTCTTGTAATTAAATATGGTTATTTGTTTTAATCAATATCAAACATATAAAAGGCACTTTTGGAACTAAAGCTGGAAAAGCCTTGATTTTAAACAAATAAAAATAGCAGGTTCAGTTCATCCTAGGAAGAATTGTGGAAAGCATAAAATAGTAAATGTTCCAGGTTTGCCAAAAGATACATTAATCCATACTTGTATCGTTATTCATTTTAGCTGCCACAATTCCCCTTCTATCTCAGCTATCGCCCTGACTTCTGTTGTCTTCTGCCTATTGATGGCAGTTCTGTGGTCTGGTATTTCTCTCAATTTCTGTGATCTTCAGGAGATAACTGTTCTGTCTCATGTTCCATTCCAGGCTTTCCAACTGGTAACAATCTGGAATGCTTACTTTAGTTTTTAGATAGTTCTATTCTGTCAACAGTATGAATTTGATTTAATGAAGTTCTATGCTGCTATAGCTAGACTGCTTCTGGTCTACAAGGTAGCTCCTTTAAAGCTAACTTGGGTATGTACACTACACTGTAATACACTGTGTAGATGTATCCTTGAAATGTCTTTTAAAACTTAACATTAACCTGAAAAATTTCATTTCCCTTTCTGAGGCAAATCCCCTTTGGAAAAGTAGCAATAGAAACTTCTGTATCCTCTTGAATAGCACAAGAAAATATTCTATTGCATCTAATAGGTGTAAGTGGACTTAGGGACCCAAGTGTAATTTTATTCCACTTAGGGCATACCTATACATTGTTGTATGGTGACATTGCTTTACTGCTTTGGAAGCACTAAAGCATGGTGCAGTATAGGTGGTTACTACACCATGCATGCAGCGCACACAGGTAGATGTCACCACTATATCGCTGTAGCAGTCAGGGCTGGATTAAGCCTTTAGTGGGCCCTAAACAAACAAACTCATAGATCCCCACTTTTTTTCACTCAATAAGTATAATATGTAGAATAAGCACAACTGGGCCACTCCTTCACTTAGGGCCATAGGCATGTACTTAGTTTGCCTATGCATTAATTTGGCCCTGGTGGTGGCACACTATGCCTGGGGAGCATGCTGCTATGGTGACATAGCTGGTGATCATGTGTATACATACATGATCAATATGTCACCATAGTAAGCTGTATGGTGTTGTAGCTCTTCACTACCATCGCCAAAGAGCAACATGTAGATGTGCCCTTAGACACCTAAGTCAATTTAGAAGCTTAATAGATGGAATAGAATCAGGCTCACTGTCTGACAGAAAATCTTTCCTCAGCATCCATTGGGAGAGGAAAGGGCCTTCTTTTATCAAGCCCAGAAAACTTGTGGTACAGTGAAGTGAGTTAAATAGCCATTCCCAGCTTAATTAAGGGAAATAAACCAGCTAGTTAACACATCAGAGCCAAGAGAAAAGTAAAGAATCTATAGGGTAATTGCCTTCCTATTCAAAGACTGCATAAAATAAGTGAGGTATGCCAGGGGAGGGCAGTTTTGCAGGCAAATGTAAGCCTTGAAGCATTTCACAAGAATGGTGTCACATTGAATTTACTTGTTATAATTGAAAAAGGAACAGGCAAAACTTAAACATGAAAATTTTAGGTTATGAAACAGAGGACTGAAGCTAGAAAGCAGTCTCACAATGATTGCACTTCCAAGTGGTAAAACAAATGGAAGGCTGCTGCCCTGTAACTAATACAAACTGACATTCCTTACTTTCATTCACAATTTACCACTCACATCTTTGCTCTCATTTTTAATATAAACTTTTTCAATCCTTTCCCTCCATTAGTGAATCCTATTTTCCCACTCTCTTTGTACCTGTGCTCCAGCTTTCACTGTTATTTAATTTGCTTAACATTGTCTGTTTGCAACTACTTACAACTAAGAGTGCTGGAAGTACTCCCAATGGCAATGCATTAGTGCGTAGAGTGCAAGCAAGATAATCTGAAGAGCATGATAAATGCAATTCAACATGCAGCTCTGTAATTTATCATATGGATATTACCACTGCTTAGGAAAGGTGCATAAACTTGTCTCATTTAATGTCATGTGCTAAATGTGATACAGATCTGGTGGTTTTAGCATACATTGGAAATATCATATATTCCTAGCATACAAAATATTATACTATGTTAGGTTAAAAATCTCCCTGTCTTCTTCAACTTTTTTAAAACTCGGCACATTTTAATATTTGAGGCAAATTCTTAGTATTTATTTCTTCTTTCCTTTCTACTGTGATGTTTGTAAGCAGTTTCCCCAGGTAGAGACAATGCAGGATTTTGCCAATTCTAAAATCCTTAAGAAAGTACATTGCATACTAATACTGAGATAAAAATGCCATATGTTTTCCTTGACATAAGGCAGAATTTAGGTTGATCTATAAAATGATTGTATCAGTATCTATCCTCATTTTTAGCTCATAATGTTGAAAACATGCATCATGTAACATCGCCCAGTTTTGAAAGTTCCCCTCAAGGTGATGTTCCTCTTGGATTAATCATTATAATGTAGCTCTCCATCCCATATACAATGCAATGTCTTTTCCAATTTAGTAATATTTTGTAATGCATATTTCCTTGATCTTTTTTAGAAAGTAATATAGTTTTGTGCTTAACAAAAATGGCCTACCAAATCAAGAGCAGATGATCACAAGACTTCAAAAGGGAAACTAAATTTTCTGTCCATTTACTATGAGACTTGTCATACCTAATCCACATGCTGTTTTTATAGTAGTTGAATAATGTGCAATAAATTCATAGATTAAACACCACTCTATTCCAGAATAATCAATCAAAAATGACAGCTGATTGATTTCTTTTGTAAATGAGAATATACTTATTGTTTAATTGATTTCAGTGTTCTCCAAAAAGGTGATTTGAAAGTCATACTTTTAAATTCACCTCAGCGGCTGTGTCTGTGTGGATTTGAACATAAATGCAAAAATGTGATTTCTTGACAGTGTTGCTGTCTTTTCTTCCCATCTCTGATAGAATCCAGGGGAACTTACAAGCAAGCTACACATTCAGACTCATAGCCAGGAAGGATAGTAATGCAGTTAGAGCACTTGTTGAGAGGTTTTCATTTTTAAAAATGTAGGGGCATTTTCCTCCTAGCTACAACTTCTGAACTTCAGTTGAAATATTTCTTTTGAATGAACTACTGAATGCCTGTTATAGCATGAAGAAAAAATAGATGAAAATCTCCCTTGGGTCCTATGATTGTAGAACTTAGGTACTATATAACAAGCAAGAAACAGATGGCTCCACAACACAGAAGCATTTTAAAATAAACATTAATACAAGTTGGGATAAAATTCTTATTAGGAATGCAGTTTTAATCATGTTAACTGTTGTTGACATTGCTACTTAAAACTGCTTCATAGATCCTGATGTGAGGAAAAAAACCTAATTAATGTGGGATATGATGAATGCATGCCATTAACTATATTATTTACAGTAAATAGTCATCTCCTGAAAAAATGAATATTATTTTGGTTTCATGAAACATAGTCTATAAATATTTTTAATTGCTTTCATGATATTTTCAGTCTGCTTATTACTAATGTCTAGTCATTTTCTTGTTCTAAAATATGTTTGCTGATTTATGTCAGGCAAACCCTTAAGTATCTTCTGTAAGAAACACTGCAGTTCTTTGGCTCTGTAATAATAAGTGTTTAATTGACCATTAAAAAAAGGCAGACCATTTCTTTATAGTCAACTTGACTAGATATAAGAAGGCCAGTGTTTGCTTTCACTAACACATTGTATATAGAAAAGAAATTACTATGCTTTTATACTACAAGGAACATTATTAGAGTAGCAACTAGAAGGTCATCCCTCACTATTCTGTTTCTGTGCATGTCTCTGGATGAACAGCTTCACAGGAATTCACAAAAAGCAAAAGAAACATATTTATCAACCTCTTTTCATAGTCTATGAAGCAGATTAAAATTTAGACTGGGTCTTTGTATTTCCTTCTGTGCATCCTATGCAAAAAAAAAAGTACTAATAATAACCTGAAGTCCTGTTAGCATTTATATTTTGCTTAAATACCCCTAGAATAGTGGCTAATTTCTGAACCTATACTTTGGATTAGTTATGGCATTGTAACAGTGGGACAAACCCTTGTGCCTGGTTCTGAGTAGCAGAGATTAAGTGACTAGAAGGGGTGAGGTCCATAAGCTTAGCTCCTGAACCAGAAGATTTAGTCTGTTTTTTGAACTCTGAAGAAGGAAGATGTCCTGTAAGCCTGGGCTGCAGGAGAGGGGAACACTGATGCTGGTGCATGGGGAAGCTGGAAAAATCCAGCTGATAAGGAGTTGATAAAGGAGTTGCTTGGACCGGGAGAGATTTAAGTTGTTTTTTTTGTTTTGGACCTGTTTACATTGACGGTAAAAGCTGATAGGGATGCAAAAGCCCATGGTGGAAATGCCAGGGAAGGCAGTCTTTGCTTAGAGTAGTGGGCTCCCCAGATGAGACCACTAGTCAGAGGAAGCTAGTCAGAGAAAACTCTAGTGGAACTGATGGGGCAGGCCACAATACATGCTGGAAAGGAACTGAACATTTCTCCCAGGGGACAATCCTGTCTGTGAGGCTTGGGAGTGGCTAAAGGGGGCTATGAAGGAAGCTAATGAGGAACCCTGCCTTTTAGACTTCTGGTTTAGGATCTGGGGGACCGAGAGACCAAGGTGGACGTTCCTGTTGTCCCAGAACTAGGAACAAAAATCAGCTGGTCCCCATTGCTGGTCTGTACCACAGTTAGTTCCAGGCTCCGGTGCAGTGCTGGCTCTGAAAACAACATTCAGCTGATTGTTGGTCCCAATTCCAGGACTAGCTCTGGTTCACTCAGCAAGTTGGAGTCCCACAACTTGCCAGTGAATCGGTGGCCCAAGATACTTACAGTCTGATCATTGCTAAAGACCAGATTCTAGTCCACCTGTTATGTGTCTACATGGATTTAGGAGCAAAGGCTCCCGAGACATGTTTATTTCACGGCACAATGGGATCTGATCCTCAATTCCCCAAAATCATGTCTCCTGCCATGACTCCTATGTATGGTAGGAGTCATGATTTGGGGACTAGATCAGGTCCCATCACAACATTAAATGAATGTAGCACACATGGGCCTGATCTCCAGTCCCCAAATCATGCCTCCTACTAGAAGGTGTCATGCAGTGGTGATGCGTAGCGGGTGTATGGGGTGCACATCCACCTCCTGAGAGTGCTCGTGCACCCTTTGACAGCCAGCATTCCTGGGCAAGGGGGGCAGGCAAGAGCACTGGTGCTCCCCGTGAGAATGCTGACCAGGGAGTTGGAGCGCTAGAAGAAATGGTCCCCCTGCAACTGATCGCATTCACCTGAAAGTGCCAGCAGTGTGCCTCTACCACTTGCTAGTTGGCAGGAATGGTCATGAGGGGATTCTCCCCGGTCTGCAGGATTTCTCCCCCTGGGCCAGCAGGATCAGCTGCAGGGGGACCCTGAACCTTGGTCTGTGGGGTCTGCAGTAGCTCCCCCAGTCGCTGACTGCCTGCTGGGGAGCAAGTGCCTCCCTGACTCAGGAGGCACCAGTCGTCCATGGCATCATGATTTCTGCCACTAACTCCACCAGAGTTGTTATTTAACATTCCTACAAAGAGAGAGAGAAAATATGGGTGTGTGTGAGACTTAAGAGTCTGTAGTCTAATTTTCAAAAGTACTGAGCACTTACAGCTGTAATGGAATGAATGGAAATTGTATCTGGAGCAGATAAAGCATTTTGTGATCCTCACATGTCCTGGTGTCTTAAACTGGGAATCCAGAATTAGTGCTTACTTATTTTCCTTTGTTTTTATTTTCTTCAATTTTCATTCATTCAGGACTGTTGTGAAAAGAAATTCATTATGCTTTATTAAGTACTCAGATGCTATTGTAAAGGGTGTTGCAGGGAGTGAGGGGGAAACCCTGAGAATTAATAATGCTGCTTTTAGAGCAGGATTTTGAATACTGTGTAGTAAATAAAGCCTGAGTCCATATACCAAACAAAGCAGAGAAAACAAAATATTGAATAGCTACTACTGCAATTAGATAAGTGTCATTCATTTTATGCCCTGTATAAGGTAGGAGTCCTATGGAAATAATAGAAGCAAAATATATAATTAATTTCTATGATAGTGTATGTACACAAAGGTGCAGAATTAAGGTCATACAGGCATACTTAATGATGGTATTCCCTAACTTATGAATATATGACCTTGTTGAACCAATAACACTCTTTATAATACAGTCTCTGTGAAAAGTTTACTATGGTATATGCTACAAAAAATACTTTTGTGCTGAGATCATCATACTGAATAATATAATTTGCGGATTAAATTTCATATTAACAAATTAACACTGCTGAGTATCTTTAATATAAAAATGAGATGTTAGTCAAAGTCAGTGCATATACATGTAATAAAGTATATTATTGTACTTTACAGCCAGCCTTCATGCTTTCTGACTTAGCATATGTCTATTCTGGTATTCTTATTTCAGAAAACGTGTTATCTATGATACTACAGTATTATCAATGGACTAAGATAAACTGAAGTATTAATAAGGGTATCACAGATCAATTTAGCTAAGAGAAGCTGGGCCTGAATGCACAGCATACACACAGATGTAGCTTGCCCTTGCACCAATGTAAAATGGGAGCCCATGCTGCTGTTACTAGAACTTAGCATAGAGTTACCCTAAAAAAAATTAAAAAAAACTACACTTGTGAAATTTACATTACTGCAAATTATAATAGTAAAAGTGTTAAAAAAAAACAACCCTCTATTTTCAAGTATTAAATATTACTAACAAGCCAGACAATTTAGGAATTGGTGTATGAGATAAACTTAAGATATTATCATAGCTATATAAATCTTTCAGGACAATTCAATATATAATTATTCTTTTTGAGAGAAACAGTGAGAATTGAGGATTACAGGTATATGAAGGTAAATTCATAACCATCATCTTTAGCACAGATACATAATAATATTGAATTTAATCATAATTAATTATTAGGAAGTTGTAATAACTGGAAACATATTGCGTGATAACATTTGGACAGTTCTTCAAAGAAAATAGATTAATCTCTTTTGAAGAATTACAACTTTCCATACAGAAGGCACTAAAATCCTGCTTCTCCCTCATCCAGTACCTGCATTGGAGCCATTTTTGTCAAGACTTCCTTTCCCCTTCTCCCCCCAAAAGAAAAAAAAAGGCAAACCTCAACATCTGACAGAATTAGAGGAAAATATTACTCATACCTATAAAGCAGGCCTATTATACATTATGTAGTTATTTTCAATTTTCTTTATACTTTGGATTAGTTATGGCATTGTAACAGTGGTCAAGCATCCCTGTCATTTTAAGAGTGAGTATATGGCTGCATGTTACCATCAGGAGATGAGCTA